>CM056378.1:94970658-95344034 GCA_029718625.1 Synaphobranchus kaupii | reverse complement strand
TTGTGCCACTGCTAATTTTGGGCTATCACATCTAAAATTTACTTGTATGGACGATTTTTCAAGCGATAATAAAAACACCAGATGAATTTAATACAACGGTAATTCAAACAAAGTATATTTTACATAAATTATGTACGCCTACATTTATATTCACAGTGAACCTCTGCTGCATAGTATTGTATTGTCGTTTTTTATTACTATTAAAGATTAAAGGTTGTATCAGCGATTTTGGGGTGACGTCACTTCTGAAGCGAAATCCCAAAAAAACATACTTATGTGAATAATTATGTTATGTTTTAAAAATAGTGTTCAAGCATCCAGAATTATAACCACGTTAATAACGTTTGTAAGAAACCAAACCGTTTGTAAATCCGTCAAGATTTCAGCGAGATAAGAGTATTAGCGTTTGTGCAGATCATTGTGATTGGTTGGAATACTGTTTATTTGGTTTTGAGTGGTTGGTAGTACCATTTGTTTTTGTGTACGATCTCGGAGCATAGGCTGCCTACAGAGACGCGGTTTTTTGACGGCCTGCTTATGGGGCGGGCAGCTAGCGGATCGTGAGGAAAAATCAGATGAATGTGATCATTTATGTTTCCACCCAAAATCGCTGATACAACCTTTAAACAATATCACAGTTGGAGGCTATAATCAGAACTGATGTCTCATTTTAAATTTCTCAGAGACTACTCAGATGGTGATGGTTGAACTCCTCTTGCTCGTCAGTTTTGAAACAATGTTGTTCCTTAACACATCATGTCATTCAATACTCATACAGGTGCATTCATGACCATTTATCTATGAATATGTAGGATCTTAAATATTGTAGCTGCACTGAAGGAAAGATGTAGGATCTTAAATAGTGTGTCTGCACTGAAGGAAAGATGTAGGATCTTAAATAGTGTGTCTGCACTGAAGGAAAGATGTAGGATCTTAAATAGTGTGTCTGCACTGAAGGAAAGATGTAGGATCTTAAATAGTGTGTCTGCACTGAAGGAAAGATGTAGGATCTTAAATAGTGTGTCTGCACTGAAGGAAAGACCATTGCCGCTTTGCTAGATGTGTCAATATTTACATGCTGATAAATTGTCTGCACACTTTGACCAACGAATAGATTTTTTTTTTTTTTAATCTCCTGGAACTCATCACTCTGGATTGAGTTACTAGCTCAATCAGCTCAATAAGTGCCAGGAGTGAACAAATACGATAAATCAATCCTGTGTACATCTTTTTTCATTTCCCCTTTAATGAGACTGTTTTTAATTGGAATGAGGACTGACTGACTACCCGCTAAGGGACGTCACGTTTTCCGATAGGCCCGACAATACACGTGACGGGAAAGCCGCGGGAGCGCTGCACCTAGCTTGTGACATCACGTGGGCATAGATCTCATCGTCAAGATTACATTTATCGCATAGGAAAAATAGCATCAGACACGTCACATCACAAAAAGGTTTGAGGAGGGGGACAGGTCGAAACTAGTGTTTGAGAAAGGACGGCCACGGCCCTTAACCCGAATCTCGCAGAAATCCCTCCCCGTCAAACAGATGAGAAAACATACAATTAATGGCCTAATTACTGGGTTTTATTCATTCAGTTCGAATTTATAGTTCGCTTTTGTTTTCCCCCTTTCCGCCAAAAAAAAAAAGTAACAAGCCTCTCAAGTATCGCAGGCTCTATTTAAGCTCTCTAATTGCAATTTCCGAACCAAACTGCAACCTAATGATTACAGGGATAAGGTGGAGCTCGACAATAAACATTAAAGTAAAGAAAGAAAAACAGAACTGCAGAGAAACTGACTCCACGTAAAAACAAAAGAAATAATCGTTTCCTGCCTCTAAAATGACAAAAAAAATGACAGGCTGCATGACTACAGGCCTCCCGTTAACCTTAATTTCCCTGTCTTCGGAAAAGTCCGGATGTCATGACAAAGTATTCCGGAATAAAATGCAAGGAGGGTGCCGAGTGCAATGACCACCAAAAGAAGATGAGTGAGAGAGGGAGAGGGATAGAGAGAGAGAGAGAGAGAGAGAGAGAGAGAAATACGGAGAGGCGAGCCGAGGCTGCTCGAGTGCACTTGTGCTGCATTACAAATTCAAAAGCTCTGCCGAAGTCCTGGGGCCACATGTATAAAACTCTGAGTAAAAGAATGCGTAAAAGAACGCTCAGTCGGAAATCTGCTTAAAAAAGGTTTGCATTTTCTACCTCTGCCTTTCGGTCACTATGTCGCCATATCACACTGTCGCCAAACAGTGCATAAATACAGTGTCCAGCGTGTGCGGAGGTACGCAAATTCTCACAGCACGTGTTATTTTATACATCTGAATTTCTACGTGGAGACTACGTTACGTGGCTTTCTGAGGGCATTTGTCTGCTCAGCGCTGTTTATACATGTGGCCCCAGGTCTCTTATTATGTCCCATCAACACCGAAGGGCACCTGTTCTTTCTAGCAAAGCTGCAGGCTTTAGGTTGGGAGAAAAATCGGGGTTTGGAGGGGGAAGAGGAACGTCGGCAGTCCTGGGCATAACCTGGGGGGGGGGGGGGGGGGTTGGGAGGGGCAGCAGTGGCAGAGGAGACGCGTGCCCCTCCGTTGCCGTTTCCGGCAGAATGCCTCTAATAATCGCTGGTGACCTTCTTTAATTGCTGCCTGGCTGTGGCAATGAATATGCATCTCCACGTTCGCTCGGCAGCAGCGTGGCGGAGAGCAGCCCGCCAGCGATTCCGCTCAGCAGCTCCGACGCTAACCACTCCCTCCACACTGCAGTGCAGTAACCCTGGAGCGTGAGCCGCACGGGTTCAGCTCTTCAGCCATCAGGCCTGCTCCACAGAGCCCAGTTCAGCTCTTCGGCGCACAGGCCTGCTCCACAGAGCCCAGTACAGCTGAATTCACACAAATGAACACACACACACACACAAGCTTACACTCCTATTCACCCAAACATACACATCCCGTAAATGCACCCACATAATGTGCAAATGTACAAAAAAAAAAATTACAAAACCACCCATATGACACACTCAAACAAACCCATTCACACTCATTCATACACACAGACACACACACTCACATGCACATCCTACAACAACGCACACAATCGCATTCAAGGCTATTCACTCAGAGTCCCTCTAGGGAGTCCAGAGTCCCACAGAGCTCCTTTTTAAAACTCAAGGTTTTTCCCCCGTACTAAAAAAACAGGCAGTGTATACGGTAGCCTGGAGAGGCGAATATGCTACAATAAAACCCACAGTAGCATCTGGCCCCACAGTAATAAACGCACGAAGGCTGCTCGCCCACAGCCGCGCACATCAATCTGAAGCGAGACGCCGTAGGGAAGGCCAGGCCCGGATGGTGTGAACACCACGGAGTCCGTCTCCCGGCAGCCTCACGCCAGACAGCAGAGGCACCGTGGGAGAAAGTGCACTGGGCTGTTCGCCCGCAAATCCGTTACGGGCGGCCCGGCGCGACGTCTCTACGGGAAACAAACGCGTCTACACTCTCCGGGGCAGCGGCACCGCGGAGCTCCGAAAGACCTAGCGGGCGTCGCGTGCACAGAGGAGACTCGTTTGCAGCCTCGCCTTTTTTGTCGCCATTAGGCTACCGCTTAACGTCCACGAAAAATGGCTTATAGACTGGAATACAACATACGATGTAGACACGTTATCTTAGCGCTCGTTTTAGCGAGGGAGCCAGCCTCTATGTCCACCCGCCCCTGAACAAGCAGGCGTTGGGAGACGAGGGGGCTGTTCCGCTGGTGCTGTTCGGCCCGTTTGAACATTCGGCGCCGGGCGTCGGTTGAGGCGCGTCGTGCCAAGACCTATTTTTTGCTCTGGCAGCCGGGACCAGACCCACTGACAACAATGAGAGCGCTACTACTGTAATTAGGCACAGAGGAGCCCATTTAATACGTATTTAAAGCTGCAGCAGAATAGGCATGAGATGGCTGAGCCCAACTCTCCGATGAAATTAAACTAGGACGGCTCCCTTTCAGATGTGCCCCCAACCCAGCCGTCTGCAAGCAAACCACATGGAGGATGGCTCAGCTTCTAATCATACGCGTGAAACCCCCCCCCCATTCTCGGGCTGAGACGCTTCACGTGCCGGTGCGGCCGGTGCAAGTCAAGGTCGCGCCCACCCTTATGGACATGGGAACATACTAGAATGTATATGGGGGCTTTTTTTTTTTTATGTAATAAGGTATATTTCAGAGCAGAAGCAATACATTGCAATATTTGGAAATATTTTGTGTATTTTCCACTGTATTGTGAAGCATTGTAATATCTTGATAATGCATTTAATTTCAGCGTAGTTTCATTATTTTCCAATTCTCCAAAGCAGTGGTTCTTAAACTCGGTCCTGGGGACTCCTGTGTATGCTGGTTTTTCGAGCCAAACCGTATTCCCAGAATTTTAACAAGCTGTTAATTTTTTCTTAAATTATGCTTTTCATGTTTTGAGGGATTATTTTCCCTCTTAAGCCACAGTATGTCAGAAATATTTATGCATGCCATGAAGAAAAAAAGGCCCATATTCGCATTGTGCTTATTGTGCTATGTTGCAAAATTAAAGACCAAAAAATGAATGAATAGGCTCCTCATTCGTGAAAGTGTGGACACCTGGTTTCTAAAACTGAGCATTTGGTAGATAATGAAGAATTCAAAGACAAAGCATATGATAACAAGCCAAACCTAAATTGTGTTAAAAAAAACTATGAAAGTTCTTAAAAACATGTGTTCAACAACCTTAATTGAGCAACAGATTGGCTGTAACAAAAGGCAGCATACACAGGGGGTCCCCGGGAACGAGTTTGAGAACCAGTGCTCTAAGGAAAATAGCTCAGAGCTGTTTTTGTTGTTTGTTTGACATGAACACTTAAAGAAATGCATCATTTTCAGCTCACTCCCATGCGCTGGATATTTTTTTGCTTTTACTACTCAGTCATTTAGATTAGATTATTTTCCTTTGATTTGCTGGCTGGGAGTGGCAGTGCGGTACAATGTTGAGGGAACTGTGCTTATGATTCAAAGGTTGCGGGTTCGATTCCCAGCACTGTGCACTGTGACGGAACCCTTGAGCGAGGTACTTAACTAGAATTGCTTCAGCGAAAATATCCAGCAGTATAAATGGATTAGATGTAAAAAAAAAATTTAAAAAAAGGAAATGTCATCTATGTGAGTCGCTCTGGAGAAGAGTGCCTGGTAAGTGCCAAATTGTAATGTCTGTTACTGAACCATGTGAGGCCGTAGGTTGCTGGAATTAATTAGATGGGGCTAGAAACAGAAGCATGGACCAATTGGATGTTTCGTGCAATTCTAAAACAGATCACGCTGAGGTAAGATTAAATGGTCGTATTTTTCTGCATACCAAGAATACATCCAGTCAGTGACTTAGGTGAGGTGTCATGTGATAATCCCTTATGGAAATGGAATACACTGCAATATGTTGTAAATATTCATACTGATAATGATAAATATTTCACCGCAACGCAATTTTTTTTAAGAAACATACTGCAGTATTTTATATAGTGCAAATGAGGCAATCATATGTATGTTTGCACATACAGTATATTGAAAAATGTTGCATTATCATGGTAATATATTTCATTTCCATAAAGGCTGTGGGGAAGAAGTTAATCCAATTTCAATATAAACACAATCCAACAGTCATATTCATGCAATGATGCCCCCATTTCACTAGCCTTATATAAAGGTATCCAGGCAACACAGACAGAGTTCTCTATATAAAACAGCTCTCAAACACACATTCACGTGCATACACAACGTAACACACCACATGTGCACACACACCATATACACATGCATCACAAAGCATACACACACACACAGTATATCACTGTTAATTTCTCTGCACTTCACTTCTTTGATGAGAAACGCCTCTGTATTTCTTAACAGCCCCACTTCTCCCCACTACTCCACACCCCCCCCCCCCCCCCTTCAAAAAAATACAGTTGAGTTGCCTGCTCCTCTGCCCGTGGCGCTATAAAACACCACACGGATGTACCTGCGAGCTGGCTTTTCCTGCCAGCTCGTCTCTGCACGCACCCACTTCAAAAGGCCTTCTACAGGCATGGCTGACAGCCAGTCTCCATCACACTCGGAGAACGGAGTAGTCCCTTTCCACCCCCCCCCCCCACACACACTCCTCTCAGTTCTCCCTCCCACTGTTGTGAGGGCAATCTTAATCTTCCGTCCAGCAAGACAACAACAACAACGGGGAGAAAAAGAAAAGTGGTGATAAAACGGCGTATCTATTTCAGCGGCTGGGCTCCCGACGCGCTTCGTCTGCGCGCCTGAGGGACGTGGCAGGACTTGAAAAGTGTGTAACCTGAAAAAAAGTAATTGTTTTGTGTGAGTGCTGCTGTAAATTCAGTTTGAGCGCCTGATGCCACTTTTATCCCCTTTACTGAAATGTTAGCTCCCTCTCGGGTGCCGCCTGCCGCTGCCTGGGCCGTCGCGTCGAAGCATCCGGAATATCAAGCAGCGGCTTGGCTTCTGATGTCTGTTAAAGCACGGCATGTCTGCTACACGGATGGGGTGGAAGTGAAGCGTTTCTTCCCGTCTCTAATACTGTGTGTTCTCCGGATTCGAATTTGTACGCAAGACCTGCACAGGACCCGAACGGCAAGCGAAAATCACAATCCTGCCACTCTACTCTGTGGGCTGTACATTTATGAGACGAACCAACCGCCCCGTAGTCACAAAAGACACTGCCCTGTGTTTAACATTAGCAGCCATCGCTCAGTTTTTTTTTTCTTCTTTTTTTCCCCCCACAAAACCGAGTTTTACAGGATCACTTTAGCGATTACTGAATCTGGCAAACTGTTTCCGAAGAACAAAAATAACACTCAGCCTAAATCCAAAGCGTAAGAACAAACGCTGCCTCAATGCAGGCCACTGCCCTAACAATGAATTTGAGATTTGCGACGGTTCTATTTGCGACCTGTGAATCGCGTAAGGCTTGCGGGCACCTGTTGAGGGTTAAAAATACAGCTGAAGAAGATGCCCATTCAAGGCGCCGTGACACCGAATCAATAAAACGATTATGGCATGTTTGATTTCTGGTTTGATTTCCTTAAGCAAGTAAGTTATCATGGCAGGGGACCCTAAAAAGCGCTGAGTCAAATGTCTGTCCGGTGATGATGTGACAGCCATAGCCTCACCACCGCGTGAGAGATACCATTACCAGCACAACAATGGGCCTATTTACGAGAACGTAAAAGTCACCTGTCCCAGCGCTGCCGCTGATTGATGACCGGTCGGCCTGCCGGTGCGGGCCTCATCTGTCCGCCGGTCATATCTCAGCCCCAATAAAGGGCATGAAGGTATGTAAAGCGAATGAAGACCAGCCAATTTAGAGGGGGAAGCTGGCGGAGGAAGTAGCGCGCTGCGTTAATGGCCTCTCAAAGGCATCCCGCTGCACGAGGTCAGAAGCGAGGTTTAATAGGGCCCACGCGAACCCGCCGTGTGTAAATGCTCTCTGGCCCATAACGAGCGGGATCTCCATCCGAACAACAGGAGCCGCGCAGACGAGGTGGGTGTTGAGTAGGGTTGGGGGTCTGGGGAGGGGGGCGGCAGCGCATTAAAAAGCAGCCAAATCGGCCATTGCACACGCTGCATGAGACTTGGGTCTTCGCTAGTGCTAAACGGTGCACTCTGCTATGAAAACTCGCGCTCATCCTCAACGCAAACTGGACGTGCCCACGCGACTTTCGCTGAAATAAAAAAAAAAATGTTTCAATCAAAAAAATTTAAATGGAAACGGTGAAGAACCCACGCATTCCACGCTCAGCCATTCACCAGCTTCGGTTTTCTTTAAAAAAATAAATAAAACTCAAAACCCCCTGCGCCTGACCTTTGAGTTCAGAGAGCACAGGAGAGAACAGGTGCGTGCCATCCATCCTGATACCTTTTCCCTCCATGCCGGATTACAGGTCCTGTTTCCAGGTCACTCCCCATTAATTGTAGAAGTGTCTTTTTTTTTGGGTGGGGGTGGGGGAGTGCCCAGAAGGCAGTGTTCCCATCCCGCTGAGGAGGTCACAGCATGGAGGTGCTTCATCTTGTCTAATGAGGGTGGATGACAGTGAGGAGTCGTGTGTGTGTGTGTGTGTGGGGGGGGGGGGGGGGTGATGGGGGGGGCTGCCAGCTCTCTGGCCTGTCCAGGGGGGGAGGGAGGGGGAGGCGCTGGGGGAAAGCTGCCCAGGGAGGTGGCGCTGGGCATTTAGGAGGAGAAATCTGTGCTAAGGCCAGCAGAATGGGAAAAGTGGAAATCCCTGGGTGAGCAGCTTTCAAAGCAATTATCCGAAGCCACAGCCCTTTGACGAACCAGCAGAGGAGGACGAGAGTGTTGGAGGACGGGGGTGGGGGAAAGTCGGGGGCCGAGCCGCACAGGCCCAAAGCCTCTAAATCTGTAATGCAGTGCATGGGGAGAGGGGACTATTTCTCGGTCACCCTCACTTCATTTTCCATTGAAGAAGATTGATTTCATTTAGAGAAACAAAACAGGCCAGAATTCTGTTTTATATGCATTTCTTTCTCCATGGCTGGTGGATCTCCAAGAAGATTGTGTTCGCCGTACAAATCTTTACAATTTAAAGCCGTGTTTTACTACACATTGGGAGGATGAGGCATGTAGGTGAATAAAAAGGCAGAAATAACTCAGCCAAATGTGCCATTTTCCTGACAAGAAAATAATTTTAATTTTCCCAAACAACATACAACATATCCCCAATGGGAGAGAAACAGTACACTTAAAGAACGACTTATTTTTCCACTTTAATTTTCTGCCAAGAAGAATTTGCGTCACGGTACTTGAAAGAAACACACAACAAATTAATTTCAACACATCTGCATTTGACCCAAAAGCTTGGATGCAGCAAAACATCATGCTGCATAATATTTACATAGGATTAGCGCAGAAGCTGAGCCAATCCAGAAATGCGCGTGAACTTTTATGAGAGTCGAGCTTTAGAAAGCATTTCTGAAAGGCCACTCTTTTCTGAGGCGTTCCAGGCATATGGTGAACGTATTTATAAGCCACCTAACAACCCGAAACACAGGAAATGAATGCTGTGTGCCAGGAGGGACAATTGAAAGAAATTGATAGTGAGGAAATTCTGTAGTACATCTAAAAAATGAAATGTATTATTTGTTTTAAACTCTGTGTAAATACTTTTTCTGTACTGCTCTTGTGGCGTGAATATTTGCCGCCGTGGGCGATGGCAACCACGTGATGTTGTGGAGTTTTTTGTTTTTTTGGTGGGGATCAACCCGAGTTTTTCGTTACAACTGCAGGTCCACGCCCCGGGCTGACGGAACGTTCTAGAACGAGAGGCAATGGCGGCCGACAGACACAGCTCAAACTCTGAAATAATCCTGGCCAGCCTTTGCCCTGCCCGTCAGCGGTCCCCACAAATAACGCCGGGGCCGTAATAAATCCTCACCGCACACTGGGATACAGGCAGCTTCAAGGGCTACTGCCGGCCAACCATATAACCAACATAATAGGTCACTTGTCAGGTCTGTGAGAGGAGGGAGAGCTACAGCCATCCGCCGGCTCCTCCTGAGACTCCAATTAATCACCGCGGAATTGTACCGCCGCGCAATAGGAGCCGTAAGGTCATTACCCCGTCGCTGTTCGTCAGGTCAAAATGTGATGATAGCACTAATTGCAAAAAAGCTGACCACGACGCCACGCACTGCAACGGGGGACGAAGGACAGAGGGAAGAATGAGACAGAAAGAAAGAGGACACGAGAAGCAATAAGGAAGGGCCCTGTCGTCAAGATGGGCTAGCGGTGATTCCTCCTAAACACGGCCTATATTAATTCGTGCCCCCCCCTCCCTCCCCCCCCCCGAACAAAATTAGCGCTCGCCTCTCAAGCTTCCGGCCCGCCGTTGCTTTTATTAGAGAATTGCTACGATGGGGCACTCCTGGTCATTCACGAGAGAGAAATTAAACAGCCGTTTTTTGTGAAGGAAGCGCTGTGCCACTGATAGCAGTTGAACCGTATTACCTATACCCGCACCCACGACCCAGACTTCCGAGCACTCCGGAAATGAAAATAAATAAAAATGAGGAGGAATTGAAGCCAGTAATCACGTTATTGTTCATGATTTAACATTAATTACAGCCACATTGTTTTTTCCCCAGGATTAACCTAATTACCCCCCGCCCGCCCCCACCCCCAGCCCCATTGCATTATCAAAATTACAATCAGACCACTTGAATCTAAGTCAAACTTAGATTACTTTACACACATTTTTCAAAACAAGTGTGCAATCAATAGCGAGTAATTGTGAGTATAAAGCATGCCCCCCCCCCCCCCCCCCCCAGCCACACACACACACGCACACACACACATGTGTCTGCAGGCTTTTTAAAAGATACAAGTGTTGTGTGTCTTAGTTAACCAGGTTCAGTGAACAATAAGAAACAGGCCTTAATAGCTTATGGGGAAAAAATGACTGGAATAATTGTCGATTGCCTGAAAATGACCAGTGGAGAATGACAACGTCTTCAAATGAATGTCAAACCATTGAGAAATTGTGAGAGTATAAACTGAAATAATATGAATAACAAGAGTCCAACTGTCCAACTATTTTCTCCTCCAGTACTTCATTAAATCTTAAAGTGTATGCAGTCAAAATTAAAATCTGGAGATTTAACGCATATCTCAAATGAGCTTCAGTGCTTCATAACCATTCCATAACAACTTTTCCCAAAATATTCTTTTTCTGATATTAAATTTGTTCCACTTTCCACGTGTTTAGCTGGATTATAGTGGATGTATAAGTTCTAAAGTCAATTTTCATGAAGTACTAAGGGTATATAAACGAGTACAATCAATACCACTCCCTTTCCTGAATTATTCGGCAGGCTACAGAAGCTACATTCAACCAACCAGCCTCTAGAAACCCACTGGAACTCGCACTAACAAAATCGGTCTATGCACCATAAAAGCAAGTGGACCACAGCTCAAATAAATAAATAAACAAATAAATAAAGCAGCCTTTAGTGTGAGCGAGTGCGCGCGCCACAGATACCGAAACTGTAGCGTTCAGCTGTAGTTTCTGGTCTTGCACTCATGATTAATGGGCATATATTGTTCATTCTTGCCAGCGCACATACAATCTAAAATATGTAACAGTACCCCAAGCCAGTGCTGCCATTCAAATATAAAATTCCATAATGCACTGGAGACCCATTTCAGTGTTCGGGGGAATAGGCTACTCGAATGATGGACTGACGGGCGGGTATTTGAAATGTTACTAAGGAAAATTCAAGTTTGTTTGTTTTCACCAAGACGGTCGCAAAACATTTATTTTGTAAAAACTAAGAAATAAATCCCTAATACAAATCACCATTACATATGAAACGTTATACCTACATACTGTACCCATACAGGCTATTTGGCCAAAATTAAATATAGGCTATATATGTAAAAAAAAATAAAAAATCAGTCTGACGCAGAGCGGAGATCTCTACTCATATTAACAGATGAAGCTCATTTACAGCGTTAATTTATCTGTCCTGGGTGCTAACTGCAGCCTATTTATGTTGAGAATAAGCCTTTTAACGCTAACGTTGAGGTTTTAACATCAGAGAGGCACTCCCTGTTCGGCTTCATAGAGTTAACCGTTAGCTAGCAACCTATTAATTCGTGCAGCTGTCGTATACAGTAGGCTACACATTCGACGTTCCCAGCGCTCGTACAGCAGCACAGCTGTGATGTCCACTGCGCATTCAACTCAATTTTGAGTTTCTTGAATTTATCTTATACATTTGGCAAACCCAATATTCTCTGGTATCCAATGCTAGAATGGTTCAAATGTTTCTGAATGGGCGAATCACATTTTCAATAAACTCATGACACCGAAGTTATTACAAGTAGGCTACCAACAAAAAAAATTGCTTCCTAAATAAGGTCTCAGCGGTGGATTTGGTCCGATAATGGATGGTTAGATTAATTAAAGTAGCTAAACATAAGTACCGAGCAAGTGCAGTTGTTATTTCAAACTAGTATATATAACACATATATATAGTTGCATTCATACAGTCGGTTGTCATTGTTATTAGGCATGCATTAAATAAACTTGAACATTTTGTTAAATTGGAAAGGCAAATCAAATACCGAAGACATAGATTCGCTTGCAATATATAGCCTACCTATGCTTAAGTCGATAAAACACGACGCTCAATGTACGGAACGCAGTCTGGAAAACGTACCTGTTGGTGCGGTGTTTGCAGCTTAATCCAACGAAAATACCCTTTTCATTAGCGCTCCATTGTCGAAAATAAAGCGACAAGAAGTATCCTTTCCCTTACATGAAAAGGCTCCTGCGACACACATCACCTGGAAACTCAGAATGTAATTTTAAGTTAACCCAAATATTCAACCTTCGAATCCCGAAAAGTCTGCAACAAATGATGTGGCTTTTTCTCCCACTTCGGACGCACAGGTGAGAAGTGAGGACGGGCCTCGCAAAGTTCCTACCCGCTGCAGTTCTCGCTTTAGTACTTCGTCGTCGTAAAAAGGTTTTCAAACTTGTAATCAGCGAGCGATTACCATGTCGTGTAACAAATTATACCCATGTGTGAGAATAAAAATCTCAATCATTTCTGTATTCCTCTTCTCTATGTTTTGAAAGCCACTTTCGTCCTTTGAGACTGATTTTGGAGATGCCGTGGAAGGGATGCTGTATGGTCCGATGCGCTGTGGTTGGAACGAAAGGCAGGTTCTGGACCACAAAGATGTTCAATATCTTGCATCTGTTCAGTTCTCCGGGGACGTTCAGAGGGAGGAAGCTCGACTCCACAGTGACTTAGCGCCACCTTGCGGCCAAAGAGTTGAAATATTTGAAATAATTTACACTGTGTGCATTCATGTGTGCGTGTCAGGTGAATTCTGCCACAGTACTTAACAAGCAGACACGTGTAATGTAAGCAAGATGGCAATACATCAACATCTTAAATGTTAAAACTGAAGCCTTTTTGACATTTGGACGTTTCACGGTGACATACTGAATAATTCTGAATAATGCATTCCATTTTAACAGTAGCGCATTGACGTTATTCCCTAGGAGATCCTTCTCCCTTTGTGCACGCTGTCAGTACTTTTAAAGCGGACGTTATTTTGATGGTGTGGAGAACCCTGAAAACGTACATTTAGTGGATTTTTGAAAATGTTGAAAATTATTTATCTTTAGTTACAAATTGAGTAATCAGCACTTCAAACTAAACAGGGGCAACTTGGTTACCAAATTAATTTCCAAGAACATTTCCACAGTAAACGTTCTATATATTTAAATGCTTATTTAGTTGCTTATTCCTATTAATATGTTATATGCAGATTGTGTCCATCCCATCTTAATACAAAAAAAAACGATTTAAATTTTAACTTTAATGCTATTTTTACATACGGTTTGATCCAATCCTTTTAGAGTGCGTGCACACAGGCCCACCAGGAGAGTTACACAACGGAAACGCATAACCAACCATTAACAGATGCCTTTTCTGTGTGAATTTAATGAGATTGTTATAATCGAGCCTGCCACTCTCCACGGTGTTCTGGCAAAGAAGAAAACACCGGCACCGCATGATGTCAGTTTAGAATCCTAAATGACTCAGAATCCATCTCATTCCTACTCAGAGAAAGGCACAGCACAAACAGCCTTCCTGTAAGCATGGGGTTTTATTTATATTTATTTATTTATTTATTTGTATTTTCAATTAAATAAAAGCACTCTGAGTGGGAAACTGTACACCTCAAACTCATAAATCACAAAGAAAAGCCTCCAGCTAATTCTCTCTGAGTGCTTTTGAGCAGCATACATTTTCCTCTATGGAAAATGAAAAAGCTGGATAAATCCAATTAGAGTTCCTGGGAATGTTACAAAGCTGTTTTCAAAGGCCTAATTAATTTTGTACACCCAGGACCAGGTTGGGACCTGGTGGTTTAAAGGGGTGAGATGTTAACGAGGTGGCCAAAGGGGGGGGGGGGGGGTGAGCAAACATGGCAAACATCTATTTGTCAGCAACCACTGGAGAGCTTAAGACTGCGCTGGCCAGCATCAATACATTTGCTGTCTCGGTTTCCTGAGAGTTACCATTTCCCATCAACAAATGTACTCAGGAATGTAGCCACTGAACAACTTTGAAAAAGTAAAACAAAAAAAAACTTAGTTTCATTATTTTTGGAATAACAAGAATGCTTACACACCAAGTATTCAACATTGACTACAACATACTCTGTTTTAGAGGCAGTTGCCAATTACATTGCTGCACAGCATATTGGCTACCCTTTGTGTCAAAGACAGTCATCCACCAATTATGGGAGTATGAAAATTAGCCTGCCAATCATGAAACTGATCAACTAACCCATCAATCACAACCGCAAGATGGACTAATCCCACCAATCTCAACTGTGAGATGGACAAACCCCTAATGCCAACCGCGAGATGCACTGAACCACCAAGGCAGAGAATCCACCGGCCACGTGCCGGGCATGGTTTTTAGTGCCCATTTAGTCACAGAAACCCTACCAGGTGATGATGCTAGTTCCTTCCATGTGGCAATGCAACACATTCTCTCACATGGGATTTTTTAGCTGAAGGCCCACATTGCTCACACCTCCACATTGCTGGCTTCATACACAGTCAAGACGACCTGATTAGCAGTGTCTACTGCAGCCTGGTCATCGGAACCTGTCCATATATCAGAGATCTCAAGTCCTCGAGGCCCACTGCCGGTTTTCAGCATAATTTAAATCAGCAATAGGCCTAAGGAGTTCACACACCTTGTTTACAAGGCTTCAGCTGGCTTCACAAAACCCTGCAGACAATGCGGCCCGGGCAGTTTGAGATCCGTGCCGTCGTGCAAATGCTCCTCGCATCTCACAGAGTGGCCCTTTCTTTCATAAGGGGCTTCTCCCCCTTTCTCGCTCTTTGAAGCCTTCCTTTTTAAGCCGGCATTCCCCAGTTTCCCAGCCTTTCCCCTTCATCCCGGCTTCCCGTCTCCCGGTTTTTCTCCCGTTTCACAGCTTTCGTGTTTCTCAGCCTTTTTTGTCGGCCCCAATTTTCCCACAACGTGACCTCTGTACCGTGACCGCGCCCCGGTGTGCGCCGGTGTCCCGCGGGTTAATGAGCGAAGAGAGAACATGATTTATAACAGGGCGCCGTGATCCGTGCCCACATCCCCGTCGCCACCCCCCCCACCCTAATCTCTCAGGTTGGCTTATTGTGGCAAAGATGCACCTGCTGGGTATTGTGATGTGATATTCCCCGCTGCGATTGGCTGGTACCGACTTCCAACAAGATTTCAGAACCGTTCAGTGACCTGCAAAAGGGGGCAGACGCACAACTCATCTTTATTTGACAATAATACGGAGCCCGTTTTACACAGCTTCGCACAATTAACAAGTCTGTCAATTTTAATGCGGATGACCCCATATAGCAGCTGACTCCGTCTGATTTTACATGATCACATCTAATGTATTAGCCCTGCCTTGTCATTTGCAATAATTTAAATCATTGCAGTTACAACAGTTTGATGTTGTTGTAGTCTGTTTTTTTAATCTTATATAACGCAATGTTCTTCTTCCTTACTCCTCTTACTCATCATTATGAGAACAGAATGGGCAGTGAAGAGGTTGCTCACGCAATTACGGACATACCATGCTACATATGGATGTACAAATGTTACTCTTATAAGCCACACTTTACACCTTTACAAATCTTCTATCAACATTTATGATACACTTAGGGCCTGATTTACTAAGACCTTTAGCGTGCGCAAAACCTTTTAGCACACGCAAAACTAACAACAGGATAAATGATTGGTGCAAAAAAAAAGTCACGTTATTGTTTTTGCGTGTGCTACAATTGGTTTTGCACACGCTAAAAGTCTTAGTAAATCAGACCCTTAATATCTACATTGACAATTTAAAATCCAGGCCAACAAATGTTACACTTTCAAACCACGCTTTTTAAACTCACATCTGCACTTACAAAACTGTCCATTTAGTTTAGTTTGCTTTTTGCCTCTGTGGTTCCTGTGAAACATCCTAAGTAGCAGATACATTGTAGCTTTTAAAACCCCACCCACCCAGCTATGTGGTGGGAAATGCAGACATGTTAACTCATAATGAAGGAAGCGAGGAATGGAAAATTGGGGGGGGGTCATGCGGAACGGCAGAGGAGCGGCCCTGCCCTTCATTTTAACAGAGCTTTGTCTGTTAGCGTCGCGTTAGCCACTCGAAGAGTAAGTTTTGATGCGATTCAGGAGTGCGGTAGGCGCAAACTGAGCAATCGTCACATTAGGATTGTTCCTCTGCCAAAACTCCAGAGGGGAAAGGGGGTTAAGGAAGGAAGCCAAGTCTCTTTCAAAGTTCAGGGTGGAGGCGGAGAGGCTGGGTGAACACCAGGGCCAGCATTAATGCGGCTTACCTTGGGTGAACTCTTCAGCTATTCCCCATATTCACTTCTCTTCTGAGGCGGGGGAAGGCACCCCAAGTATTTTTAACATATGCAACGTTTCAAAAATATTGCTGGAACATTACTGGACAACACTGTGGCTATGACAACACTGCCATACACCTGGCTCACTGTCCTCATTCTCATCCAGTGCCTGGTTCTGGGTTAGCATAGTTAATCTACATTACTACTTTAAAGAAAGTCATTTCTCCAGAAGGAACACATTCATTTTCTTTCTTTTTTTTTAGCCCCATTTTATTTTCCTTTTCCTTTTCTCCAGTTTGGAATTTCCTATAGTGATATATAACTGTTCCATCACTGCAGTGCCCACCCTAACCTTGAGAGGGCGCTGAGCAGAACCACCTGCACCACACACCCATTCCACCAGAGAAAGGTACTGTTGTATGAGGGAAAATGTCTTGTCTGCTGGGCAAAATAATGGCCAATTGTACCGTTCCCAGCATGACTCATTGCATTTAGCAGGTGTGAGACTTACACAGCTTACATTGTTTTTTTATATACAATCCATTTATACAGCTGGGCTTTTTACTGAGGCAATTCAGGTAAGTACCTTTGCTCAAGGGTACATTGGCGCTGCCCCACCTGGGAAGCCAGCTACATCCTTGAGTTATAAACCCAGCTCCCAAACCGATATGCTATACTCCTGCCCTCAGCAGTACGTCATTAGTCAGGATTTGAGACAGATCCCAGCTAGCAAGCATACGGTGGCCCCCTAGCTGGCCTGCCAGTGCTTCATAAACCGGCAGCGGTCCACAAGTGAACAGTTGAGGGGAGGCAGACGAGATAAGGAAGAGCTGTTAAAAGAAGGCAAGGCAGTTGTCCCTGCCGCTAATCGATCACTGGCGGTCCAACAGGTGTTCATTCGCTGGGCTCACTGCACCAAGATCCCATTCTTTAGCAGGGTGCACCGCCCGCCCGAGAGTCGCACAAACAGGTTTTTTTTTCTTATGCTTTTCTTAGCAATGCTATTGCTAAATAACTTTGAGCCGTTTCAGAAACGTGCTACACAAAGTTAGCCAAAGAGTCCCCCCCCACCTCCACCTGCTTCCAGCACCTTCCCGCACGCTCCTCTCCTTCCAGCGCCCTGATCGATACGTCACGCTCCTGACCTAATTTACAGAGCCACTCTGTACTCATCTCCACCCCCGGGAGGGAACAGAAAGGGCCAAAGGTTCCCCCGCTGCAACGCCATATTGATTACTGTGGCGCTGCTAAAAATACCAGGCCCGGCCCAACCACACACACAGTCGCACACACACACAGACACACCTTGGCGGTCCACTCGAACCTGATTCTGTCGTGTACAAGGACACGATGAAGACAGTCTGATGTTAGCAAGAAAATGGTGAGTCGAAAAAAAGAAAGAAAGTGGAGCCATAATGGCCTCCGGGCGGCAGCTGAGCATCAATAATTCAGAGCCGGCTGCAGCTAATGCTCTTCCCATTCAACAGGTCTATTGACTTTGATCCTTTTTTACTCCCTCTTTCATTTCGGGCCACAGAAAAGCTTAAAGAAATTTAAGGGGGAAGGAAGGGGGGGGGGGGTTTCACAGCGCCAAATTTCATTTGGCCATAACCTCAGTGCTCACTTGGATGTTGGCAATAAGGAAAGGCCTGAAAGCTTGCAGGCATATTCATCTGCTCGAGAGCCTGTGTCATACCTTTTCCTCTGTGCGACTGATCATTTTGCATTTGACCCTCAGCGGATACGGACCGAGTCAAAATTAGCTTTAATTAACTGACAAAGGGCCTGTATTCACCAAGTCTAGAATTGGTTTAAAAAAATAAAAAAAAGGAGTGAATACACTCTGATGAAGGCATACTGCCGAAACATGTTGGTCACTTACAAATTAAAAACTATTTTTGCATGGAGATAAGTGTGTGATTCTCATTTTTTTTTTCTGATTTAATGGACCGGTAATCAGCACCTTTCTTTCTTTTTGGGTGTGTGTTCTTATATATTTTTTTTTTTTAAAGATTTTTGAATCAAGCATCAACCACCCACCACCCCGCCACCCGCCCCCCCTCTCTTTCACCCTTCCTACCCGCAAATCAAAAGCTGCGGAAAGACTGCCCCCCCCCCCCCTTCACCCTTCCAATAGCACCACTGAAAATCCCATTAGACTGGTACAGACAGATACAAAAGACAAGCATGGGTTTTAAAATGACTGCCGCGGCTCTGAAGCGTAATCACTATAAATTACTTTTACGGGGCTTGGCTCTTTGTGGCACCGCAACAGGGAAACCATTTCTGGGAGCTAGCCCGGCTCTCCACCTCTGAAGGCTGATATTGTGCCAGTGACAGTGTGCCCGCCCCTTAACTGTGACACACGGTTTTTCACCTGTACTGTTGAAACAAAGGTGCAAACTCAACCAAACCTGCTTGCCTGGCACATAATTCAATGGTAAGGAGATTATGCGCAACAGTGGCAACCGAAAGGACGCACACCCGTGAACAAATCTTTTCTTTGATCGGGAAGGTTTAACAGTGTAATGCTTCACCCCTGACGCCATCTTTCCAAAACAGCCCAGCCACACTTTATCCCAAAGGGCCGGCTCTCAACCACAGAACCGGATATAATGTCGCCCTCGCTAATATCTATAATTGCACTCAAAAAGCCAGTTTACCCATGGCCTCCATTCATTTTTGACGGCAAAAAAATAATACTTCCACCACTTCCACTAGATTGACGTTAACGCTGTGCATTAAAATTTCTTTAAAAATGGTTTATTATTTTTCCATGGTCAAATATTTTTTTCTTACCACACAGTCAATGATATAGGTAGACTACTATGACAATTTCTTTTTATTATTATTATTTATTCTTGCCTACGTTGTATTTTAGCACGCTACCAATTACATACTCACATAGCCGTCTTCACATCAGTTTCTGTGCCATCCTCGTTGTACACATGACTCCACGGACACAACTAAGCTTTGTCCACATTGTCCAGCATTGGCGAGGAAAGGGCAGAGCTTTGCATTGTGGGAATTCCAACGTGGCTCAGCAGCGCCGGGGGTTAGAAGACCAGACACAAATACTGAATGGCTGTGGACTGAACCTGTTATTACCAGCAACCGGCAGCCAATGCCTCTCACACAGAGGGATGGGCATTAAATGAGCTAACAGCTACTCCATGAGCCAGCCTGACTGGTTTCCACTTTAATAATTAGAAGGATATCAGGTTGTAGACTCCCACTCCATTCTACAGCAGATGGCCAAAACAATTATTTGAAATACTTTAACCCTGTAGACCCCAATGGCATTCCAGCAGATCACTGACTGTTTAAAAAATATCAAATCGTCAATATTCAAAACAAAATTATTCTTCTTAAATTTTAGGTCAGTAACATGTTTTTGTTGAAAATTATAAAGGATCTTTATGTTTTATTGCCTAACATTACCATCATCTGAAAAGTTATTTGATCCATGATTATCCTATACAGTATTATTTTATATACCAGAATTAAGTCAGCAAGATGTAGTTGCTTACAATGTTATTTGTGTGAGTTGCTTTGTGTTTCATAGTAACAAAGAAGCCCTGTGGCTCTCCAGAATGGGTAAAAATAAGGTAAAATGCCCCACAATCTGCCTTTCTGTAAAAACATTTATACAGTTGTGGGAGAAATATTAATTTAATTCATGGATGAATCTTGGCCTACTATAGGCACCCTTAAATGGAATATGCACCATGGTAATCACTGTTGAACAATCAAAATAAGAAACAATATGTGCTTCAGTGCCATTTCAAAAAGACGAGCTAAAGCATATCTTAGAGTGTGGATGGAAATCACGAGGTAGGAGATGGCAGCAGTGACAGCACTTTTACTTTAATGTAAATGATATCTATAGCCAGTTATTTCACTTCCTCCTTCCAAAGTGAGTCATTTAACTAATTCTGGGTTGGATCAAACTTTTCTCGGATTCCAAGCAGATGACAGGTTCCCCAGAATGGCAATGAAAAATTCATTTCTCACTGTCAAGAAGGAAACCTACGCCTATTGTGAGAGGAGATTTGAAAATCATTTTTCATTTGTGGATCTCATATTATATGTGGCACATTCTGAAGAATAATTTCTCGCTCTCTCCAAATGAGCTATCTGATCTAAATACCCTGGCTGCCTGTTACAATTAAAGTCTCACTCATTTCCCGAATAGATTTCCTGATTCAATAGAATGACCAAAAGTCTCAGTAAGAGCTATTGCAGCTATTCCTAACCCAAGTATCTGATTTATATTTAGATCTAAGTGATGTTCAAAATGGGTATAAATTGAGCCAAATGACTGCCTGTGTGTGTCCCGATGTGCTCTGGGATACGATTTGTGTGTGTGTGTGTGTGTGTGTGTGTGTGTGTGTGTGTGTGTGTGTGTGTGTGTGTGTGTGTGTGTGTGTGTGTGTGTGTGTGTGTGTGCGTGCGCGTACGCTCGTATGCACATACAGTATGTTTGCATGTGAATGTAAATGAGCTGCATGCACGTGTGTATTGTATAACAAAATTTTAAGTTTAGAAGCAGTCCCTCTTATCTCAGTGCTTGAAAAAAGATTACAGCCTCACCCATTGGCTACCAAAAGTAAATTAAATGTAAAGCGCATTGCGTGAATTTCTGCCCCAGCCAATACCTGCTGTACAGCAGTGGTAGGGAGCCTGAGGTTATGAGAAGCAGTGACACTTTTAATGAAGTCGCTCATATAAAGGTTTTATATAGCATATATAAAGCCTTCATAAACGTGACATAATGGCTTCATAAATCATACATAAGCATATGTAAACATGTTGCAGAAGAAGGTGTTATGTCACCATTTATGAAGCATGACACTTGCTTATGTATGATTTATGAAGTCATTATGTCACGTTTATGAAGGCTTTATACATGTTATATAAAGCCTTTATATGAGAGGCCTCGTTTAATGTGTGACCAGAGAAACATACACCCAAAACTACCAAACCTATTTACAGAAAAAAAACACAAAGAACATGACTCTTCTTGACAAGATGGCATTCCTAACAGACTAAGTACTCCCAATGATTTTGGTGGGAAGAACTAATGAATGCAAATGTGTGCATACCTCAAAGTCCGTGCTCTCTGTGTCTTGTCATAATGTTTATGATTTCAAAATTATCCATCTATACATCTGTGGATACCTGTCCCTTTCATTCACCGTGTTATGTCAACAGAAAGTTTATATTTTTTAAAACCATGTTGAAAGACAGTTCACTCAGCCTTTTCTGCTTCCTTGCCTCAAGCTCCCGTAGATTGTAAAGTCTGAAGTCTATAAGATGTTGCTGAAATACTTTATGGGAATTGTATTACGATGCTCAATTGGAAGATTGGTTTTTGTTGAGCGCAACAGAATTTTAAAAAGGTAGGATTTACAACTTAAGAAAACGAATCGAGCTATATTTTATCCAAGGTATAAAGCAGCACCGCAGCAAATATAAGCAACAATGCAAAGATTGAACTAGGCGCTGTGAATTTTTCCTTTAACTGTCAGGGAAGACCAATCACCTCCCTGGATCCCTGGGTTTAAACAGGCCCAACATGGGCAGGTTATCAGTACTTATCATGTTCTTTGTGTGGACCTGGAAGTAATGCAATTCATTCATCTGAGGGCAGATCTGTGGTGCTAAGATTACTCCTGAGCTTCTTAATGGAAAAACAGAAGGAAATGCCCTCCAGCTAAAAAGAGAGATTGTTCTCAACAGCAGACTTTTTCTTTTTTTTTTACCCACAGGATAAAGAGCCACCAAACTTCTCACTGCTCCTGTAAAAGTTGAAGATTTAATCTCTGCTTTGATAGATGGTTCCATATTCGGACGTCAGCGTGATTGATCCGCCGGGTGCAAATGTGTGACCCGGGACCTGTCGTATATTATATTGGAAACGCACAGACCGACGGGTGAATTTGTTTCCTTGACAAAGACTGCAGATAACTGATCTTTTTCTCTCGCCCTCTCCTTTTTACTTGCTCTCTCTCTCTCCCTCTCAACACCGCCACTCTCACCTCCCGTCCTTCCACTCCTTGTCAAATTTACTTCCCTCGCTCTCTCAATCTTTTCCCTTCTCTCCTTCACTCGTACCCTTTCGCTCTCTCACTTCTCTCTCACTTCTCTCTCACTCACCCTCTTCCTCCCTCCTTCCCTCCTACATGCCCCGAACTGCACGTGATTGCATTTCTCCAACAGCAAATGTCCATATCGTACTGAACAAAGCCAGCGGGAGTGGTCAGTCATTATATTTTTTGCGATTTCAGGCAAAAGCCCCACATAACCATGACGGTTAATTTGCAGAGAATGCAGCTGATTGTGTTCCTTTAGATAAACCCTTATGACACCTTTTCTCCTGCTTTAATGACATATCCCAGTCACTAATGCAATCACTTATGACATCATGCAGTCAGCGATGCAGCCTCTTCAAACAGTCACTACTGCAGTAAATTATGACATTATGTCGATGACTACCCCGTGCTGCACGTACACGGCGGAATTGAACACTGTTGGGACCGCTGGTATCATTTTATTCTTCTTGATGAACCATTTGGGATTTTGAGAGGGATGGTCATGAGCTGGTATCACATTATAAAGCATGCCCCATATTGTTTAGAAAGCACAGAGGCAGCGCATTATCTTCCCATAATGAACATACAAGCCGTATCCATGTCCAAAAGGCATATTAACCTTGTAACAGAGATTAATACGCCACTATTACAGAATTATATATTTATTTTTCCGTTTTCCCCCCTCTCCCGCTTCCTCTAATCTCCTAAATTAGATGTGTTGTACTGCTTTGCCTGCAGGTTTTCTGTTTATTGTTATCCACCAAATGTATTCTCGTCTTAATGCTACACCCTTTCCACTCAGTCACACACACGCACACACACACACACACACACACACACACACACGCAGTGTATTGTGGGCATCCGTCTTTAAGCTGGCTGAGAAGCCGACTGCTTTGGATGGTTTTAATTGCATGTCCGGCTGATGGAGAATAACTCAAAAGGCCTCTCTTGATGAGAAGAGCCAATTTAATATATATTGGCCTGGGGGGAGGAAAAATATGTGAAATGGCCTTTTTGCTTGAATGAAATAGTGAATTTTATCCCCAGGGGATTTGGAGCTTGGGGGGGACTGAGGGAGGAGAGGGGAGACTGCTTAATTGTTAAGTAGATTACAGAAGGACAAATGAATGCAGGCTTCCTCAGGCTCCGTGATTTGAATAAGCATCGGTCCGATTACAGTGCGGGACGAGATATTAAAGCAGGGGACAGCAGCCACAGGCAATCAGCCCGGGCAGGTACACGGGGCACTCTCTCACAGCGCTTTCAAAATAATACAAAAAAAAAAAAAATGAATTACAAAAATAAATAAAAAAATCAATCCCTGCCACCGCGCGTATTGTGTGTCACAGCCGGGATTCTTGTTACATGTAGCATATCACCGGAGAACCCAATTAGCATTCTTACATCGAATAGGAGGCAGGGGCAGCCCAAGCCCGGCGGGAACGCTGAGTCCCGGAGACCAATAGGACGGCAGGGTCGGGGGCGGAACGCTCCTCTGCTGTTCTTGACACCGACCCTCCGTAACGCACTTGCGCGGCTCCAAACTCTGCATTGAATTTGTCAGGAAACTGTTTGCATATAGTTCGCCCAAACTTGCTACCAGCCCTTCGTGAACAGCTCTCAGGACAGCGTGCCCATAACTCCACAATTCTGCACACAGAGGTGCAGGAGCCCTCCCTTGCCCTGCGCGGTTCGCTGTCCTTACCCGAGAAACTATAATATCGCTGAATGATCAATGGAACTATAATACTCGTAATACTCCAGACCGGCAGTGAAGAATAATGGCTTGGGGACTAGGCTTGCACCTTAGGCGTCGCCTGTTCAAATCCCACGCGGGCGGAACCGCCGTCGTAGCCTTGAGCTTCGGCAAAATGTCCAGCTGTGTAAATGGAGCTCTCCTGCAAAAGTACCTGCAAAGTAGATTAATTCAAACATCCGCAGAGAGCGCATTCTTTTCCCAACCTGGCCACTTTCACATGACGTTTCGTCAGTGCTGAACCCATCATCCATCGCGAAACATTGTATCTGATCAGATCAAATAAGCCATCTGGTTTAGAATGTCGATTCAATATAATATGTCGAAATAACCTAAGTTGGTGTTAAAGACTACCTTGTACTGTACTGCCACTGTAATACAATATAAAAATATATAAATTATATTTCATCTGACACGAATCCTTTATCCACACCTTGAAGTTCCTTTAAACTACTCTGGAAAAGAGAATAAGTAAGAATGAATGTAATGATGAAACTGTTCTGTGTGAGTGTACAAAGCACACACAGCCAGTCAATGGTCTTTACAGGGCGGGCTTAAGAATCATTGTTGCAGTTACCTTCTCCCGGATTCATCTTCTCTTCTAGTAGTCTCAACTTTGAAATAACTCATCATCTTTGACGTGAAACACTGGTTTTCTCCCGTGGATGACAGTCCTGTCACTGCATAAAGAGCGGCTCATTGCACAAAGCCTGCGCCACTGAAGTATGTTGGCAGGCAAAAATATTATAATTTTCCTGTGAAAACACACAGCTGGGGCATATTTTTGCTGCCCCTGCTTTTGAGCGCGAGAATGAGTTTGCGTCGACTGCGAAAGCCCACATGACATTTAATTCAGCACAGAGCATCTCGTTTATGAGTCATTTTCGTAGAGAAATATAAGCCACGGATGGGCGCCTGGCAGAGATACGCACCACATTCAAATTTTCAGCTGGCTAAATGATGAGAAACAAAACAATAATTTTATCGTTTACGAAATTGACTTTGACCAATAACAATGGCACTATTTAAAGCCTTCTTGGGAGACAAGGAATTGTGCAGTTAATTTAAGGCAGAGTTCGATCTTGTTTCTGCTGGAATACAGTACTCGTTCCCTGCGAAGCAGCTAGACAGGGAGTCTCAACTTTAAAAGGGTTGTGCAAGGAGAAGAGGTTTACTCTGTTTCAGGTGTGAGAAAAACAGACGTGATCCACCAGGGCGCACAGCGTAGGTGGCGTTTCCGTGCTCATAGGGATTATGATAAAAAGAACATTTTATTTCAAGGACAGCTGTAACAATTGCTTAACTACATGAAGCCCTTTTATCCATTTTTGTTCGTTCTATTTTTTGTAAAATCCTCCTCAGCATCTCTATAGGAATGAGCGATTCTGGCAGTACTGCCGAAAGATGAAAGTTGTCGGGGAGGCAAATTATCAAAGGGGTCCTCTCGGTCTCCCTGAGAAACTGTACGAGGGCGTTTAAAAATGTGCCTGCCCCCCTCCCCCCCCCCCCCCCCCCCCAACTGTCAGAGCTTCACTGCATGTGCCTAGCTGCGCCCCGCGGGGTTCGCGAAAAATGAATCCATCGGCAGAGGAACGCTTTTGAAAGGAGGCAACAAAAAAAACACCATTGATCCATTGATTTGGAGATAAGGCCCTGGGTTGTGCCTAGTTTCACCGCATGTCAAGCGGAGAAGGCAAATGCCACGAACTGCCACCCTTTTGCCGAAACGCGCCAGCAAGCAATTGCGAGAGCTCTTTGAAACAAAAGCGAGGGTTGTACACATTATTTCGTCGCAATTTCCTTCATCAATCCATGAGACGGGATGACAGGAATCTGCTGCTGGCACGGGATGAGCGGGGTTTCACTCTAACTGTGTCATTTTAGACCCCCTTTAATTTTTGACTGTGCTGCACATTTTGAATTACGCTTTCAGTGGATATAGTTTAACCACTGATGTGACATACTGTATAAACTCTTAGGTATTCTCTATACCTATTCTCTAAACAAGAAAGGGTTTATAACAGGATACTGATCAATGTACTCCTGCCTGGCTTGAGTCAACATCGACTGGATGAAGGCCTTCTTAAGATATTAAAGCCCTGTATGACTGCACCGCCCTTGCAAAATATTATTATGTCTGAAGGCAAACTTCTGATATTCTTTTTTTTTATCCTAGAACCCAATTGGAAATGTTATTTTTAGGAATCATTGCAAATTGATGTTGGGGCACACTGGCCTTGCCAAGGAATTTAAACTGAACCTGTGTTTAAGCCCGTGCCATTGGGGTAGCTTTGTTTTCCTGAGCTCTTTGGTTCAATTTCATCATATTTTGCATAGGGACTGCCAAGATTTACTGAATAAAGTCAATTGAAACTAGGCTTCTCCGCCATACAAAGACACATTAAGCACTGCAATTTCATGCTTAATTACGCTCCATCTCAAACCAAGTGCATGTACTTGTGGTGGTACATACAAGGAGGTAATTGAGTTTTGTAGAGCCAATCCTTAAAAGCCCATGGTATATATTCAGTTCTCTTGGCTCGGGTGTTTGACAACATTGTGCGAAAACATTGGCAAATGTTTGACAGCTGTGCAGATTTTAACATGAAATGGAACAGGAGACCGAGGTATCCTTCATGAATGAAATTTAGCCCTCATCTCTGAATTTGATGTCACGTCGGTTGCCCTTTACATGAAGCTGATATTCCTACAAACTTCAGGAAGCACAGTGTAACATCTGCATAAATTATTCATAGTTTTTTGTGTCAGAAATGTGGAGCATTGCATTATGCTCGGTTTTGGAATAATTTTTAACACACCTTCATACTTCAGAGGACTGCATTTGCTTAGGAATGATTTATAAAGATGTTATGGCATCTCAATGATGCATTATGAATGCTTTGTGCATACACTTTACATGAACCTGGCTAAATGCATTTCCAGCAGGCATAGATCAGGTGTAAAAGTATGTACGGTCAGTTTTTTTTCCCCTGAGTTTAAAGTATTTAAGCGTTTACTTTAGGTCGCTGACTGGCCAAGAGTCAGCTACTGATTTAAAAGGAAACCACGAAGCAATGCAGAGTTTGTGATCCCTGCTCAAATGTCTAAACTGAAAAAAAAAAAAAGTTTAGACTTATTTTTTTTAAAGTAGAAAATAGGTCTAAACTGCATTATATGCTCAGTGTTCAGTGGCAGTTTTGATACTTAGAGCTCCATTATATACTGTAATAGCAATATTAAACTGCAGCTTCAGTCTATATTATATGCTGAAAATCACAGTGTACTTCAAAGGTCTTCTAGGAGTGTGTGTGTATTTATTACACTATTACTACTACACTTATTTTGCAGCATAGCGGCATATAGTTAATATACTATAGTTATGTACTGTATACATTTATTATAAATGTAAGCTCTATGACAGGAGTTGGATATAAAAATGTATTATACATAATACACTTTAAGTTCCTCCATTCTCTAGCTATACACTTTTATTACAGACTATGGGAGGCTTTTCTAAGCACTTTATAATTTAACCACTCATACACAATATGCCTGAAGAGCTGCTGTATATTACTGAAGCTCTACTACATGCCGTATATGTGAAGCTCTACAGTACCCCAGACTGAATTGCTATTCGGTATCAGTCTATCCCTCAAGATTTGAATTTTTTTTTTTTTAAAACAACCCATAACACAAACTTCTGAACATATATCAAAAATGACGGCACGCTTAAAATAGACAACGGTGGGCCTGTCACATTCCTTGGACTGACTGCTGTCAATGTTAAAAAAGGTGATGGTCTGAAAATGGTTTCAGGTGACTTCATTAAGGTGCTAGTACTCTCCAAACCGTGTTGTTGAGCATAATTGGTCAGCATCTGGAACATTTGGTTTATATTTATTATGTATATATATATATATATATTATGTAAAAAAAAGCCAAAGCTTGTTTCCAATACCAGCTCTCCCCCAGCACTCCCTCCCCCCGCCAAAAAAAAGAGAATTAAAATGTTAAATTACACATATACAGAACACAACAGATACATACACACATTATATGGAAATACATCCACTCTACACAGCATAAATATCCTTAAAACAAAACAAGCAGCCATACACTACATAATGAGGATAACTATAGCAAATTTAAGTTATTTAGGGATTATTTCAGGCTAATTCCCAACACTTTGCCCCACCTCTACAAAAAATAAGACAAAAATAAATAAATAAATAAATAAACACATACACAAAGATGTTGTTGTTTACTGCTGCATTAAAACCTGCCCACCGCTCCCGCGCCTCAGGCCCAAGGGGGACACAGTGACCCGAGGCGGGCGAGGAAACTAACGGTCAGCTTTGGGATGAGCACGCTGCCGTGGCCCTTTCTTCATAAGCACCGCCTTCAGCAATCCCCTCTGAGCTGGGGGGCCTGCCTCTGCCTGTGCGTGGGGGAGTAATGAGCCTCTCGAGAAGCAGGAAGGAAAATTAGGTTTTTCGGGAAACGGTGTTGTGGGGCCGCCTCTGCCCGCGTTCATCTCAGAGCTTCTGGCGACGTGGGCTGGCCACCGCGGGGTACTCTGCCCGCGCTCGATTGCCGACTCGTTATTACGAATCGCGAAATGGCGGACCAGCGGACTTTGGCGAAAGGAGAAGCGCCCTGGAAAAGAAAATCAAACTTAGTAACCCGTGCTTTAATCACGCAGCACACAGCAAACACCCCGAGATGGGCGTCGCACCATTGCTGCCTTTTGTCCGGATACATCACATCGCTTCCCTTGTCCCAACACTTTCAGACATCAACCACCAGGTTTTATAGTGGTTAGTACTATACGATAATGGGTATACACAATCATTACACTTACTACTACTGTAGTTACTATGTACTTACAATGAAACCTTTCAAAGGATCGAATCTTTGATATTGAAATGCAAATTCCCCCAAAACAAGCCCTGTCCCATTTCTCACATGAGATGAACTATGGAGCTCACTTCTGACTTGGATCTGGGCTATTAATCTCATTATATGAGGTTTACACACCAGTCGCCACAAATGCGACCCGTGATGAAGGTTCACTCCCTCCATCGGCTCATTCGAGATGGAGTCGGCAAGCATAAAAGTAACGTTGATATGCACCATGAAATGGCTTTTTTCAATTTCACATTCAACAGACGTTATATATTCAGAGCAAATTAGATAGGTTCCTTCTTAAATTTTATATTTATCTTAAACTTTCTTTACGTGGCTGAAAATATATTGAAACAATCCAGGTTAAGTACCTTGGTCAAAGATGCAACGACAACACACTACAGGGCTTTTTGAAGACTGGCGTTAAGCTTGGCACGGTGAAACGACAGGACGCACGTTTCAGCACGATGTCGCGGCCCTGCCTCCATCCCAGCCGGAGCGGCCGGAGAGAGGCTGGCTCCCCACTGCGGGAAAAGCCACTGCCGCTCCGTACCGGGGCTGCTTCCCGTAACCTCTCCCCGACTCAGCGGGAGAGAGAAAGCCCTTCCATCGCCTGCACCTCAGTCTCCGCCTCCGACTCCCACTCCGCTCAGACGGCTGCGGCGCATTAGTGACCCTGCTCCCGAAAGAGGTGCGGGGAGCTGGCCGCATTCTCTGCGGCATGCGGCGAATGCCATTTAGTAGCGGGTGACTCGGGGCTGATTTGTCCTTTGCGGATAAATCGTTTAGGTGAAACATGCGGATTGGTTGCCTGTCGTAACTGAATCGATACGTAAAAACCAAAAGAACATGAAATACATAATGATGTGGCTCATCATTCACCTCCAGTCTGGAGCAGTGGTACAAGAACTATGGGTAGTGACTATGGGAGATAATGGCCGAGGAATCGCTAAGAGCGATCAAGAATTAGCTACATGAACCAAAAAAATCACACCCAGGTGGTGAAGTAAGCGGTGCAGGTTTATGAGCAATCATATTAAAAAATTGCAATAGAAAATGTGTGTGTTGTTTACATGTACAAAAACAATGGCCTCTGGTTTGGTGATATTATTTTTTTTTTACATTATGCTTATTAATTACTATACTTACAGACATTGCATTTAACAAACGTAAAAGAGAGATATATAAGAAAGATATAAAAGGACAGCCATTGGTATTTCAGAAGAAACAGGAAATATGACAGTTAGTACTCTGATAACAAACAGGAAAGATTAGTTATTACTTGAACAATATCAATGGAATTCCAAACTCAACAAGAGGGTGCATGGATTGTTGGGCCGTTCCATAACTGACTGTGTCCAGCAGAGCACTTGGTGTAGATTTTGTATTGATTTTGCTTCGGGGGGTTGCTACGGCGACTCACCTTGCTAGCAGGTGGAATGTTCAAAACTCCACTCTAGCGGCAGTTGCTCATTTCAATTTCAAACCCATTTTCTAACTTGTGACGATGACTACAGTTTTTAAGATACACAAACATAATATGTATCAAACTGTTCATGTGTTTCCCAGGATTCCTACAGTGTAAATATCTAAGCTGTGACAGTTTTAGTTTGTAAAATATTCAGTGTGGTTTGAAAACCATGCTCCCCATTCACACAAATGGTTACAAACAGATGTGGCAACTGGTTCCCAGGATTCCTACGGTGTGGAATATTTAAGCTGTGACATGTATATTTTTTTGAGATAGAGCTGTCTGAAGCTACTATTGTATTGCCGAGCATGTGACGTATAGGCGACTCCTGATTGGTTTAAATCTCATGCTACGAACGGATGGACGGACGGACGGACGGACGGACACACATGTCACGTATAGAAGTGGCTGCACCGCTTAAAAAGAAACGTCATATTATTAGTTTGCTTCCATTAGTTTGCTTTGCTTTCTTCCTCTACTTCCTCCTCATTCCAGACACATTTCCTCCTACAGTTAAGTAATTGAGCAGGTTGGTATGTCTATCAAACTCCACTTAGGTTTTGTTAAGCTATATCATTTATACTTTTTATAAAATGTTAAATTTGAAAAAAGTGTCCATTGTCTTAACACTGGTGGAACTCTCAGTGTACTACTATTCTAAACTGGCAGTTAGCATGCAACCCAACATCACCAACAGCAACTCCTAGAATTCCAGTGCCATTTTAGGATAATCCTAATCCTAAAAGGTAGCAAACTACATTGGCTGTCTGACATTTACAAACCATCACCCCTGTCAGAATGTGTTATTGTAATTAGTATTAACTAACCTATTGCCAACTAGGATGTGGTTCAGAATCACCTCTGTATAACAGTGTATAACAGTTCATTGAGAGGCTAGAAAAACGTCCATTTCATTGGGTCAAAAACTATTTTTGATATACTTCAACCCTACGTATATGCAACCATGTTCCACAATGATGCAAAAAAGCTTAAGTTTGTGGATTCATCGGGTTCCACAAAATGAAACCGAATAATGAGCTTTGCTTATAGGGAAGGGAAATTCACTTTGTGTGTTTCAAGGCTGCTACTATTTGTCTGTATCTTTTGAAATTTCAGTCATGATTTCAGACAGTGGGAACATTTCAAAATGAATAGGAACGTGGGCAGCGCATGCAGTGATCAGATCTGCAGCACCGGAGAGTACAAAATGCATCATTTTATTCGCCCCGACAGGTCTGCTTTAAGTGAACAAGATCGACGAATGCCAAACGACTCAAACTGAACTGCAACAAATTGAATGACTCGGTGAAAAGAATCAAACCCACTCACCACTGTTATCCAATAGGAACTGTGAGTAATACATCCAGGGGGGATGTCTTGAGCATGAGACCCATCACACCCACAAACAAGTCAAAAATGATTGTCATTTATCTCCTATTTGTCATTTTTCTACCTCGGGTCAAACCACACGATTTTCCAAGAATGGGCTAGGATCTGCAAATGAATTTTCATAGGGTAAGATCAGTGCCAATTTTGCATATCAAAGGAGGAGGAGAGAACATAAAAAAGCATTAAGTTTAGACTACAAGGGGCAACTTTCAGAGTTCACAGAGAACCCACATCACTTCCCTCAAAGCTCACCAGACATAAACATTTGGACTTGCTCTGAAATATACTATCCGACAACAGAAATCATTTTTTATGTTCCCATCAAAGACAATAACTGGATGCACTCCTCAGCCCCACACGCCCCTTAAAGAAAATGACAACTTGTCTCTCACTGAGGTAGATCATCAGCCATCACATGGGAGTCCGCTGTCACACTATGACACCAATTCAGACCGAATTTAGGGATTCCACACAAGACAACAGTATTATGTTATAAATATAGCATGGTATATATATATATATATATAGAGCATAGTATGGTTATTTACTATGCATTGTACTGCTTTATTTGTTAATGTGGAGCATGTCTATCCCCATGTGTTCATGTATGTTATTGCTGTTTGTATGCGATAATTACTGTTTTAAGGACCGCCTGTGAACTTTAATGTATCAATTACAATAATAATACAAAAATTCTAATTATCAGTTACTTGATGGTAAATATTGACCCATAGCCTTTTCTCCAAACTCTTGCCTCCATGTCAATTAAAGTCACTTAAATGAGAGTTGGTAATGGGCACCAGGGCTAATGACTCCATTTTTGTAGCAAGCCTTTCAATCAAAAGTTCTCCAAGCTCTTCCATAGTGGTGGGGGATGCTCACCACATTCATCAACAACATACATCATCTTGGCCCCCTGACTCTTCTCTCTGGAAACATCTGGAAAGTGAAGTTGCGGGTTGTGACATCAATTTCCTGAAATGCGATTGGTTCTATCAAGTATGACCCACCGTCATGCTATAGGTCAGTGGCTGATTTGGCTTGAATCGCCACCTCACCCAACACAAGATCACGATCGGCCCAGTTGTAGTGACGGATTGTTCGTTTACCAGCAAAGCCGATCCCTGGAAGCTGAGGTCTCCCATCAGTCTGGTCAGACTCATAGTAGTGCAACGTTATGAGCCCGACAAGTGAGACTGCAACATTCACACACCTACCTTTACCCGTCTCTGTGAGTCATATTTGGTCGCCTCTCATGTCTATTCCCCATAGACTTCCACACAAGCTCTAAATAGTTTTCCATATATAGAACGCTGGAATTTTGAGACCGAATCTGGAAGTTGGCAGCAGGAAAGTTCCCCTGGAGCCTGCATTCACTTGGGGCCTGGAGTCGGCGAGCGAGCGAGCGAGCGGGTCTTACAGCACTTTGAAGTTTCCCCATTGGCTACGGCGAAGGAATCTGGGACATGGCCGCCCACCCGAACGGCAGCAGAAGTTCATTGTGCATAATCTGGATTTAAAGGTTTGTGACACAAACATGAAAAGGCAAGAAGAGGCGACGCGTTTACTTTTGACAAGCTCGGCGGTGTCCTCGAATGCTCAGACGAAATTTCAATGGAGATGCTGGAGAAGTAGCCCCCCCCCCCCCCCCCCCCCCACCCCCCCACCCCTCTTCTTTCATCTCTCATACTGCACATCTTGATCATTTATACATGGGCTAAAAATCTGAATTTACATGAGTGAAAATGATTCTACCTTTTCCGAAGCGCGTCAACATAAAAATGTTAAAAATACATTAACAAATTATTTAAAAGATCAAAGCCGAAGAGAGCTCTTCAAGTAAGCGCAGGTAGCGTATCCTATTTTTTTTTTACGTGGCTACTACACCGTTCGCCGCCTGGTGTGTAAGAGAGAAACAGGAGGCGAGCAATATAACACTCGACATCGATGGCCATGACGGCACCTGGGATTTTACCGTGGACATCGCCAGTCCCAATTCATGCATATTCAAATTGATTATAATTCCACAAGATGGATAAAGTACAGAAATAATTTTTGCTCAGCACAACCAATTGCACGCTAAAATAAAAATGTGGGTGGAAAGACTAAATTGGTTTAAGTCACTGAGGAATTCCATAGTAATGTGACTAATGTACTCTCTCACTGATGAGGCAATAATTGCAACCCTTCATTGAAACGGAAACCCTGATGCCGTTAACCCAGAATGATTGCCAGAATTAACGCGCTGTAGCCTCTCCAGAAATTCATGCTAAAAGCCCGAAACTGCACCCGCCACAGTATTTAACATTCACCCCGGCAGTATTTAACACCTGCATGTTATTAATTATAATTACAGTATACAAGTGGATTTTTTTTTTCAAGCCCAGTAATGCGGACAGCTGTTCGCGTGTTCGGTGGGATATGACTTACAGATCCCATTTTTACATCGTTGTCCGTTTGAAGGTAACATCTCCCATATGCTATCGAGAACAATATTGGTTTCGGGTGCTATTGAATGCAATTACGGGACAGAGAACTGAACGGTGCCTAATGATCCCGGTTAACAGCTGCATTTGAAGGACATAGGAGAATTGTGCATGTCAAGCATCCAGAACAGGAAGCAGGGAGAGACTGTTTTTTTTCCCCCAAGAGATTGCAATAGATGTCTGGTTACCTTATTACATACCATGAGAGGTATACAGTATTATTTTGACATATGTGCATTTTTCCAATTCCATTAGAAAGAATAAATATTAATGCAGCACAATTTTAGTTTCCACCAAAATCTTCTCAAGACTGAATTCGTCTGAAAGGCCCTGAAAAATCAACTGCCGATCCAATTAGTCCAGGAAGTGTGGTTAACTTAACCCAGAATGATCATCTATCAGTTTACAATGTTATACACTCTATGTGGTGAACTTGAAAATCTATTCACCTTTCTGCTTGCATTTCATTGTCAGCTTGTCTGACAGCTTCAAAACTCGAAAAGACATGAACTGCTTTGCAACCCATCATAAGCCTAAACAAAACAATTTGTTAGATTTACTGGAAGATTTTTATTATAAAAGACAAACAATCTTTAAAATCTGATGGGGTAGAGCTCAGAGAAAAGCGCCTTAACAAAAACGAAGCATTAATAGTTTTATTACGGTCCATGAATAAAAATATCGCTTTCACATTTGGGACCTATGAACGTACATAGGCCAAAAAAGAACAACTGTTACTTGAGAGATGAGGGAGACAAAACGCCCTCTGCATGCGTGTAAGATTTGTATACATTCTTTCATGGAAACACTGAAAGGCTACTTCCTGTTCCGAACAGGAAGTCCTCATTCCCTTAACTCACTCTTCCACATAGGGTCTTAAAGTCACCGCAATGAGTTCAGCGAGTCAAATGGAAACACAATTCAAGTCTGATGCTGAATTTTCTGGATCAGACATGTTGGTGTAAAAGGGCAACTCAAAATCCAAGCAATAATGGCCGCTGGTTTTTCAGCAGGACAGTTGTGAACTCCAGCCAATTTTGCTGAAAAGCTGGCGGTGCAGCAATGACTCATTTGGGATGGGCGAGTACAGTGAGCTGGGACCCGAGCAGCAGATGACCGGCGCCCTTGGTTCCGATAGACCCGCAGTCCCCCTCGGGTCTGGTGTCTTCTAATGGCTCCATCTGTGGTTCTGAACCTGGCTTTGACTCGCGGCATTGGCCAGCCTTCCCAGCACCTCAGCATTATTCATGTTAAGCGCAAAAATCCGAGGGGCACATTACATGTTTTGTAAACAAAAAATCGTTCACCCCAAAATATTTGTACATTTAAAATTCCGGCGTCGTAACAGCAAGTGAACAAAGCCAACGTGGGCAGAATACATTTGCTCTTTGCCTCCCGCGATACGAGCGCTTTTATTTTAGCCGCGTGGACATCGAGGTTGCGGCTCCTTTGGCAGACCGGCCGTGTCATTTCAGCTGAGGGGTTTTGAAACGAGCCCGGTGACCGCGGTAATGACAGCAGCTGCGCCGCATTCCCTCATCATAAAGGGCCTGCTTAACAGGCCGAGGGCCAGACGGACGGGCGGGGGTTGCCAAGAGGAACCCGGCACCGGCGGCCACCTGCTCCGCCGTTACGGATTCTCCGTCGGACTCCTTTCCAGAAAAGCTCGGAGAGATAAACCACCGGCAGGTGTCCGCCGCTGGAGCCCCCCTCTCGTTGGGCCCTCGGCCCATCCGTCCACGCGAAACAGTTTCACGTCGCCTCCGGGTCCCGGCTGAGCCTTCCCGGTTTTTTTCCCCTGCGTTTTGCCGCCGTTTAACAGACTCCTGAGTTCGCTGTTCGCTCTGCATGCTGCATTGCACCTGCCCCTCCCTGTCCTGCTCAATCCCAATAAAACACAGCCCCTCCGGCAGCACGGCCTTGCGCACGGTCACGGGCACCCCCCGGCCTCACGGCAAAATGCGAAAAATGAAAAAGCCACGACCGGGGCTTTACGGCCGAGCTCTGCGCACGGGCCAGGGTCCTGCAGGGGATGAGGTCATCACTGCGCAAGGCACAGCATTCAAATCCAAAAGCACACGAGGGTTCAAGTCCTTATAAAGCATGTTTAATACAGATTATGCTGTATATACGGGGCCATTGCAAGTCATTCAAAGCGCGCGCAGGGGTCTAAACCTCCGATTGTACCGATTCGCAAAGCTTCTGAAGCAAGGAGTGCGTACAAACATTTTTCAATATTGTTTTTTTTTTTGCTAAATAATACTGTCTAATAACATAATAGTGTTATGTCGATAACATACGTAAATAGTTAGATGGGGGATCAAGAGCGACCAGATTTCTCCCAGTAAAAACTGATTGAGCTGACACGACGACTCAGTTCTCATTCTTTTGTGTGGGCTCCCTCTACTGGTGATATTCAAAAAATATTCTATTAAAAAATAAATAATAATTAGGGGGTATACTTCGTGATCATGAAGATAAAAAATAAAATACATGCAAGACAAAAAATACATGCAATTCGGACCAAGCATGAACTCACATCAGTTTTTATATTGAATATCATTTAATCCACGGCCTCTCGAGGGTAATTAAAACGGCTCTGCTTCCTATGGAGATTTTGATATGGTGTCAGACGCACGCTACTGCTGTCTAGTGGAGAAACCAGACAGAAGCTGAAGTGAACAGCTTTTTTCTGTCACTTAAGAGTGGGGGGGGGGAAATAAACAAAGCAACACAAAACAAATTCAGGACAACCCAGGTCTTGCATTTTGGTTTGGAATGGTTGGCAGGGGGGGACTAGTAAAGGTAGCTGGCTGCTCTTCTAAAATATCCCCTCCCAAAAGGGAGCATCTTTACGGACAGGTCTGAAGGAGACAACAGCAACACATGAGTTGATTATCAATCAGTCCCGGGTGAGTGTCCTGTACTGTAAAGATAAAGACTCCAAGCAAGAGCACTACCTTGGTGGATTTGCCCACAAGAACGGACAAAAATTATGCAGAGAACGTAGCATAATAAATGGACCCACCCCCCCCCCCACCGACCACCCCACCTGCATTTGCAAGATGTCAGAAGAGAGCTATTTTGCTCACAAACTAAATATAATTTAAAAATAAATAATATATTAGTAATACCTAGGTGGTCAAGGACATATTCTGATGAAAATGCAAATATGACAATAGATAATTCTTTAAAAAAAATTAATATTCACATGACACTCGGTGCTGTTGTTCCTTGTGCATATTTATGAAGTTGGTTTTGACATTTGTTCGGGCAAGTTTACCTTGCCAGATTGAATAACTTAATGAATTTGTTCATGCTGTCACAGTTTCATAGGTAGTTTTCAAGCAAGCTCTCAAGATCACAGTTTTGCTTACTGCCCATGTGCTTCTTGAATATTCATGTCAATATTTAAATGTCTACATTGGTCGATTTCAACATGTGTGCATTAATCCACTGGCTTGCAAACTAACATTACCATCTTGTTATTTGTTCACTATCTTTGATGTTGGTGAGACTGGAACTGTCCGAGGTCCTGAAGACTGTTCAGGCTTTCGGAGACAGAACATGTTACAGCCCTCTCTGCTCCTCCCCACATCACCATAACAGTCTTTTTTTCTATATTGTTAAAATGACCCTCAAATGTTGACTGACTCACAAATCGTAGACACAAATAATAGAAAGTTCCCAAGAGTATGAATGTGTGAAAAGCACAAGCATTAGATGTCAGTAAGGTTTCCGTTACGCACGCACGCACGCACGCACCTACTGTCAAGACATTCAACCGAAGAAGATTATGGCATTTGTTTGCATTTCTGAGAAATAATCCATCAATACACAGGAGATATAATATCTCAAATCAAAGCCTGTTTTTCCACTTTGTTGCACTGAGGATTATCTGTGCGTTCATGCTGAGGAAAGTGTTCCATTGGCACGATGCCCAGAGATGATACATTTTTCAGCATAAATTTTAGGTGCATTGAGGAGAAGTTAATAACCCTCGACTTGCAAACATTTGACACGGTTGCTTAGGAAAGTGTAATAAAGCACCTACTTTGGGCTCTCCTTTTGTCGATCAAAAAAGAGGCGGCATTGAGCTGCGCCATTTCGCTCCCTCTTATTACACCGATACACCCCCCCCCCCCCCCCCCACTTTGTCACGCAGCGTCCAGTCACCTCGCAAGAGTACACGTTGCATTTCATTTGCTCGTAGAGATTATCCCACCCCCCACGCATGAATTATTCATAGAACCCTAAGCGATAAGGAACAAGTGTGTTCTCCAAAGTTAATAAACGCTCATGAATATTAATGTTGCGTTTCCGGGAGCAACGACTTCACTTCATTGAGTGGAGGCAGGTGTAAACACAACAGAAGTGCTCAGTGGGAGAGATCAGAGCTCTGACAGAACGCCACTGAAACAATTAATTCTGGGCTTCAGGTACGGGCATTTAAAATGCCATCTTATTTTCATACATTTTTGTTGTTGTTGTTGAAAAATGAACTTGAATTTCGTCGACGTACTTAAAGTCCTTTTCGCCTTTGCGAACAGGGACACCACGGAGACCAGTATCGCGCCATGCCCTTCACTGCAAATCGCTCCGGAGGAAGCAAATGTGCTGCCTGCAAGCAGTCAGACTTCCAGATGCAGACTGAACTTCTGTTTCATTTGCTCGTATTGTTTATACTGTTAAATCAGTTAAATCCTCACTCAAATATCACCTTACAAGTTCAATTCACACGCTTCATCACCCATTTACATAAACTCCTCAAACCAAATAAAAAACACTTGATCAGATTAGAACACATAGCAGAACTTGTGTAGCTCAGCTTTTAGGTACATAGGGGTTGTAGTACAGTTTTCAAACTAATACACTCAAACCGAAAACTATTACAAAACCAGACAATTACACTGTGTACCAAGCATTATTTATTTATTTTTTTCATATTTCAACCGTACAGCTACTCTGATACTTTGATGTTGACAGGTAGAGGTACAAATGCAATTGGGTAACACATGTAAGTTGCCTTGTGACTTAAGCCACTGGTCGCATGCAATGCACATAGAGATGCACGCACAAAAGCTTTAACCCCACACACAGCAGTATGTGTTGCTATTGAATAATTGCAACACACACAGCAGTATGTGTTGCTATTGAATAATTGCAACACAGCAGTATGTGTTGCTATTGAATAATTGGTCCTGCACAGACCAAGAAGAAAACGTAACATGTCATAACGCACGTCATACATACAGATGCCCATCTCTTCTCTTTTGCCCCTGGTTATACAAACGTATATTCGAAAGATTTCTTAAGATCTTTAGTGTGGGCAAAACCTTTTAGCACACGCAAAACCAATAAAATGTATTTTGCACCAATCAATGGTCGTGTTATTAGTTTTGTACACGTTAAAGGTATTAGTAAATCGGGCCCCCAAGTGTGTTCTCGATTGCAGAACACACTTGAATCTTGCACCAAGAATCTTGCACCAAGATTTTACTACCCCATCCAGCACTGTCCTCCTTGCCCATTATTGGATGACCAACTGCAACATGCCCTAATACCGCTGCTATGCCACCAACACAGGAAGTACTTCAGCTGAGGTGTACACATGAGCTCACCCAGGAGACACTAGTTTCTCTGCTACAAGCCATCAACAAAAGGAGAGTACAACAACCTGCCCGGCTTGGGGAGCAGTTACTGGGTGCTTATGCAGGTATAAAGACAGGAACCCTGACTGGCTTGGGCCAACGCTACCTCTGCAGGAGTTAGTTACGCATTGCCCCAATGTGGGCTCCCAATCATGGTAAGTTAAAGAAATAGTGAAGGCTAGAACCTGCAATGTCTTTGGTTGAAGCCCAGTTCAATTAAAAATGGCAAGAGCATTATTGTTTATTTTTATATAATAAAATTAATTATCTTAGTATGATCTTAGTACAGATTTAAGACTAAATAAAAAACTAAATTCCTTACGAAGGTTAAGGCATTGAGCAGATCAGTGGAATAAAGTCTCTGGACTCAATCTGATGCATACAGCAGCCATCAGCAGATTTAAACTTGCCTTTTGCACTGAAGAAAATTTTCTAAAACCACCCTGTCAGCTGATGGCTTTTTGACCTTAACTGGCTGTGAGCCTGCACTTGCAGTGAACACCATTTTCAATATTTTAATTTGTCTTCAGGAAAGGTAGATGCGAGTGTCATTGTCAATATTATACTTTTACTTTTATTAAACAAATTATGCAACATGCATAATCCTCAACCTTAAGGAGAAATATTTGTGCAATTGTCAACAAAAAAGTAAAATCCAACCCGCTGAAATATAAATATATTGTAAAATTATGTGAAGACTAATCTACAAAGTGAGAGGACTGTCAGCCCTGTGGTGTTCTTTTTTATTATATTATTTTACTATAATTTTATTTATGTATTTTTTAGTTTTCTATTACATAGGGTAAAATGCAAATGTGAAACGAAAATAAGTACTCCAAGGAGAACTAATACACATGAGGAAAAACAGTAATAGTAACATCACCCCTCCCCTCCCCTCCCCTCCCCTCCCCTCCCCTCCCCTCCCCTCCCCTCCCCTCCCCTCCCCTCCCCTCCCCTCCCCTCTCTCTCTCTCTCTCTCCTCTCTCGCTCCAGCCCTGTGGTGCTCTGAATATATTGAGAAACAAGAGTGAGTTTGCAGAGCATGATGCCAAGCAGACTCTTTACCGTAGTGTTTTGGCAGGTAGACTGAGACGAATGTGAAATGTTCAAGATTACGTCATATGGTACGACTGGTAAAGATGGCCTGTGATTGGCTATTGGGGGTAGGCCAATGGGTGCTTGGTTACAACACATATCTTGCCTACCATAACTCAGTTCTTTGAAGAAAAATATAAAGGCCAACGCATTATTCAAGCCATGCCATGAATATTGAGTCTTGTGTGGGATGCATTTTGTCATTTTTTATCTGTTGGAACAACATATAGGGGGAAAAAAAACTTAGAAGGGAAAATGCATGCATGAAATCGATATGCTCTGAATATGCTTGCCCGTCTAACTGTTCAGTATAACAATGCAACATTTGAGGAGAATCAGGCTGGCTAGACAATGTGACACTACCATCCAAAGCAATATTATCCAGTGTTGCGCTAGCTCCATTACTAAGTAAAACTAGTAAGATGCCAGGCTGCCTGAGGTGATGAAAACCGATCTGAAAGTCCAAGCAGGATAGAGATGATTTTTTAAAGGATAAATATTCAAACAGAATGGCTGGACGCAAGGTGGCTGGTAGACGTCCTTATGAAAGTACACAGTGCTCAGTTAACATGGGATAGTAAGCCATTACGTTCACCGCCATTTTAAAGGTGCCGCTATCTTTTCCTTTTTCTTTTAAGCCACAATTGTTTTGGGAGAGGGAGCCTGCATTTGAATCCCATAAGTCAACAGAAACTCAACAATTCTACTTGAAACTGCCGTTTCCCCCTCTGGTTCCATTTTGAGAAACAAAATAGCCAATCAGATTGTGCCCCAGGAAATGACTTGTGCCAAACGGCCAACCAGCAAACTAATTGCCACCAGACCATCAGCTGTAATGAATCACTGATTACTCAAGTGCCTACAGCCGGAATAAAATCGGGGCCACATGAGCAGAACCTGATGTGCTGATAATAACTACCAATTGGACATTACACAAAACCAAGGCAGTGTGTGGGAGAGCAGGGTGGTCAAAGATAGCAGGTTGCCTTCAATGACATTGCGTAGACTTCCAGATGTGACACAGGGTTAGTGACAGTGGCATTGGTAAGCATGTTGTCCGTTCCCTACGCCAGTGGTTTCCAAACTTGGTCCGGTGGGCCATTTTTGGACACTGATTTTTGTTCCAGACGTAATTGCAATCTCCAATTTGCAATTGTAAGATACTGTTAGTTGAGTTTAATTATACACTTTCAATGTCTGAAGGTTTATTTACCCCCTTAAGACCACACTATGTCAGAAATATGTCTGCATTCCATAAACAAGTGTCCCATTCTCACATCCCGAGCCCTTTATTCAGTCAGATCAACAAATGTTTTTGCTGAGTTTGAAAAGAAGTGCTCTACACCAGGGGGTGCATCCCAATATTCTTAATTCCTCTCCTCCTTTCCTCCACTCATCTCCTAGTATGCAAAACTGCCTGTACGTTTCAAATAAAAGTAGTTGCATGGACAGTATACAATGTACCTGACATTGTGGTTTGCGTCAAGACATTAATTCATATGTAACCAATAATATGTAATTAATTTGTAATCAGCAACATTAGATTAGGACACAAAGATTGGTTTTCGGGGCATGGAGGAGAGGAGGTGGTAGTGGAGGAAAGGAGGATGCATTTCTCGGGTATTGGGACACACCCCAGGGATACTCAAATCTGGCCCTCAAAGTCAGCAGTACTTCCTTTCAACCTAATAGTTCATTTTTTTTTATAAATTCCACTGATTGGCCAGAGATTTAACTTACCTGGTGTCCTAAATATAAATCATGTCCTGATTGGAGGGGGAAGAATTAAAACCAGCAGTACTACTGGCCACGAGGGCCAGATTTCAGTACCCCTGCACTACACTATCGGCATGGAGAATAGGTTACAATCTTTTTTAATTTTATACAAGTCTTTTATTTTTCTGGACCATAATGCAGCACCATACATTTTGTTGGTTTATAATCATGCTAGCCATTTTTATTCTTGGGGGACCACAAGGTGTACAGGTTTTTGTTGCTACTTAGCACTTAACTGATCAATTGAGTAGTTTATTACACATCACCTAATTTTGTCGGTCTGAACTGGTTGCTGATTATAAGCTGAAAACAAACACGTACCCTGCAGCTCACCAATGACACTACACACATACAGTATTTATGACCTACCATAAATCCACTAAGGAATAGGATGTAAAAGTGGATATGCCCGGGCATATACCCAGGCCTGAGAACCTTGACATTGCTAAGCAGCTTTTAGTCAGGTGTTTCACAAGGATGAGACCATCAGATTAAAAGTTCTTTAGAAACTTGCCAACAACAGCCTGGAATCTGGGTTTAATGTCACAGAGTGCTTCTCTTGTGACGGCATACATTACAGTCTGGCCCTTCTGCTCATCAAACACTTGAGATCTGATCTTTATATAACTCACATGTGCAGCAGTTGTCATATTTCACATTTGAATACTACACTTCATAACTTTATGTGACACAGAAGGGGCCAACTGGTTGCAATAAACATTGCGATAGTTTAACTGACAGGAGGTGGAGATTTGAGTCACACATGGCTGCATGCTGAAAGTAAACGTCAGTGAAACGGAGGAACATTTTCTAAATGTCAAAATGACTAGACCGAACAGAAACAAATGTGCGATAATATGGGGCAATAGCTTGTAAGAGACGGAAAGACAATAGCAAGCAAGTAGATAGGAACTAAGCAAATTGGAACTTGCTTATCGGTCATTCGTTCAAATTTTATTTGTAAACTAAAATATACAAGTATTACGTTGATCTGTTTACATAACAGAATTGCCACAAGGCACTATTTATAATTCAAATCTGTACCAGAGGTTTCAAAGTCACTCAGTACTCGTGCGCAATTCATCTCAGGATAAGAAGTGAATAAATATGTCTGAATTCTTGTGTGCACCTTCCTCTTTTCTCATTTCCTCATCTTCTCTCTTCTCCCTCGCTTTCTTGCGACATGCCGATAAAGAATTGAGCAAAGAGCCCAAGGTGAGGAAACAAAGAAAAAGTATTTTAAAGCAGCCTTAGCCTATGTGTTCGTCTGGCTTTCAGTACACCCCTGTTAGGGGCTTAACACCGAGTTAAATATCTTAGCGTCATAACCATGATATTATTTAAGGTGTAGCGCAATAATAATGCCGTGGCTGACCTTACGGAAAGAGGTGTGTCCTTTCTTGTCCTGTCCTTTGATAAAAATGGTCTTGGAGCAATCACTATGACATGCTGCAAATGAGCTCTGCGGGGAGGAGACTTCGCATCCCCAACCGGGCAGGCCAGCTGGCGCTGCCCAACTGTGTGGCTGGAGGTTTTAACAAACACAGTCGTCGGGAGAGGGAGAGAGACCGTAACCCACCGCAGTGGCAAGGTGTTGTCATTTTGCGTGAATAATGTGGAGAAATTTGTATTGTGTCACCTTCTAGTGTAACACGAGTAAGTCTGCTGTATCTTTCCAGGCCGTAGCCCTTGCGATCTGCAGACTACTGCAAGTGATTTACTCAAAGACCACAGTGGCCAGCCAGTGGATTTAATCACACTTTTAATCAAACTCCAGGTGGTGACGTCACCATCTGTTGCAGAGGTTTAAGTGCCAATTTATGATGGTCATTAGGCTTATTTTATTTTGTATGTTTCAGGAATACAGTCACATTGACATTTTACTGTAATTGCCAGTAAATTACCTAAGGTATAGACAAAATCATAATCACAAAAAGTAGATTATATTGCCACGGACCCAATCCTCAGGTGTGGAGTTAACCTGGCCCCACTCACCATGCATTACACCACCTGATTTCACTAATTATTTACTTCCTTGGTCCAGGAAGTAAGCTCATTATGGTGACGTTACGTGGCGCTGTAATGGCGACATGTAGTCCAGCTGTTTCTTATGTTCGTGTTTGTTAATTTGAATGTATTTTGTTGTGTCGGGCTTTTGTCTTTTGTTTTTTTCATGCGCTGTGTGTCTGTTGTGGGACAGGGAAGCAGGCTGGAGATTGTTCAGGGCACTCCTGCTGCTCGTTTTGATAATACTGACAAATTGTCTATTTGGGATAATTTTGTTTGTGGTCGTCATCATGGAGACGCATTCGCAACATATGCTCGGGAATGTCCATTGGATCTGCAGCTACAAAGTTTACCATAGCTCTTCACAGGAGTTGAAGATGTTGGGACTGATCTAGGACTGCAGGCAATCTTCAAAAGGCCACCAGGGAAGGGAAGGAGAAGATAATGCGGGAGGAGTGAGGCGACGAGTGGGAAGGCTGATGCAGTTCAGTGCTCCGTGTTGACAGTGGACAGAGACCGCAACACTGCATGTATGGAGGAAAGTCGTGGAGGCGGAGTTTGTGTGTTGGACTGCTTGATAACACTGGACATCTCGGGACAGCGGGGGGCTATTTTTAATCATGACGTTTGGCTGTAGGCTATTCCACTTTAATTCACTTAGTTTGATTAATACAATGATTCTATTGAATGTCTTTATTTGATATGTTTGTGTGTTGTGGGTCCAACTGTCTGTCTTTTTTGTTGTTGCTGGTGGCTACAACTGAAGTTCCCTAACGGGAAAATAAAAGTTATTCTATTCTATTCTATTCTATTCGTGGAATTGCTTGGTGTAATGCATAGGTGGAGCAAATACCTGCAGACACTGTGGCTCAGGGACCGGGGGTATACTATGAAGCAGGATTACTTAGTTAGCTGGATAACTGCACTGAGTAAAACCGGGAACAGCTCTTTTTACTTCAGTCCATGTTCCAGATTTTGGATGGTTTCGGGTTTTACTCGGTGCAGTTAACATTTGAAGAAATTAAATTCCCACTAGCACAACCCAAAACATCTCTTAAAAAATGCCACCATTCCTGCTTTTTAATCTTCTCTTCCAGTTCATCCATAGAACTGTTCTTATACAGCGCATGCCAAATAAGAGAGAAATAACCAAACAAGTGACAAAGAACAACCTTTTTTGTTTTTTCCACTAGAGGGCAGACAAGAACGAGTACAGAATGAATGATACTCTGGTCACTAAAAAGCGTAGGCATACAATTCTAACAAGCAGCGAGATGATGTCATGACTTAAAATACTTCAAATCCTAAATATATAAAGTAAGTATAAATGTTTTTTTGTTTTTTTTTACAATGTGCAGTTTGGTTAAACAAAAAAAAGGTTGAAGTTTGTATTTTATACAAATACCATATATTTATGTTGGACGTAGCTGATTGGGTGTTTCGCAAGATTTCTCGATGGCAATGCCAGGTTTCTCTGTACAGCATCTTTTCTCTGCACACCCTCTTCGTGACAGTTCTCTGTAAAAAGCGCCATACAAAATAAATTAAAAATAATTTGGTTCGCCACACTGTCTGACTGTTTGCATAAACTGTTTTCATGTAGGTGTATGAAAACAATATAAACTTGTGGGAGTAGACAGTATTCATTGCTTTGAATGTCGGTCACATCAAGCCAACGTGAGGCACACAGCTCCAAAAAAAAAAAAAATTTTTTTTTTTTAAAAGTGTCGTCTTATCTTCATCCACAGTGCGGTGATACTGTTGTTGTCTTATTTACAACATTGCTGAAACACTATAATACTTATTATCCATGACCATGCTCAGACAATTAGGGAGCATCAGGGAGCCATAGTGCTACCATTTTTTTTCTTTGCTCTCAAAAATTCTGTCATATGAGGAAACTAAGGCTGCCAGTAATACATTATCTTTTTGTACATCAATGGACAATGAAATTAGGTCAGTCGTTAAGTATTTACTAGACAATGGCTTTTCAGGTCAATTTTATGGTGATTTCAGACTGGTTTATTGGATTCCATAAATGTTTTAGCCCTTTGCACACATCTGTCTGCTGCCCTCTAGTGACAGCTATAATGTATTGCAAGTAAAACAAAGTTGAATGGGGTTAGAGTGGGACCGCTGGTCTTAAAAATGTTAACGCTATGCAGAAATAAAGTGTGTGTGTGTGTGTGTGTGTGTGTGTGTGTGTGTGTGTGTGTGTGTGTGTGGGTGTGTGGGTGTGTGGTGATTCTGTCCTAGGGATTCCTAACAATGTTCTTGTTCTTTATCAGTATATTCTATTTGATTTTTAGGTGTAGTGTGTGGCAACTGATCAGGAAGGAGTCAGAGTGCCAACCACGTAAAATAATGGAAGGAGCATTATATTTTATATAATAGAAGTTATGATGCATTAAACAAAGGCTCTTTTGCAATGCTAATCAATAGGGGCGCTGGGTAACCACCACATCACTTTTTATTATAAATCCGTGTTTCAGATTTGTCTGCTACCACATTATGGAGCAGACTGAGTAAGTTGTCTCCTTCAGGGGAGCAAGTCATAGACAAATCCTCACTAAAGGGAGGCAGGGCGGCAATGTGGGTGGCATGGAGGTGTATAGAAAAAGCACTGCAGTGCTCACACTCACACCCCAGCTTTGACTAGGACACAAGAGAAGCTGGACACAGGAAAGATCACAGGAGTACACCTGGGCTGCATTCAGCCCCGACAAAACATAGCAAAACGTTTATTTAAATGGAAACGGTGGTGCGTTGAGCACACTGTTGTGTTTCGCAAGCGTTGCCTTTTTAATACGGCGGGGTTTATGTACACGTCGCTACTGATCGGGTAACACCTTTGACACACCCCCCAAACGAGAGAAAACGTACCTCAAAGCCCGTTGCACACCGCGTCACACCGTTTCGAGGAAACGTGTCGTTCAACCCGGAAACCGTAGCAAAACGGTGCACACCGTTTTCAGATTGAACGTGGCCCTGGTCTCTGACATTTACTTGGAGTGCACTCACACTCATACAATTCAAACCAAGTACCAAAGGATACACCAGGCCATTAGCACCCGGTAGGAACAGACAAACTGTAGCCATGCATCCTGCAAGTCCAACGTTTACTTTCAATAGGGTTTGCTTCCTGGCCATTTTCATGATATATTAGCTTAACCTGCGAAGATACAAGGGATTCATTGGGACCTTTGATTGTATTCCAAAGACTGACATGTAATAAGGTATAGGTAGCACCGGTGTAAACCACTGTTACCATAACACTGACCTACAGTGATGGGTACAACCAACTGTTTAAGACTAGTGGCAGAGGGAGATGTAAACACCACATTAGTGGACTTGCTTCTGGTGGTTCTTTTGTACCGACCTGCAGTAGTAGCCATGGACCCTTCATACCGGACTCTACAGCCTGTTTTGACTGATTTCAGTTTAAGATGTTTTGAGACCAAAGAGACAACTAAGGGCAACACCCTGGTGCATTGTCACTATGGCAACGCCAACACAAGTGTGTTTCAGGCTTCTTTTCAGCCTTCTTATTGACACTGTTAGCTTTGCTAGACTCATTCAGTGTCTTCCTGTACCTTTTCTGATTCATATCCATTTCTATCCGATTCCCAATGCGGATCAACTCACCTACGGAGCTAAACCGACCACGGAGCTGACAGGCCAGAAAAGGAATCATTGCCTTCAGAACCCTTTTCAAAATTGAACCACCTGTGCCAGAGGACTACCAACACGTATGTTTAGCGCTTGAAAGGAAAAACCAAAGTCTCTGAGTGACTCATGTCTAGCTTGCACTCTGGTTAAAGTTCTTTCTTTCAGTACATCCACATATTTCTCTGGAAGGAAATCTGACAAGAACACACTCTGGAGTGTGTTTTTAAATAGAGCACCTTGAAAATAGCTAGGCTTCCCAATTCTATGCAGGTCTGACAATCAAAATCCCAACCAAAAAGTATTTCAATCTAAAATAAAGCTGCTGACATGCAGAGTGGAGTAAGAAACAGAACCTCTATATGCCTCTTTTAATGGCAACAGGAAGCGTGTCATCACACCCTCATTGGACCAAAGAAAGTGCACCACAGCTGCACTCAATGACCAATTAACTGTCAGTCTCCGAGACACTGCTTAACAGCTGATCCGCATAGGCCTATAATCAAGTGTTGAGTCAAAGGAATCTCGAATTGAGCGAGTTACGAAATCGGGAAGAAATAATCGAACTAAGCGAAAACGAAAACATGAACTGAAGGCAAGTAGCAAGCGCCAGAGCATAGGCGACTGTTACAAGAATGGAGTGAAAAACATTCTGCCAGAGAACACCCTGGGTTGCTCAAAACTGATCAGCATAATCACTGTCATTTTCTCTGCATTATGTTTGGCTGGCTATTTAAACTCAGTCAGCAGGTAGATAAGCTCATTGTGATTCCTGTATCGTCAATTCTTTACCTGGCTTCCAGTCAGGCATAACAGGTATTACAGTTTACTCCTGGGTGTGGGGCGTAGGGAGGGTGTTTGACTCTCCCTGAAGAACAGAGACAAAAAATCAGGGAAAAAGATTTTCTCTGACTAAACAGCTAAAGTGCCACATCATTCGTAAAATTCATTTTTATTTGCCATCATTTATTGATATTTTGGTTTCTTGCTTTACTGCATGGTTGCATTTTTCATGGAAAATGCTTTAGGTTTGTTCACAGTCATTTAATAGGTCATCATATGAATAAGTATATCACAACTGCTTTTTGTGGTTATGGTTATTATGATTTGTGCGAAACCAAATAAACAGAATTAGATTGATGAAGGCTGTCATGTTTATGTGTACAAAATAATTGAATAAGCCATTTTACAGGACAAAAGTTTCCAGAATAGTTATGAGTTATGATCAGCATAAAGATCGCTGCAATATGCCAGAGAGGTAAAGCATCATAAATGTGGAAGTTTTTAGCATGGTATGCATTACTATAAACTTAACACTAGAAGGCAGTATTTGGCTGCAGATTAAAAGTAATAATTAGTCATTTTAGCCATTTGTAAACTAGTTATTTCATTCTCATATCCAAATTACAAGTGTAGTTTAGTTTGTATCATCACAATAATATGACAGTGGAATGGGCTTATTCGGGTCAAAAAAAAGGAAAATGGAGTTTCTAGACAGCATAAGAAAATACACTTTTGCTTTAAATACATTTGCACTGTTCATTTTGCCTTGGTAAATATCCAAGAGTATATGTTGGTTATGTAAAATGTTAGATGTACACAGAAAGCTCAATATAAATGGTGGAAAGGGGTGTTGCCTTATAAAAGGCACAAGGTTATAAACTATATAATAAGAGGCCTGCAACACACGCAAAACAAATATGCCATCTGTTTATTGCAATGCAATGCTTTCCATGACAAATACTGCACAATAGGTGCTCTACACAGTCGGACAATGAAGAAACAATATTGGCGATAACGACTTGCACTCAGCGTAATTCGCAGCAACGCGTATCGACCAATCCGATCTCCTTCAGGCAATGGATACACACGGTAAGTCACCCTGGATACCGGCATCTACTAAGCAAGTAACGAGTGTAATGTGAAGTGACAGTTATTGGCCATTTTCAGAAGGCTATTAAAACACAATTTAACAGCTACTTGAGAGCAAGGCGATGGTACAAAGGGCGAATGATAAATGGTCCAAGGTTCAGCATCTCCCATGATGCACCTGATAACAGAACCACTACAGACCTGAAATTGCTTTTCGTGAAATCTCATTAACTGTTCATATTTAGACAAAACATTTTTAGGTGAGCTTTAAGGCTGTTCCTGGAGGGCCTTGTCTGTTTCTGCATGTCATTTAATTACTTAACTAAGGTTGTTGAAAACACTTTTATTTTAAAAAAGTGCGACAGTGGCACCCCTCCACCCCATTCCACCCCAACCTGTAATCAAGCTCACCTCCCTAGTCAGTCATTTGTTTTAATTCTGCTTCCCAGTCGAACAATCTCTCATGTAGATATTATTTTTGTTTTGTATATATTCTGTCATTTCTGTTGTTTTATCTTTGGCAAGACCAAAGATAAAACTTAAATGATTTAACTGCGGCTCCAAGAACACGGTCACTTTATCTCCGGTCTTAGCTGTGCTTTTTCTAAGGAGCAGCTGTACAGTATAAACTGATTGACTGAATAGATAAAAGAAAAACATTTAAGAAAAAGAAAAAGTTTTCCTCTTCTCTGAAGATCTGTTCCCCTTCGCCACACTGCAGGCTCCATTTTCCTGTCCAATCCATGTCTGCGCCTGCAGTTAGATCTCTATGATGCTTTCCTATGAACTAAAATTAACTTGTTGATTAATTAAAAATGAGATTTCAATTCACAGAGGGTGTCTATTCTACCACAATTTTGATTGAATCACAGGAGATTTGAAATATCATTCCATACTGCTGAGGAGTGCACGCACGAATGTGATAAGGGGAAAAAAATGTACCAACTTATAAAGAAAACATCTCCAGGGAACATTTAATTGCATTTATCCTTGGAAAAGATGTAGTGGTCTCCTTGGTTCAGAGCTAAAGGAATTTACTGAAAGTGTAATGGATGTGGATATCTTTGAAACACAGCCAATACTGTGTCAATTCATACTCAAATACCTCATTATGGCATGCCATTGGATCAGTGGTATGAGGCTGAATGAGTTTAAATGACTGCATTTTCAAGGGTGTTAATTGAATGCTTGTTCAATGCCAGGATGTGTAATTCCAGTTTGGTGTCTTTTAACTTTCTTTTTAACATTTTGGCCACCACCATCCCACCACATCGTAGTACAACATTAGTTATTCAGTGCAATACTGAATTATATATTATAGATATTTTATATATATTTTTTAAGACAACAAATCATGCGAGGTAGAAAGAGGTCCCTGCAGGTTCTCTTATTGGTTTGCAGTAGGAATATGCCCACAATACCCCCCACAGAAGGTCGTGCACATGTTCTTGACCGTTCATTCCCTCCCCTAGACCACCGCTTTTAACCAGAAACAAACCCCTGGAGGGAAAACACATTCAATCAAAGCAATAAAGTGCATTTGAGAAGAGATGCTAAACAACAATAAGCGAGAGCTGAAGTGTGCTGATTCACTTTCCATTTACCGAGGTAATTATCGCAGCACTTTCGTGTTTTATCGGCGACTCTGCTTTGGGAGCTGTGGGATCCGTGAGGAATCACACGAGGGGTTTTCCACAGATGCGCTGCAGTTTTACTTTTACAAGCGCAAGAACAGCGCCTTTAATCCTATCCAACCAACTCTGTCGTATCCTATAGAACTGAATTGGAAGCAAAAAAAACAACGACGTCTATTTAAAAACAGCGGCTTGCGTTGACCGCCACCTTGTTCTGCATTCAGTTGTCTTAGGCCATACTCTGCACTTTACTGTAACGCCACAGCCGTTTGTTTTTAAGTACTTACAAGTGCATTACAATCCTTTTCCACTATTAGGCCGCATAGAGAAAGAGAAAGAAGAGGGAACAATCTCTTGGCATAAAGTAAAAAGCAAACCCTTGTCATTTCTCACATCATTATGCAACATAAATGGCGGCAATTACACAACGATGCATTTGGGATTATTTAGATGTGAGATTCATACACAAAGTCAATTTACTCCCAAAATTGAGCATCTCGGCAGTACAAGCAAATTCACAGTCGGGTGCTTAAATGGTTCAGATGTGAAGGGGAGCCAGATGTGCATGTCAGGCAGAGTTTGGCGGTCTGTCCCATCGTGTTAGATTGACGTAAACACACAATACACGGTAAGTGCATTAAATCCATGCGCCATTTTCTGTTAATTTGACCTCTTAAATGTTTAAATAAGGACTGCATGACTGTTCTTTCAACGATTCATTAGACTTGTATTTTTTTTTTTGCCATCTCTCCTACATTTGATCCGAATTCTGCTGCTGGGGTAGGCAGTGATGCCAGGAAGGGAGGGGCCTAGCTCCTGTGTTCTGGGGTGCTGTCCACTCAGCATCTCAGATCTTTAAACTACCTGACAAGGCTGCAGGATCGCAGACTGTGCCGGGCCCAACTGTAGGTACGGTAGCAGCTGTGGCTCGTTGCTAATCATGGCAGCTACTACCCATTGCCTAAGTATTGGTCTATAATTAAAGCCTCACTTTTAGGCCTTGGGGAGAGACCCATTGGCAACCCAGCCAAGGTGTGTTCTGGATACCCAACCTCTAGACTCTTTATGGTATTTCCCCCGACAGCGCTGTTTTGTATTATGATTGGGGGATTGTTATTTTGTGGATTTCCTTTGTTTCGTGGATTCCAGGAGTAAATAAAAGATGGTAAGCCACTAATATTCCTGAATCTTGTTCATTCGCCACCTCACAAGGTGACCACTCGCAGCACTGTCCCACATAAAGCAAAGGTAAATTTGCTAGCCCATTATAAACCTGTCAAATTATTGGATTCAAATGTTGATTTACGCACAATTGACAATAATAAAAAAACTCATCTGACAATAATTTGTCGCCTATTTCACCTTTTGCCGCATTCAAAACATAAAGTCGAGGGAGATAAGTACCTTTTCTGAGGTTATTTAAATGATCAATTTGCCCCCCGTGTCCATGGTGACAGCCAGTACAATGCACTTTCATTACATTGATAAAAATAGAGACAACATATTGGCTGTAAATCAATACATAAATTGAGTATTTCTAACACAGGGTTGAGCTACTTTTGTTTTCATAGGCTAATGTTTAAAAAGGGCCCGTTGAAAACAATCCTAAATAGAGACTCACATATGCACAGGACATTTTATTGACCTTTGTTTTTTTTTGTAAAGTGTTTTATTCCTTTCAAGTATTTTTCAGCTATAAGGCGATGGCCTTTTTTACTGCAGATGTGCAAGAACTAATTTCATAGTTTTTCATAATAAAAGTCTCATCTGTGTTCAGAGGAGTTAGAGATTCTGGAAATTCAGTGGAAGTGGAATTCTAGTGGCGGTATTTTTGCCCAACGTATGGGTGCGTGCTTAACCCGAGCAAATGTACATTTTCCAGTGCGCGCAACGAAGTGCTACCGAATATCAAAGATAAGCACGTGTGCTAGGAGAGTCTGAGTACCTGCATCGGAAACCTGCGTAACTTCAACTTAACTGCTGAATGTGCTAAACGGGTGTGCTTTAGTAGGTGTGTAAATCTGCCATGTCTGAATAGGGCCCTTAATGCGGAAAAAGCATTAGTGTGTTTACTGATACTTTACTCTCGTTAAAGATATGAAATTAAATTTTTATCACTCCACTCCTGTTATTGAGACAGCAGCTGCCTCTGATTCACAGTAACATGCTCCTATGGTTTATACATCCTGAATCCTGTTTCTGAGGACCAAGTGACTACTGGCATTCATACCAACTTGGCCTCTAGCAAATTAAGTCAGTTTGAGAGATTTGTAGAATAGAATAGAATTACATTCTTTGTCGTGACCAATTTGAGCTTGGCATGCATGGGTCTGTAGAGACTTGAGCCTATGATTCAGAGGTTGATGGTTCAATTCTCAGGTGAAGCACTGCCACTGAGCAATAGATAACCTGTGTTTTGCGTAAACATATCTAGTTGTACAAATGGCTAACGTGTGGAAAAAGTAGCCTATGTACATCAGTCAGACGAAAGGGCAGCTACTATGTACATAATGTTAGGTAACACTCTGATAAAGTTATGTTTAATCACATAAACAAAGTATTAATGATGGTAAAATCCACCCTAATACTTTGTATAATGACAATAATACATACAGTTGAAGTCAGAGGTTTACATACACTTGAAGTCATTAAAACTCATTTTTAACCACTCCACAGATTTCATGTTAGCAAACTATAGCGTTAGCAAGTCAGTTAGGACATCTACTTTGTGCATGACAATTGTAAACAATTGTTTGCAGACAGATTATTTCACTTTTAATTCACTATATCACGATTCCAGTGGGTCAGATGTTTACATACACTAAGTTGACTGTGCCTTTAAACAGCTTGGAAAATTCCAGAAAATGATGTCATGGCTTTAGAAACTTCTGATAGGCTAATTGACATTATTTGAGTCAGTTGGAGGTGTACTTGTGGATGTATTTTAAGGCCTACCTTCAAACTCAGTGCTTGGCATCATGGGAAAATCAAAAGAAATCCAATTGTGGACCTCCACAAGTCTGGTTCATCCTTGGGAGCAATTTCCAAATGCCTAAAAGTACAACGTTCCTCTGTACAAACAATAGTATGCAAGTTTAAACACCAGGGGACCATGCCGTCATACTGCTCAGGAAGGAGACGTGTTCTGTTTCCTAGAGATGAACGTGCTTTGGTGCGAAAAATGCAAATAAATCCCAGAACAACAGCTTTATAAGGACCTTATAAAGATGCTGGAGGGAACAGGTACAAAAATATCTATATCCACAGTAAAACTAGACCTATATCGACATAACCTGAAAGGCTGCTCAGCAAGGAAGAAGCCACTACTCCAAAACCACCATTAAAAAAAAACAGACTACAGTTTGCAACTGCACATGGGGACAAAGATCTTACTTTTTGGAGAAATGTCCTCTGGTCTGATGAAACAGAAATTTAACTGTTTGGCCATAATGACCATCATTATGTTTGGAGAAAAAAGGGTGAGGCTTGCAAGCCGAAGAACACCATCCCAACCGTGAAGCACGGGGGTGGCAGCATCATGTTGTGGGGGTGCTTTGCTGCAGGAGGGACTGGTGCACTTCATAAACTAGATGGCTTCATGAGGAAGGAAAATTATGTGGATATATTGAAGTAACATCTCAAGACATCAGCCAGGAAGTTGGAAGCTTGGTCGCAAATGGCTCTTCCAAATGGACAATGACCCAAAGCATACTTCCAAAGTTGTGGCAAAATGGCTTAAGGACAACAAAGTCTAGGTATTGGAGTTGCCATCACAAAGTCCTGACCTCAATCCAATAAAAAATTTGTGGGCCGAACTGAAAAAGCGTGTGCAAGCAAGGAGGCCTACAAACCTGACTCAGTTACACCAGTTCTGTCAGGAGGAATGGGCCAAAATTCCAGCAACTTATTGTGAGAAGCTTGTGGAAAGCTACCCAAAATTTTGACCCAAGTTAAACAATTTAAAGGCAATGCTACCAAATACTAACAGAGTGTATGTAAACTTCTGACCCACTGGGAATATGATGAAAGGAATAAAAGCTGAAATAAATCATAAATTCTTAAAATAAAGTTGTGATCCTAACTGACCTAAGACAGGGAATTTTTACTAGGATTAAATGTCAGGAATTGTGAAAAACTGAGTCTAAATGGATTTGGCTAAGGTGTATGTAAACGTTCATTAATGCATAAATAAACATGTTGGTCATGTTTCTCATTTTACTCATGTCCAAGGGGTGAGGAGTTTAGTAATCTGGCTTAGTTAATATACTGTGTATTACCACCATTATATCTTTGTGAATGCATTAGTTGATGTTAATAACATGACATAACCTTACTGCAAAGTGCTACTCCCTTTGAAAATAAATGTCCGGGGACATGATAAAGAGTAATCCACCTTTTTCTAGTGAAAGTGCTCCCATCCCCCGCCCGACCCCCGGCCATAGAGGCTTACATGACCAAAAGCAGAGGCTAAGACAGAGAGTACTGTACTGTACTTTAGCATGTCGACATGAAATAGGCTTTTTAATCAAACCAGCGACGGGTCTGCTATATTTATGACCGCAGAATAAGCAGCCGACAAAGCAGCTACCAAGAACTGCGCAGGGAAGATCCCTGAGTGGGATCAGGGAAGGAAAGGCACCCGTCCGTCGGCCTGACTGAGGGACGTGACTGCACATTGGCTTGTGCGTTTACTGCAACACTACCTCCCCTCCTATCACATCTGAAAACTTTGCACAGAAATAACGGCCACATGTGTATTTAGATTTATTTCTTCTAGAATGCACACTACATTACAGTTAGATGAAAAAACTAAATAGAAGTGTTAGAAGTCTTAAATGGAGGGACCGTTTTCTTTTTTCTGTGCACTTTGCAGTCTGGATATTTATTTTTTGCCTCATTATGCCATCTTTCATCCATAATTCAAAGGCTGTTTTTAAGAATAATAATCTGCAGTAAATATCCATTTGAATTTGCTGCCATTCTCTTTTCCAAATGAAGTCTAGCTGAACTGCATGCACAATGATTATGTGTACCGTACAATTTCACATGAAAGATTGTAGTGATCTATAATGGGGGGTCAAGTCAAAATAAGGAAGTGCCTGTTTCATATTCATTTGAAATCATTTGGAAAAAGTGTGTAACCTGGAGTCATTAAAGTAATTGTCTTTTAAAAAATGTATTACATAATACAATTATTTTGTACATTTCTCATTAAAGGGTGAAGGTTTGTGGATGTGTGTTTATAAGAGGAAAAACTTTAAATAAACTTTAAATAATTGTATCTCATACTGATGATTTGATTTTGTGTAATGTGCTGTGGAAAATGATTGATTGTATTATGCTGAAAATACAGACACCTGGCGATTGAATCTAAGTCATTCATTTGTAGAAAATTAAACGTTCAAAGAAACCATAAATGGTACTTGTGCAATGCATTACAATCTGTTTCAGTGCACAATTATGGTACTGAAATGACATACAATAATAGAAATTAACACAATTCCAAAAATCATTATTGCATTACAACAAGCACTGGTTGCTTATATACTTAAATGACTTCATTTAGTGGTTTTAATTCTGTGGTCTCTCTGTGTAAGAGAGCTGTTAAAAATGGAATAATAAATTTTTGGTGAACAAGCTACAACCTTCAATAGACTGGACTAACGTAGCTGGAAAGCTAAAAAAAAGAAAAGTGGATAGTGGTGCCGGATATTTGCATTCCTTGTCTCTTTCAGATGTGACACTACCTCAGCAAGGCAAGCAGAAACTACGCCTGGAATGATGGATCAGAGTCAGACAGGATAAATACCACTGTGTAATTATTTGTCTTGCCCCCACTCAAAGATGGAGAGAGGTAATTAGAATCTCAATTAACGCCACCCACAGTGCCGGCCTGATCGGCTGTGTTTGTGCATCTGTCAGTGTGTTTTCAATGCCTGTTAATTGATGCGCGCTGATGTGTTTGCATGTGTATTACTGTAAATAATTACGCCACTTGATTAAACCAGGCTCAAACTTGCTTTGATTGGACATATTGGATGTTCGTGTTCTCTTCCCGAGGTCCTTGGGTTTACGAGACGGAATATCACGAAGCAAATATTATGCGGTGCTGTGCTGTACCAAAGAAAGATTTTCTCAGGTGAGCAAAGTCTACAGAGTAAAATGTTCAGTGTTATTTCACCTCTACCAGAGTTTATATGAGCCTACTAGGGATCAGAGAAAACATATTTTACACTAAGGATTTTGCATTGCATTTAACATTACTGGATGTTGATTTATCAGGTACAAAATGAACACTGATATATTCCATAGTGCATATCTTTTGATTAATATTCATGCAACCATTGGCATTTTGAAACTCTCTCTTTGAATGTCAGTATACTAACAGTATGCTAACCAACATATCTTGGGCATTGTATTTCTTGTAGGCAGAATTCTGCCTGCTAAAAATCTGTAACAGTATCAAAGCATACAGTTGAAGTTAAAATCAGATTAACTATGCTGGCAGTATACTATATATAATTTAAATTCTCTGATTATTAAAACCTATAGTGCAGACCTATTTTAACCTATTTAAGTGCATTGATAAATTATTTTTCACAACCTCAAAGTGTTTTACAGTGAAGAGACCGAAGCTCACCTAATTAACCACCAATTTATAGCACCCACCTGGGTAATACTGTGAGCACTGTGATATAATGTTATAGTGTGAACACTGGAACATTGCAGACCAGGGTCAAGTAATCATTTCAAATATTTCATGGCGATTCAAACGCATTTATTTCCATTATTTATGTGGGAAATATATATAATACAGTACAAATAATATTATCATACTTATTTTGTTTATTTTGAAGTACTTTATTGCAGATTACTGGATTTATTCCAAATCATTCAAGTATAAAATATTTGAAACAAGATATATGAAATATTTCTTATTAAATTGTATGAGGTAATTTCAAGTACTTTTAACTGTTACATTCCAGTAATTGTCCATGTGAGGTTTGTAAATGATATTGGAAAAGGTATGTATTTCACTAAGATGTTTATCTCAGATATTTTAATCCCCAACCTTGGGGTGGTGGGTGGGGACTGGTATTAAGAAATAGTTTAAGTATTGATGCATGTCTGACTACAAAGATGAAGCACTAACTAGGATAATGATTCATTCAAAAATATAAAAATATGAAATTATTCAGTTACAGCAATCCAGTCTGAATCTCTTATTTCCAGGTACTTCCCTCTGGTCTTCAGGTACCCCAGAGTTGTGACTGAAAGCTGTACTCATACCATTGGCTATTACCCTTCTGAATTCAAAGGTAGAAATGATGTGGTGACCCGAGTGGCTGATTGTTCTTGATTGACCTTGAATGTGTTAGAGGGGCTTTATACAAAAAACTTGACTTGTTTCATGTCTAACTTGAACTGTTGTATTTTCTGAATGCCTTGTGTATCTGTTACATTAATGTCCATGTTATGCTCTTTTATTAATGTTTGCCATCTTAGGTCCACAGGGTCATTGGACAGTCATGTTAACCAGCTTAGGCATATCCACAAGGTTATTTGCAGTCATTAGCCTCTTCAGTCGTTTAGCACCATATTGCTTGTATCATGATTTTGCAATTTGCTTGCCACACAAAATTTCTATTTTGTGTTAATTTCTGTAAAATAGTATTTGAATTATTTGAAATGAAAATACTTGTTCTATAATACCTCAAATAAAAGGAATTGGTCTTCCCCAGATTTTTTGGCAAATAACTGAATCACATGAAACAAATAAAATGGTTTGATAACTATCTGTATTCAACCCATGTCTGGAACATCGGCAGCTTCGCCAATTTTGCAGGAGCCCTGAGAGAAGGGGAAGGGAAAGCTACGCTACAACTGTTCTGCTTAGAATGCACACACACACACACACACACACACACACACACACACACAACACACAGGCCACCAGACATGTTGTGAGCTGTCCAGTATGCAAATAAGACTGGAAAAGGAACCGTTACTTCTGCCTTTAATTAACCTTAAATAATAGGAATCTCAAATCATTGTTAGATCTGCCGTTTCCCTCCAGTCCACCTCCCTTTCGTTTCTCCTGTTTTCCCATTCCTCTTGTTTTATGTCGTGTTTTTCAGTTCACCCTGTCTGTCTAGTTCCGTGTTTGTGCAGGATGGGCATGGTTCCCCGTTTTGTTCCTCGTTTTCTCCCCATATCATTTAGCCTATCACTCTCCCCCTCTGCTTTCATTCTGCACGCACTCCAATTATTTAATCAGTACTCTCACCTGTTCCTCACACTATTTAAACTCCCAAGTTTCATTCACTCACTGCCAGTTTGTTGTTTGTCTCAGCCCCGTCTAGACATTCCTCGGCCATTCTGTCTGTTTTGCTAAATCTGCCTAACCTGTTTTGTTTGTTCCTCGTTCCAGCCCGTCCTGCCTGCTTCCCGTCCTGTTCGCTTGTGCCCCATCTCCTGCCCAGCCCAGTTAGTTTCGCCAACCCTGTTTCCAGTCCGTCACCTATAGCCTTCCCTGTTCCATTGTCTTGTTTTGCTGATTCCTGTCAATAAATTATACTCCTTGTGGCGTTTTTGCCTGAGTTTGCCTCCGAGTCCTGCATTTGGGTCCATACCAGTATTCTAAACCATAACAATCATGTTATTCATGTAAGTTTAAAAACATCTGACTGGATTTTACACAGTACCAGGCCTCAAACTGTATTTGTTCTCCCCTCTTTCTGTTCCCTGTTGTACAGGTGAGTTAGAAAGTACAGTTTCTGTTTTAGCATCTTCACCGAAATCATATTATAAATACATTGTGTGGGGTAGACGTGATCGATTTGTTTTGATGCAGCAGTAACTGACATAGACATGCATAACTTATAATATAAACTGCCAAAATAAAAGTCCCGTATCTTTGTATTGCATGAAAAAGTAAAATGTGTATGAGTTTATTTCACTATTCAACTAAATCAAATCAAATAAAGTTATACTTATAGACATATTTTTCTTCTGGAGGTTTTTCATTGAAGCCATATGATGTTAGCATCCCATCTGCTTAATGTGGTAGGACAAGATGTCATGAAAATTGGATGAATGAAATGGATATACCTTGATACTTTCCTTACTTGCTCATTAGAGCTCAACCAGGCCCCCTGTGTAGACACGAACACAGACATAAGTGGCAAGATTTATCGCTCATGTTACAGTGTGTGACTCTCATGAGTGAAGCCAGCCCTGGGCCCATGTCCAAAGAAAGAGATAAGGCGTTGAATAAAGCACAGTGCACACTTGCTGCTTGTGAACAGAAAATCATAAATTAATTATATGTGTGTGTGTGTGTCTGATGCAATCTTCAGCTAACATGATAAGAAACATGAAAGTGCTGATAATGTCATGGCAATATAATATTATAATAATACAGTTTGTTTATAACGCCCCTTTCATACAGGGACTGCAGCGCAAAGTGCTTTAAGATTTTGCACTAAATACAAACAACAACATAATGAAACGCTATGTAAAAAAAAAAAAGACACAATAAATTATATTGAATTTAAGCATGGCAGAACACTCGTCATAACCGGTCATGACAATATATTACGGCTCAGGATACATGTCATTGCACTGACATAATGTTTACCACGATCACTTTAACAATTATTTGGAAAAGTGCATTGTAAAATTTTCTGCATACATTATGACAGTGATATAACGCTTGTCATGAGCTGTAATACCCTGTCGTGGTTGGTAATGGCAGTGTTTTGTATGCTTCATGGTGTATAGATGAAGTAAAGTGTTAATCATCACTGTTACTTTCTTGGATGCAGTTCTTGCCAGGGGACCAGGGATTGAAATTCTCCTTGAAGCTCGCAAACCCCAGTGCTCACCGGAGGTATTGCAGCCTCTGGTGCCAAAAAGCTAATTTCCCTATTGAAGTCCATTAAAAACTACGAAATTATCCCGGCCAAATTATATTATTTTGGACAGTTCTTTTAAATAAAAATAATATTTATTTTATTTTATTTTATTTAACCTTTATTTAACCAGGCAAGACAATTAAGAACAGGTTCTTATTTACAACGTCGACCTGGCAAAAGGCACATGCCTTTTGAGGGGGTAGGGGGTAGGGGATAAAAAAAATAAAAAGTTAAAACAGAATTAAAAAAACAAACAATTACAGCAGCAGATTTATGAGCAGTTACAGGTATGGTTTAAAGTGTCCATGAGTGAGTTCTTAAAGGCTGACTTGGGGATGAAATTGACCAGTTTTAACCTTTTTTGAAGTTTGTTCCAACTTATATCTCAACTTATATCTCGATGGGTTCTTGACTGTTCTGAACTTGCCCCCTCTGCTTTGCACAACTTCAGCCTCCCTCACATGAATTTGTGCCATTCTAGTGCCTGCACCAGCTCATGCAGGTTAAAACATACCTTTTTACTCTGGATTTGCATTACTCAATCCTGATTAGTTCGTATAATACTGTTTATATCATACTGTTCTTAGCCCCTTTTTCGATTGCCTTTATTAATGTCTTCATATAGCATAATTTTGGCTTTATCGTGGGTGTGTACGATGACCCCAGAAATCAGGCAGCTCTCCTTGGGACTGAAGCGCACTCCAGGCACTCCAGCTAGCCTGCGATTTGCCTCCATTCAGTCACGCGTTGCACTTCCAGCTCTCTTACTGTGTGGTCCAATCCTTTCTGTTTGGATTAAATAATCCTCCTGGGATCAACCTATTAGAGGTGCCCTGGCTGCATCGCTTTTCTAAATCAAATACGGTGTTCTCCTCTTCTCATTGTTCAACTGTGTCCTCAGAGATATGACATTTCCATGTTTTGACAGGTGCCTATGTGAGTAGTCAGTGCCGGGCTCTGGCAATCTGTCAGAAATGTGTCAAAAAGTGTCAGTTGCGTAAAAAGGCCCCTTTTAGCAAATACCGCGAGTGCTGCTGCGGCTTATTGATAATGATGAAATAGTAGAGTCTGTTTCAGAAACCCATTTCACCTTGTATAAAACTCTCCTGTGGTGTGTAAAGCACTCGTCATAAAAATGCTTCATGGTCATTGTGTTATTGCGTGAAAGACTACTCACAAACACTGCGGCTGGCAACAAATGACTTCAAATATGAGGGATAGATGGAATATTTTCATTAATAAGCTCAGTAAGTAGGTTTCTCTCTCTGCTCTCAGCATGTGCTCTGAATATTCCTGATAAGATATAATGGATGCAGTTGAAATAGCAGTGCTGCAGTACCCATAAATAATTGTAAGTACCCGTCTAATACCAATTAGGCTTCAGTTGTTCAGGGGTAATGGCAGTTTCAAATAACGTGAAAGCAAGTCGCTGGTGCTGTAATCCTCAATGAAGGGATGTAGCCTATAGCCTAGTGCCTGGCTGATGAAAGTTCACACACATCTGCATTGTAACAGTCACTATGCAAATAAACCTAAGGCTTACATGTAAATATGGAGGTATGCAGAGATAATATAGCTACAATGCTAACTTTTGTAGTGTGGTTAGCCCAAACCAAAATAGTACGGTTGGTCACCGTCAGCACAACTTCCAGTCCACCAGAGTTTTGTAAATACTACAGTTTTTGTACATACTTCAACCTAGATAGCAGACAGCGAGGCAGTCAATTTATCAGTTGTTAATAGAACAGTGTCAAAACAGTGAATGGTCCTGCTGCGGGCGCACTGCAGTCGTGCCAATTTGAAAAGAGCTGGCGGGCCGTTTAGCCGATACCAATGGCTGTCCGATAAGTGCTTGCTTGCTGGGAATTTACCGAAGGTTCCCGCTTTGGAAGTTCAACAGATGGATATTTTTAATTCCACCATCTCGTTAGTGCTAATGTATCCCCCCTGCTCGTTAGTGGTGCCAGCTTAATGCTTTCAGCTTTTATTAGGAAGTGTACGGCCTCACGAAATACAGCCATGGTAACAGAGTTATTCTGCCTTAAGTTTGAAGGACTCTTAAACACACCAAAATGGCGGAAATGCTGTGCAGTATGGCACGTAGCCTCACCTGTACGACACAGGAACGAGATTAACTGAATGTCACCCGACCATAATTTATGGACGTGACTCCAGCGACTGTATCGGCCTTTGGCCATGCTTAGCCTGCAAAGGGTACAATCGTATATTTTGTGACGGCACTGTGCATAGGCAAGTGACTATCCAAAGTTGTATGTGTGGCTTTAAAACCACAATGTGTAACTGCAGTAGTTACCACCAACAAGGGAAATTGACTTTAATACATTCATTTGCCAAAATGTTAAAATAGTGAGACAGTGAACAGTAGAGAATACAGCACAGTTCTATAATTAATAGAATATACAATCACTGCATCAACACACAGGATAACAAGACTGCTTTTGGCAAATGTGTGGCACAGGAGGTTGTACTAATGAATCTGCCTAATTTTCACCCTATATGCCCAGCCGTACACAAGAATAACAAGCCTGGAGCTTGTGGGAACCACGTAGCAAATGGCAAGGAACAATTGCAACATAATAGGAATAAAAGAACAAAAATAAATAAAGGATCTCAGTTGTGTTGCCTTATACATGTCTTATACCACACAGCTGGGCTCTTTCCCAATGTTAACTTTTGAAAGGCATTCCCAGATCTCTATTAAGCACCTACCACAATGCATAAACAATGATACCAACTTGTTGCTCATACAGTTACCTCTTCAACAGCGCCGAACACGGCTGTGCAGTGTATGGGCATAGTAGCTATAGTGCACAAAAGACAATTCAGTGATTTGCTCAAGAGGTTAATCAGTCCTGAGAGCAGCCTTCTGGTGTGACAGGCCGGACACGTGGGAGCAGCCATCCAACGAACGGTGACAATTTTGGGATTTCTGGCCAAGCGCGGCCTCGCCGCCGGAAAGGGGATGCGTGGGTTTTAGAAAGCTCGTCCCAGAGACAGCCGAGCCCGGAGACGGAGGACGACGGGGTTTTTGGAAAGGGCCCAGACAGCGGCCCAGAGCTCCCGCTATCGAAGGAGCGGGAAAGAAATGAAGAGATAATGGGCTCAGATTCACAAGCACTGTCACCGAGGAAGCATTCTCCCGCATCTCACGGGAACATTAGGCAGGTGTCAGAGATAACTCTCCAAGAAGCGCGAGGAGCTTTGCTTCCACACACTCGCGCACGCACGCACACACTCGCTCGCACGCGCTCACGCACACGGCCTCTTGCCGCGGGCCTCCGAGCTGCTGTTTATACCGAGTCTTTGAAAGATAATACCCGTGATCCCTATGGTATCAAGTTATTCAATCTGCTTTCTGGGGAAATGCATGGCATAGCAATTAGAGTCCTGGATTCTAACTGCTGTTTTAACTTTTCAGTTAAAGTTCTTTAAACCCAGTAATAGAAGCTGTTCAAATGAATTACAGAAGGAGTAATATATTGGAATATACTGAAATAAATTCTAAACGTGGATTTTGGAATGTATAATGATACATATATTTCACTGCAGTGTATTTGTTTACAATTGTTTACTGCAATATCAGAAAGTGGTAGCAATTTGTGTACTTCCCTAAATATTGTGATGCAAATATAGTTGTAGTATATTCCGCTTCTGTACAGGCTGAGAGAGATGTATTCTACCTAAGTGAGAAAATTCTGACAACCGAATCTCCTGCAATGTTCTTCGCCTGTCAGGAAGAAACTATCCTAGATGAGTATTTCTACTCTGAGGTGCTTTATGAACATGGACCCTGATTCCATGACAGTGGAATGGGAAATGAGCTGACATTCAGTCACTTCAGGAAATGAACTGAAATTCAAATCACAAATTGGAAAAAAAATGCTTAAAAGCTTCTATGAGGATTTTTCGATTAATTAATCAAATTTCAATTCATTTCCCGAATTGACTGACTTGAAATGGAACGGACCTACAACCTTGCTGGGGCACCACTGTTATGTCCATTAGCAGCATCCTTCAACGAGGAATTTTAGAAAGCTGTAAGAAGGAAAGGCGGGACGGTAACAGAATTCCAGGGACCACCACAATTCAAGATGCGGATAACCCCAGGTCCTGTGTTTGATGGGAGCGATATTCTGATCATGTCCGCTGCGTTCAGATGAAGCCGCTGCCACTTGGAGCAGGGGTCAGCCATTTACCATCTTCCCAACCCCCAACCCCCACCCCAAAAAAAGGCCCTTCCTTGTTTGAAATCAATGACATCATCCACTGACGCACCCTACCTCTGCAGAGCCCAGTGAAAACGGTACAGATGTCGTCCCGCCGTTAAAGGCCATCAGGGCCCTTAGACTCTCTGTAAGAGGGCCCGTGTGGTTCAGTTGCACAGCTGCTGCTTGGCCTGGCCACACATGCCGGTGGGGCTTCGTGGGATATTACAGCATCAGGCTGTGTCAGCTGCCCGTGCAGGTGGGGGCGGATCTAGGATACCCAGACCTGGGCCGTGTCCGAATCAGCACTCTTCCACACTGTTGAGTAGCCTAGGTGAGAAGATAGGGCGAGAAAGTCCATACACCAGTTCACTATACTGTTTACGTACGAATATCAGAGGGGATTTGAGCTTCACTTCTTCAGTTGTAAAATGTCTTGTGGTGCAAGCATCCCAGAACGGTCTCAAGAGCAGGGTGCAGGTGTCTTTTAGCACCCTATCACCGCACGGTGTTCTAACAGCAGCCAATCACATGACAGTATTGTTACAGAGTCAGATAATCTGGCAGTATTGTTACAGAGTCAGATAATCTGGCAGTATTCTTACAGGTCCCCCATTGTATTTTTACTGTCACTGGTTTGCCCACTCCTTTCTGGATCTTCCAGAATCCCTCTGCTACCTGTCTGATTTGACATGTTATTATTATTATTATTATTAGTAGTAGTAGTAGTAGTAGTAGTAGTATATGTCATCGCCGTAATAGTAGTAGCAGTCATAATAGTAGTAGTCTTCATTATCACAAGCTGCAGTCAGTGTTAGTGGAGCTAAGAAAGGGGGGGGGAGGGGGGGTGTAGCACATGGGGTGGGAGTCGTGGGACCCAAATCCACCCACCAGCCCTACTCACCCACCTGCTTCGGCAGGGAGGAGGCAGCTCAGTCTTCAGTCTAGGGAACGTCAAGAGCGTCTCCAAACAGATGGCTGCACCACGGGAGATGCTGAGCATGTTATAACTGTTATCATTAATTTTCCAAAAGGGAAGCCTCGTCTTTACCGCCCCGCTGTAAGTGCGTTGCAGTCTCTATCATCAATTCTCAAAGCCAGCTTAACTGAACCATTTCTCAAAGAAATAAGCCGGTCGTAGCATATCTATATTGTACACACAGCAGCCATAACACAACCAAATTGCTTTATTGACTGCATAATATTTGTGCCAAATGTGATGTGCCAAATATATTCAGCAATGAATTCTGCTGCCCATTGAATTTCACAGCTGTTATGTCTCCTGTGTCAGAGTTAACTGATCCACCGCTCTGTGTGTCCCTTCAGGGTTTCCTTAGGCTCACCCTCCTGGGCAAAGAGTCACAGCTGTGAGTGTATGTGCAAGTATGTCTGTATGTGTGTGCCTTTGTGTATGTGTGTGCACATTGTTGGCAAATATTAATATTGTGATATGCTGAAACAAAAAACATCCATAATTCAATAGCATATTATGTATGAGCCTGGTGCATTTTATGCATAGCCACACTAAAGATATGAATTTAGATATTTTAAATGCACATTCAAATGTCATTTTGTATGTATTTATATATGTGTTTGAATGAGCATTCGACGGTGGATGCATTTGGGCCTATGTGTGTTTGTGTGCGCATGTGTATGTGTATTTTCCACGCTGCAGTTCTCACCTCATATTATTTTTCCCAGAAAGCCGTTTTACAACTGAAGAAGTGAAGCTCAAGTCCTCTCTGATAGTCTTATGTAAACAGTATAGTGAACTGGTGTACGGACCATGATTTACTGTATGTGAAGCGCCAAAGGGAAGCAGTTGACCTTAGCTTGACTCAACCGCTTGCTGTACCTTCGATAGAGATTAGTACCTTATGGGATGCTGTCAGTGTGATTTTATTTTGTTCTCCTACCCGGCGTCTCCTCTAAAAAGCCTCTCTTTAACAGTGCAGTCTGCATGGTCAGCAACAAAACAGTGGTGACCCTTTCTTTTCCACTATATAATTCTCCTCACTGACTCTTTACTGAGCAGTGTTTATAGGAAAAGGCTTTGTTTCTAAAGCAATTTTATTTTTTTATTTCTTTCTGCAGTTATTTGCCTTCTCTATGCATCATAGCTTTAAATACTCAGGGCGGAGGCCTGCATCCCTGGTACAGGATAGCCGCAGGGTTTGCAGCTGGTTTTTAGTTTTCAAAATCAGCAACCAATTAAGACCCAAGAAACCAGACAAGGTGAGTTAACTGTGTGGTCAACTAAGAATAGATCAATTAGATGCAGGGTAACAATGAAAGCCAGCAGACCCTGCAAGATCAGGATCACACACCCCTGATTTGCAGATGGGGAATTATTTAAACAACCTGAGTTTTGTCTTTTTTTTAATCATGTGCAACAGAGTGAAAGGGAAATAGCATAAATGCTGTACAGACCTGGAAGAGGTGAGAAGTGAGGGGAGATGGGACATGTTCCCATCCTATACTTAACTTGAAACAGAAAAATAATCTCTAAGAATATGCACTAAAAGAAGGATAAATAGCTAGGCTGAAAGGCTTCACATAATGTCATATTTGCCTTCTCTTTTGTTTGTATCCGTTGGGTGTTTTCACGCTGGGTGGGGGCTGTTTGTTTTCTCTCCTCCAATCACAGGTTGTCAAATCGAGTCCCCAGGGTGGCGTGTTGCATGTTGATTCTCACTGCATCCATTTCTCTAATGGCTTCGTTTGTGTAATTATCTAATTACCTCCAAACTGTTTATTTATCGGTTTCAGCAACAGCATTTATATTCATTGAATGTCTTCAACTGAGGTGGGAACATTCAGTTCTAAAGTTCGACAGTAAGTTTTAATGTGTTTAAAAACTGTGGCAACTTAGATTCATTTGGTTTTTATTTATGTACAGAGAACTCACTTTGCTTCGACTGACATGTGTTGTGACAAATCTAGAAAATCTGAAGAAGATAACAGCAACACAACCCAAATGTTATTGCGTGAATATTATGAAAAGTTTTACAGTCATAGCACAGAGGTAAGAAGTTCACACAAATATAATTTGCGGATGCCCCCCTCCTCCACTGCTTAGCACGTAAAGCTGTGTGACCTGGTATTATCCCAGATAGATGCTTCATTCTGAGTTAGCTGGATAACTGCATTGAGTAAAACCCGGTACAGCTTTTATTACTTCAGCCAATGTTCCAGATTTGGGAGGGTTTCCGGGTTTTACTCAGTGTAATCAGAGTTTTACGTTATCCAGCTAACTCGGTAATCCTGCTTTGTGAAATACCACACAGGACACAACTGGTCTTATCCCACCAAGAGGGGTGGGTGGGTTTAAGTTGGCCAGTAATTATTGCGTTACTGTTACATTAGCTCCTCCCACTGGGTATCTGAAAGGGACAGGCATCTCCAGCATTCAGTGCTAGCTCTCTCCTTTAATGGGTCCTGGAATACATTTATCGTTCTACACAAATTGGCCCAATTTTGGGTTCTTTTTGGCTGTGGTCTTCTCTCTGTAAAATCTATGATGTTACAGCTTGCTTGAAAATGATGTTAAAAAAAAAAAAAGATTGATTTCTTGACCTGTAGTACTGCGAGTGGTCACTAGGGTATAAAACAGTCCCTTGCTCTCCTGTAGTACCGTGTGGGTTATAGGATCTAAAATAGGTGGCTCTGCTGTAGTACTGTGTGGCATGCAGGGTGTAAAATAGGCACTGGCTCTCCATTAGTACTGTGTGTGGCCTGTCATCTTGAATTTTCATCTGATTCATTCACTCAGAGGTGTTCTCCTCCCTTTCTATTGGCTTCCACCAGGCACTAGCAGGCTAGATAGCCTGCATCACATGGGTAGCAGTCTGCAGAGATGCAAGAGCATGTGAACACACCCCTGCATAAGCAGTATGTTTGTGATTATTTCTCTTGTAAGGACACCTTGGTCTTTGCCCTAGTGAGCTAATTGTATATTTTGCTATGCAGAATGACTGGCAATGGTTGGGGGTTGAAATCCACAGCAGACTAACCCCCATTATGGATGTCATATGTGAGACAGTTTGTAACATAAGGACGTCTAGCCTGATGCTATCAGGGAGAGGAAGGGGTCGGAGGACCAGACGCGACTGGAGGGGAATCCAAAAGCAACCCACAAACGTGGGAGCCACTAATAGGGACAAAGAAACAGGAAGCCCCGATAGAATGGGGAGAAAAAGAAAGGAAAAAAGGGGAAATAACTCCTGGTGAATGCCAACTAAAAACAACCCAGAAAAGAGGGCGAAAACAGAAAACAATGAGCTCAGCGAAGAGGGAATATTAGAGAGGTAAACAAAAGTTACTGCCTCAAAGAGGACAGAAAAGCAACAGAAGAGAGAACCAAGAAAAGAGGGAAATAAAAGGAAATCCTGATCCTACGGATCTAGAGTAGAGCAGGCAAGCTGCAAAACCATGACAGATGCAGTGCTAAGCCCTGCTCCACAGCCATGAACAAATGTAAATTCTATTACCACAATTATGTGTACAGTAGTACTCTATTCTAATTGGCCATTGATAATACATTGAAAAGTAAATAAAATAATTATACCAAACAAGTTATTGAGAAACAGGCTGAGTTACAGTTCAGCCAGGACCAAATTTGATATGCCTGGTCCAAGTTTTATATTTGTACGCTTACTACCACTACTTCTATTGAATGCTGTTTCCAAAGCCAAGCCCAAGCAAGTGCTACTGGACTTAGAAATGGATTGAAAAAGACCGGGAAGATTACTTTTATTTGTGCAACACACTCAATGTCTAGCCATTGAAGACCCTGGTGCTAAAAGTACTGGTCACATTTTTAGACAATTCAAGTCGAGCATAGAAACATGTTGTATCTGTTTAGCTTAGTACACCCTATTGGTGGTGGTAGAGGCGAGTTTCCCCCTCATCACTGTAAGCGCTTTGAGTATTGAGAAAGGCGCTATATAAATGCAAGGTATTATCATTATTATTATTATTATAAATACTGTTAACAGAAAAGGTGCAATGCATAAAAACAGCAAAACTTTTAATGGCTGATTTTATGGATCAATGATATTTTCAGATTAGATTTTCTCAAAATAGTCATTTTGTGACTTCAGTACTTTTAGCACCAGGGTCCTCAACTTCTATCATGTTGACTATTGTTTTGAATTAAGTCATATCTGCTTTTCAACCACCGAAGGTTCAGGGAAAATTGCATAGCTAATCTACATACTGCTATTTTAAAAAATATTGGTGCACAACGTGAGGCTGAGCATGTCCAATTCCCGCCATAATTTGTAATGCCCAATTCGCTATTTGCAACCACAGTCACGTTCACATAGATGTCACATAGAGTGGAGTCGGAGAAAGACCTTTCATATGTGGGTTTCGCATGCAGTCCACGCGTGCCAACAGGGGTCACTAGAGGGCACTGAAACGCCGACCCCTAACCTCCCGTACCGTGGCCGTCAGAATCGCCAACTGCACGTAGCCCTATGGAGCTACCAACCATATTTGGCCCTGGTCCGGAGGCCATGGCACTCATCCAGGCACTGCGTGGTGCCTTAACTGAATGAAGCACCCAGCGGCCCCTTTTTTTGATTTCTTAAAATCACTTTTTTTTTTATCTTTTAAAAATGTAACCTAACAACAATGTGGCGGGTGACAACCACACGAAAAATCACCTTTTTAGAATCACCTTTTTTCTAGTCTGACTAAGGTATGTAGGACTAGATCTGGGACATGACAAATGTTTTATTTACGTACGAGTAGCTGGGCAAACATGACGGTGATATGCATGCAACATGAATATAAAGACTCGCAACTTTGTTACCATACTATCATACAATTGCTATTTATTTTATAGCGGTTTTTACAGAGAACTGACACAAAGACACTTTACAGAGAAAGAGAAGGCAAGCAAGTGAGGTAAAAGCTCCCCAGTGGGAAGGAAAACACTCAAACTCATGAATAAATGTCATAATAACATGAATAAATGTGACAATATACATTTATGTACATTTATGTTAATTCGCCCATTGTGAAAATCAGGGATACTCTAATAGATATTCCAAATGAATAATAAGTCAGGTTCTCGGTCCTATAGACACAACTATGATTTGTTGTGTCAGAGTCAGGCATTTGTCACTAGAAGACTTGTTTTGATTGGATTATGGAAAAGAGATGGATGGTTTGAATTACACAGCAATTGGCATTCTTGGTTTCTGTGTCTGCTCAGTGAGATTGTTTATATGAAGAAAAAAAAAACACAGCTTTGTTATGAAGTCCCACGGTGCTCATGAATCATCAAATTGTCTGTGATTGTTTTTATTGCATGGGAATGCTCACATAAAATCTCAATAGTTTTAGTGTTCAACAAAGAATAGCTTGAATAGTGATTTTAACGGCTCAGCTAGGAGGGTTTCATGAAAGTGATGCTTGATTATCAAAAGTTATAAAAGCAGTTAAATTGATACTATAATGCATTTTTAAGTTGTCTGATTAGTTAAATTTTATCATTTAAAATTATGCACCCAAATAATGGGACTGAAAAATACATTAGAGATCTTAAAGTTGCCATATGTTCCTAAAGCCACTAGATGCCACTGTTTACTCATCTTTCTTTTGAAATGTGGGGTGAAATAAGGACAACCAGGTAAAAGTTTGTTTTGTTGGAATATGTCTTCACAGACAATTTGTCCAAATCCATTTCCCCTCACTTATATTTTGATAGGGGTACATTTAAAATCATCTCCAAGTTAAAGATTATAATTACCAGCCGTGTTTATCCTAGAGTCACAACAGGATGACATACTTATCAGAAAATATTTGAGTTGTTTAGTTTGATCAAACCTGAACTGTATTTGTCTAAGTATCCTCAAGACCAAGGAATACCAGCCCTGGATACACAATATATTTCTCAGCTTTTGATAGCCAACTTGATGCATATGTAGTGCATCAGGTGATTTTTTTTATTCGAGCAACAATTTGAGTTAAATAATTGATGACCCTGAACAAAAAAACAGCTGACCCAGAGCGAGAATTGCCAGCTCTACACAAACGCTGCGCAAGGCAACTGTTAATTTTAACAGATGCACAATTCCCAGCTCTAGCTCGGCCAACCACTGAAGCCCCTACGTGATTTTTTCTTTTGTAAATGAATCTGTAACGTTCCGTTCCCGTCCTGTCCGTTTTCCATGTTTTCCTTGTTTCCTTCCGTGTCATGTTGGATCCCTTGTCCGTGTTTCCCTCCTGGCTGTGGACTGGGCGTCTCCCTCGGGTACTTTTGGTTTCATTTTCCACTTTAGCTTCCGCCTATCACTCGCCCCTCTCGTTACTCACATTCCTCACTGCTGTGCTTCGGCAATCACTCCTGATTTAACATCACACCTGTTTCTCGTTTTCTCCTTCACTTCCTGCACCATTTAAACCCCTGGCTGGCTGCTATTCAGGGCCAGTTCGTTGACTAACCTACCGTGTTTGTTTCGTATCCCGTTTCTGGTCCAGTGTTTGTGAACCTGCTGGTTCATACCTGTTCGCCTGGTTTCCTGACTGGTAGCTATCTCTGCTAATCTTTCGCTGCTGCATGCATTTACCTGTTTCCCTTCAAAACCTCCAGACGCCGCAGTTCCAGTCTTCCCGCAGCTGTGTTTGTCCTCCCCGTGTTACGTACCTCCCGTACTCGTGTTGCAGTACCAGGACCTCTGCATGCCAGCCGGCTTACGCCAGTATTGCCCGAGCTACGCCGCACCTTCCAACTCGGCGGTGCATTCACCAGCTACAGTCCTGTCACAACACCCTGCCTTTAACCTCTGCTTTCTGCCCGGTTACTCAAGCTACCCGGTCCAGTTTCCAGTCCTGTTCCAGCCCAGTTCCGATCCAGTTTCCAGTCCAGCTCCAGTCCAGTTTCCAGTCCAGTTCCAGTCCAGTTCCGGTGTTTTAGACACCTCCGTTCTAGTCCAGTTCCGGCTTGGAACAAGTTCCGTGCCGTCCCCTGTGTTCCTGAGTGGACCTTCCGGTCCAGCTTCCAGTCCAGTTCCAGTCCAGTTCCGGTGTTTCATACACCTCCGTTCAAGTCCAGTTCCGGCTTGGAACAAGTTCCGTGCCGTTCCCGTTTCCTGAGTGGATCTCCCGGTCCAGTTTCCAGTCCAGTTCCCAGTCCAGTTCCAGTCCAGTTCCGGTGTTTTATACACCTCCGTTCAAGTCCAGTTCCGGCTTGGAACAAGTTCCGTGCCGTTCCCGTTTCCTGAGTGGACCTTCCGGTCCAGTTTCCAGTCCAGTTCCGATCCAGTTTCCAGTCCAGTTCCAGTCCAGTTCCAGTCCAGTTCCGGTGTTTTAGACACCTCCGTTCAAGTCCAGTTCCGGCTTGGAACAGTTCCGTGTTTCCTCAAGTCCAGCTCCGGCTTGGAGCAGTCCTCAGTTGGACGCTATCCTATGTTAACTAACTAACCTGTTTTGCTCCCGTGTACAGCTTTGGGACCACCCCAACGCTTAATAAAGTTCCACTTTCTGTAATCTGTCTCCTGGTCGTTGCACTTGGGTTCGTCCCGTATCAGGATCGTAACAGAACGAACTGGCCAACAATATGGACCCAGCCGATCTGGAACAGATTCGCCACGCCTTCTCCTGCCAAACTGCGATCAGCGACCAACAGGGTCGCCGTTTGGATGATGTGCTGGAAGTAGTTAGGGGCATCACGGAGCAAGTATCCCAACTTTCGCTCCACCAACCGCTACTACGGATTCCAGCCAACCCTACTCCTTCCTCTCCCGAACCCCATCCGGAGGCACCGGCTCCCACTTCCAGCCGTGAGCCCCGTGTACAACACCCCGAGTTATATCGCGGGGGGTTGGGGAGATGTCGTGAATTTCTACTTAAATGTGACATAGTGTTTCGGATGCAGCCCTCCTCCTTCGCCTCTGACTCCAGCAAGATCGCGTTCATTATGAGCAGCCTGGGAGGGAGCGCCCTGGAGTGGGCTACATCCATCTGGGACAGCCAGGCTCCGTTATGCAGCAACTTCGCAGCCTTTACGGCAGAGATGCGACGTGTGTTTGAACACCCGACCTGTGGACGTGACGCTACCCAGCGTCTGCTTCAAGTTCGCCAAGGCAACCGCAGTGTCGCAGAAATGGCCATTCAGTTTCGTACCCTCGCCGCGGAGTCAGGATGGAATGACGCCTCCCTCCAGGGGGCTTTCCGCCAAGCTCTCAGCGAGGAACTCAAGGACCAGCTTGCCACTCGGGAGGAATCCAACTCCCTTAATAGCCTCATCAGCCTCGCTATAGCCATCGATAATCGTCTCCGCATCCGGGCCCGGGAGCGGGGAGGAAGTTCCGGGCGTCATTCGCCCTCCGTCGTCTCTAATGTTCATTCACACTCCATCACTGGATCTCGGGCGCCTACGGCCGGGTCCGAGGAAGAGCCCATGCAACTGGGCAGAGTTGCGGTCAATCCCGAGGAGCGTCAGCGCCGTCAGCGCACCAGATCCTGTTTCTATTGCGGCAAGCCTGGCCATCAGATCGCCTCCTGTCCCATTCGCCCAAAAGAAGGGGCTCGCCAGTAAGACTGGGCGTACTGACGAGCCCCATCGTTCCCAACCATGCTGCCCAGGACCGCCTCATGTTCAAGGCTACTCTCCTTTGGAGGGACAAGACCCTATCTTCTTCGGCCCTAATTGACTCCGGAGCTGACGCCAGCTTCATGGATATCACCTTCGCCAGGAGGGCCGGCATTCCCACGGAACGTCTCACTTCACCCATTTCAGCTCTAGCTCTGGACGGCAGGAGTTTGGGGTTAGTTACCCACTCCACCGTTCCTATCCAATTAGTTCTATCTGGCAATCATCGGGAGTCCATTCAGCTATTACTGATTAACTCCCAACAATCTGCTCTGGTTTTAGGTCAGACCTGGCTTCGCCTCCACAATCCCCATATTGACTGGAAAGCCGGTCGCATCCTGGCGTGGAGTGCCCACTGTCTAGCCAGCTGTCTCCGTTCTGCACTACCCCCTCCGGGGCCCAGTAAACCCTGTTCCATGCAACCTATACCGGATTTAACGAATGTTCCCAGCGAGTATCACGACCTCGCGCAAGTATTTTCTAAATCACGTGCTCTGTCCTTACCTCCTCACAGGCCGTATGACTGCGCCATTGACCTACTGGCTGGAGCTAAACTGCCATCGGGACGCCTCTACAGTCTGTCTGGACCGGAGAAACTAGCCATGGAGGAATACATCCACGACTCCCTCGCTTCGGGTATTATCCGTCCCTCTTCATCCCCAGTCGGTGCAGGGTTCTTCTTCGTTGGGAAGAAGGATGGCTCCCTGCGACCCTGCATCGACTACCGGGGCCTCAACCAGGTCACCATCCGTAACAAATACCCTCTTCCCCTCATTAACACCGCCTTTGAAGCCCTCTCTCCAGCTGTGACGTTCACCAAGCTCGACCTCCGGAATGCGTATCACTTGGTGCGTATCCGTGAGGGGGACGAGTGGAAGACTGCTTTTAATACCCCGTTGGGCCACTACGAATACCTGGTGGTCCCTTTCGGCCTTACTAACGCCCCAGCAGTCTTCCAGAGCATGGTGAACGACGTCCTGCGGGACCTCCTAGGGAGGAGCGTTTTTGTTTATATCGATGATATTTTAATTTTTTCTCAATCCCCGCAGGAGCATGTCCGTCACGTTCGAGAGGTTCTCCAGCGGCTGTTGGAGAATCAGCTATTTGTTAAGGCTGAGAAATGTTCCTTCCACGCTTCCACGGTCCCGTTCCTCGGCTTCATTATCGAGGAGGGCAGTATCCGGGCGGACCCTGTGAAAATCAAGGCGGTGACAGAATGGCCCCAACCCACCTCCCGCAAGCACCTTCAACAGTTCCTGGGGTTTGCAAATTTCTACCGCCGCTTTATTCGCAATTACAGTTCCATTGCTGCTCCCCTGACTAAACTCACTTCCGTTGCCCTGCCTTACTGTTGGAATTCCGATGCCCAGCGAGCTTTCGAGCTACTCAAGGCTCGGTTTTCCTCAGCACCTATCCTCCTTCACCCTGACACTTCTCGGCAGTTTGTCGTTGAGGTGGATGCCTCCGACACCGGCGTGGGGGCCATTCTGTCTCAACGGTCCGCCTCTGATAGCAAGCTCCATCCCTGCGCATTCTTCTCCCGGAGGCTGTCCTCCGCCGAGAGGAACTACGATGTCGGGGATCGGGAACTGCTGGCGATAAAACTGGCTCTTGAGGAGTGGCGCCACTGGCTGGAGGGGGCAGGTACCCCTTTTCTTGTTTTTACCGACCATCAAAACCTCATTTATTTAAGATCTGCCAAGAGGCTCAATTCTCGTCAGGCTAGATGGTCGTTATTTTTTGCACGCTTTAATTTCTCTGTTTCTTTCCGCCCTGGTTCCCGTAATATTAAAGCAGATGCCCTGTCCCGCATTTTTTCCCCTCCCTCCAGTCCTGCTGATCCGGAGCCCATTTTGCCGGCCTCCTGTGTGGTGGCTGCGGTCTCCTGGGAGATTGAGGGCATTGTGAAGGCCGCCCAGACTTCCCAACCGGACCCCCGCAATAACCCTAACTCCTGTCTTTTTGTCCCCGATTCCGTCCGCTCCCAGGTCCTCGAATGGGTTCACGCCTCGTGCCTGGCATGTCACCCAGGTGTCGCCAGAACTATCGCCCTCGTCAGGAGGAGTTTCTGGTGGCCTACCCTTAAAGGGGAAACCCGTGCCTTCGTCCTGGCCTGCTCGGTGTGCGCCAGGAGCAAGGCTTCCCACCAGCCTCCCTCCGGTCTTCTCCTTTCCCTCCCCGTCCCTGGCCGTCCTTGGAGTCACATTGGTGTGGACTTCGTAACCGGTCTGCCGTTGTCAGAAGGTAACACCGTCATTCTGACAATAGTGGACCGGTTCTCCAAGGCGGTTCACTTTGTTCCCCTCCCCAAGCTCCCGTCCGCCCTTGAAACCGCTGAGCTCTTGGTGCTACACGTGGTCAGGCTGCACGGGATCCCCTCTGACATCGTGTCAGACCGTGGGCCCCAGTTCTCCTCCCGAGTTTGGAGGGCGTTCTGTGCAGCCCTGGGTGCCTCTCCTAGTCTTTCCTCGGGTTTCCATCCCCAGTCTAATGGTCAGGCAGAGAGGGCGAACCAGGACCTGGGGGCCGCCCTGCGGTGCGTTACAGTGCGCAATCCTGCCTCTTGGAGCCGTTTTCTCCCCTGGGTCGAGTACGCACATAACTCCCTTAAGAGTGCCTCTACTGGCCTATCCCCGTTTGAGTGTGCTTTAGGCTATCAACCCCCTCTTCTGTCGACCCAGGAGGCCGAGATAGCTGTCCCCTCTGTTAGGGCCCATGTCCTTCGTTGTAAAAACATTTGGAGACTCACACGCACCGCACTCCTTCACGCCAATTCCCGCTCCCAACGTCTGGCGGACCTTCACAGGACCGCAGCCCCACAGTATAGGGCCGGTCAGCAGGTCTGGCTCTCCACTGCAAACATCTCCCTTCCCTCTTCATCCAGAAAGCTTCAGCCCCGTTTTATTGGTCCCTTCCCCATCATTTGTCTAGTTAACCCGGTGTCTGTTAAACTTTCCCTCCCCGCCTCCCTCAAAGTTTACCCTGTGTTTCATGTGTCCCAGGTTAAGCCTGTCTCCTCCAGCCCCCTCAGTACCCCTACCATCCCGCCTCCTCCCGTCCGAGTTGTTGACAACGCCCCGGCCTACACGGTGAACCGTGTTATTGATATCCGCCGCAGGGGCCGGGGTTTCCAATACCTCGTCGACTGGGAGGGGTACGGTCCTGAGGAGAGGTCGTGGCTCCACAAGAGCCTGATCTTGGACCATTCAGTAATCCAAGACTTCCACGAACAGTTCCCTGACAAGACCAGGCCTCCGGGTACGCCAGGTGGCGTACATTGAGGGGGGGGGTACTGTAACGTTCCGTTCCCGTCCTGTCCGTTTTCCATGTTTTCCTTGTTTCCTTCCGTGTCATGTTGGATCCCTTGTCCGTGTTTCCCTCCTGGCTGTGGACTGGGCGTCTCCCTCGGGTACTTTTGGTTTCATTTTCCACTTTAGCTTCCGCCTATCACTCGCCCCTCTCGTTACTCACATTCCTCACTGCTGTGCTTCGGCAATCACTCCTGATTTAACATCACACCTGTTTCTCGTTTTCTCCTTCACTTCCTGCACCATTTAAACCCCTGGCTGGCTGCTATTCAGGGCCAGTTCGTTGACTAACCTACCGTGTTTGTTTCGTATCCCGTTTCTGGTCCAGTGTTTGTGAACCTGCTGGTTCATACCTGTTCGCCTGGTTTCCTGACTGGTAGCTATCTCTGCTAATCTTTCGCTGCTGCATGCATTTACCTGTTTCCCTTCAAAACCTCCAGACGCCGCAGTTCCAGTCTTCCCGCAGCTGTGTTTGTCCTCCCCGTGTTACGTACCTCCCGTACTCGTGTTGCAGTACCAGGACCTCTGCATGCCAGCCGGCTTACGCCAGTATTGCCCGAGCTACGCCGCACCTTCCAACTCGGCGGTGCATTCACCAGCTACAGTCCTGTCACAACACCCTGCCTTTAACCTCTGCTTTCTGCCCGGTTACTCAAGCTACCCGGTCCAGTTTCCAGTCCTGTTCCAGCCCAGTTCCGATCCAGTTTCCAGTCCAGCTCCAGTCCAGTTTCCAGTCCAGTTCCAGTCCAGTTCCGGTGTTTTAGACACCTCCGTTCTAGTCCAGTTCCGGCTTGGAACAAGTTCCGTGCCGTCCCCTGTGTTCCTGAGTGGACCTTCCGGTCCAGCTTCCAGTCCAGTTCCAGTCCAGTTCCGGTGTTTCATACACCTCCGTTCAAGTCCAGTTCCGGCTTGGAACAAGTTCCGTGCCGTTCCCGTTTCCTGAGTGGATCTCCCGGTCCAGTTTCCAGTCCAGTTCCCAGTCCAGTTCCAGTCCAGTTCCGGTGTTTTATACACCTCCGTTCAAGTCCAGTTCCGGCTTGGAACAAGTTCCGTGCCGTTCCCGTTTCCTGAGTGGACCTTCCGGTCCAGTTTCCAGTCCAGTTCCGATCCAGTTTCCAGTCCAGTTCCAGTCCAGTTCCGGTGTTTTAGACACCTCCGTTCAAGTCCAGTTCCGGCTTGGAACAGTTCCGTGTTTCCTCAAGTCCAGCTCCGGCTTGGAGCAGTCCTCAGTTGGACGCTATCCTATGTTAACTAACTAACCTGTTTTGCTCCCGTGTACAGCTTTGGGACCACCCCAACGCTTAATAAAGTTCCACTTTCTGTAATCTGTCTCCTGGTCGTTGCACTTGGGTTCGTCCCGTATCAGGATCGTAACAGAATCATTCCTTTGTGAATCTACTCCTACTGCATTTGTGAAAGAAGCTGTACATAGATTCCTCCCTGAAACCACTGACCTGGGATCAGCTGAACGATAAAGAACGGGTTTTGACTCGGTACCACTGTTGCTCCTGTTCCCCTGGAAACATGATAGCTGCACAGGAGTTGCAGATGAGATTGCAGGGGGAGCAGAGGGGTGTGCGCGCGTGTGTGTATCTTGGCAACACACTTGGTTTAGGAGATGATGTCATGGGCACAGGGTGGAGACATGAGGGACCAAAGCCCTGGCAAGAGGCTTCCAATGCACTCAAGCCCCTCCTCTCTCTATGCAGCAATGGTCACCATACTGATAAACCACCTACCACTTTTCATGGTATATTTCTCTCCTCTCGCTGTGTACCTTTTGTGGCGAGATGCGTCAGATTTGTTACCTTGTATCAGATCTGGGTCAAATTCCTATTTGAACCGCTTTAACTCTATAGATGCTGGTACCATTTTGAAATGCTCCTGAATTTTCATCAAAATACATTCCCGACCAAAACAAAAAAATCATATGAAAGAAGGATTTTGTTCCGAATATTGGTATATGTTTCTTTTTAAATTGTCTGCCGGGATTTTCTGATATGGCATTTGATCCAGGTCTGTGTCACATTTGAATTTATTGTACTGTCAACTGCTCGACTACTGCTGACCTTTTCTGGCTTGTTCTCACTTGTTAAAGCTGTTTTAATCTCAATGAGACTTCCAAGTATAGTCAAGGCCGATGCTGATGTCTGCTTAGTTATCCAGCCATATTTTATCCTGGTCCACAATGCTGGACTGTGAGCAGCTATGAGCATTCTTGAAACTCATATGACCAGCCTGTCGCATTTCACCAATGAAAATTATTCCTTCGTGTTTTTTTTCCCTTATTTTTTATTGGTTAGCGACATGTCTGGTTGAAGGCTCTCAGGGATTTTGCAAGTCTCTTTAAAGTTTTACTGACATCTAAAGAGTATTTGAAATTCGAATTTGACCTTTTACCCTCATCTGGTGTGCAAAGGGGGTAGATTCATAGGCGCAGGGCCCAAGGCTCCTGTCCCAGGTGGGACATCGCCAGTAAACCTGCAAATGAGATACTTAACCTCACCTGCTCTGGCTGTAAACCCAACTCTGTAAATGGGCCCCAAGCTGAGGAGAGATGTAAAAACGCAAGCACCTTAAATCCCAAAAGGAAAGTCTGTCTGTCGAGCGTTCATTAAATGATAAAATCCCGCCCCGCCCCCCCCCCCCCACCCACCACCGTTCCCCCTGCCTCGAAGTGTCCCGCAAGCCCATTTTTTCATAACATATGCCACATACAGTATATACTGCAGCATGGTGCATCCAAGTATCTGGGAGATGCACAGATATCTGGCTGGAGAGACAGACACACTCAGCTGAACATATGCAAAAATAACATTGAGATGCAAAGGTGCTCCAAGATAGTATGATTCTTCTCCTCTTTTTTTGCCAAACAGGTTTGTACGGGACAAACGTTAGTTATTTAAGTATTTTAACTGGTCTCCCCTCTTGAGGGTCATTTCATATCAAGTAGACTTGCTGACCGCTTCGCAATAAATGGAAAAGCTGCCACAATAACCTAAAATAAATTGCAAAATATTATTTAATTTGTACGAGCACAAGTGAGCAAACTTACGAATAGGACAGAATGAAAGAAGTGTGCAAATTGAATCTCTGACTGCTAGAATCAGACTGTGACTGCTCATTCAGGTAATTTATTGGCTTGCAGAAAACCTGAAACATTGCCCTGGTCCTACCCAAGTGTACATGTTCCTTTAGGTTCACTACACAATTAATATTTTACCATTGATAATAGTAATGTCGCCTTCTCTACGGCCCTTAATTAAGGGAATTGTTTTACAGTGTGTCAGTTGTATTATAGTCACCTTTTAATTTACACTGGTGTTCATCTAACTGCATTATATTGTATACACATTGGCGTAATACTGGGTAAGATCATCTTGCAAAAAATAATGCGCACACGTGAATGTCCCAACAGCAACGTCCACACCGTCGTCAGCATATTATGAACGTATTCATGACAAAATAACCACATGTCATCCGGTGGAATCAAAGAAATGGAGAAGTGTTTCAGGATAGAGATTCATACCGCTTTACCGAACCTTTTTTCTGATGGTGAAGCATAAAAAAAATTGATTCTGAATATTCAGGGTAGGTTTCGAATCTGCTCTGTGATTACAAGACATTAGGGAATAAACACAAAACAGAAAGGCATCACATCCATGTGGTACAAACAAAATGAAACCATGTGGCACCTCATATACAGTATAGGACAAATATTGTTGAAAAGAAGCAGCGATTTACATATTACAGCTATATGATTTAATAGCACATAAATTACATAAACAGTTTTATGTTGAAATCCTCAATTAAACTTTGAAAGTACGCAGTAAAATGTTCAGTGTTAATGTTACTCTAACAGAGTTGATACAAATCCAAAAGGGATTTTGCTGTGTTGTGTTTCATATTGCCTGTCCTACATGGTTGTGTGTGGGATTTTTTCCCTTTTATGATTCAAAACTTTCATATAAAGACACCAGTGCTTTTTACTCCTGTATTGCATCTAATCTCATTTGCACTTGATTCTCTGTTGGACAGATAATATACAGCTACTGGCTGAATGGTACATTGCATTTACTTAAGACTTTTAGTACTCAGAAACAGAAGATGTCTGTTTGGGAAGGTTTATTAAGTCATTCACACCCCAGGAGAAAAGAAATAGGATATTTCTTGAATAGGCCTACTTGTTTCGTGTGTTTTTGAATTAGAAGTAGATTAGCCAGACATTACGTTAGACTATCTTCCAAACTGCTGGGCGATTGTGTCATGCAATGATGTCCTTGTACGCGACTCATAAAATAACCTGAAATGCAAAACTTAAATATCATATTTAAAAAAATATTGTCATCTGTCCTGGAAAGATTCATTTAGATGGTTATTTAAAACTCTTAGTCGAAGCAGTGAGTCAGGTGCAGAAACAAAAGAGGCTTGCATTGTTAGACTTCCTGTGATATGAAGCAAAAATACACCATTCACTGTGGGTGCATAATGCATCTTAAAATATGCCATTGCAGAGGAAAACAAAGCTATGTGCATGCTTACATTTCCTTCTGATGCATAAATGCCACTGCTCACTATAGGAAAATATTTGGCATGGAATACATCGATCAACACACATTATAACCAACAAGTCTATTCTGCCATCAGTACGCCTTTTTTTGCTGCAGCTAATGGCTTGTCTTGTCATTGCATACTGCATTCGTGTGGACTGTTTTTCAAAACCTCCCTCTACATGCATCCTGCATCATAAAATGTGGGCTTGCATCTCAAACAGATGAGTGAATTCCTGGGAAGTCTCCAATCAATAAGCGCATCACATGGAATGATTCAAGGATGAAAAAACTCTCTTTTCACAGTCACCGCACTGTCAAAAGAAGGTTTCAGAATGGAAAGTGTTAACCGTAATAGAGCAGGCAATCCAGGGTCAAGCTTTCCATGGGATACAGTTATACAACCACAGGAGTGGGTTTTTGTGAGGTAACAGCGGATATGTAGCAATGATATTTCTATAATCAAAATGTGCATTGCTTGAGCTTAAAAAGACTACCCATCATATGCACAATGTTGTAATGCACTGCTGCACGCCAACTCACTATCAGAAAGAGCTGCGCCAAGTACTATCACGCGGCATGTGTGCATTACTATGGTAACCCTAGGACACCATGAAGAGTATTGACAGAAAATCCAAAAGCACTTATCTCAATTCCGGGACATTTTCCAGCAGTGAAAACTTAGACTGAATAAAGACACATTCAAATTATACTGATTTCCTGACCTGTTTCTGTAACACACCTACTGTAGGTTGTTATTGCACGCATTTCACACATGGGTTAAAACCAGAATTAAGGGAGATGTTAGCTATGTGTCATCTATTTATATATGTTTCTGCAAAATTATAATAATAATAATGATAATAATAATCATAATCATTGTCGGCGTTGTGGTCGTCATATAGGCTACACATACCCAGCACTGTCTAGGTATACCCAGCACTGTCTAGGTATACTACACATTCCATTCCACTGAAGGCAAGGCCCTTGACCTGGAAAATTCTATTTGAAAGAAAAATCTTGAACAGTTTTACTCCCATCTTAAGCACTTGAGTGGGGAGTGCATTATGAAAGCAATCTTACACAACCAAGAGTTTTCATTCAATCCATTTCTTTTAGTTAATCTACTTCCACCGAAATTCTACAGCTCTACAGGACAAAACTGGAAAACAGCACTAAGCTACTTAAAAATATGTCATTTTATGTATTTGCTGTTTTAATTCAATTGTAATAATTCATAATTTCCTTGTTGAACATTGTGCATAACATTTAACTCAATTGACATATTTATAACAAAACGGCCATACACAGATGGGTTTAGACATTTAGAAATGTCATGCTAAATGGTCATTTCATAGCAGAAATAGTATCCTTCCTCTGATTATTAATATCGCTCCCATGTATTCCAATAAATAAATTATTAAATATGTCACATTTTGCCTCGTGCAATTAATTAACAAAAAACTTTCTTTTAATCTAATCGATATGCAAATAGTGAGCAACTTGGTGCCAATCGAAAAGCCAAAGTCAATGCGGCTTGAAATGATCGTCTCCGTAGGCTACACATTTCTCCCCCACACCCCGCCACCTCCCTACGGCTCTCTCCTCTCCCACAATCCTTGTTGTCCCAATGATGTCATTATTTTTTAACCGTGGAAGGGAGGAGATCCAAATGATTCCAACGGCTGCACCTCCTCCCTAACCAATAGAGATTGGGCGCAAATATCTCCATTCTCCAGCAGTCTTTCTCCGGATCCGTGGGAGGGTCTTACGTTTGTCAGTTTCGTTCCTTAGCAATTTACTCACTTTAACACACTGCAGCAAGGGTGACAGGAGCGAAAACGGAAAAAGACGGGGAAGGATTTCAAGCACAACAGTGATCAGTGGTAGGATATAACTGCATATTCGTGATATCGCTCCTTTTGTCTTGTTGAAATTGCGCAGGAGTGTAGGCTTTTTGTCTTTTAAACAAGTAGCGACTGCCACTTTGCTCGGAGGAAAAAAGTAGGTGGTGGCTCGTGTGCGGTGGGTAGTTTGGCAATCAACAACTTGGGGGTCACCGACAATCTTTCATTATGCTTCGTTTTTTTTCTTGACGTGTCTTTTCGTCGATGGTTTGGAGAATTTTTGAGCGAGGCGTCTCGAAAAGTTGCGTTTTTGGGGTGTGCTCGAAACACCTGTTTTCTAGGTTTGATCAAGTAGCCTGTATAGCTCGATGGGCTAACTGGAGATAAATTATTATCGATGTACGTTTATTGGGTCACATCCCTAACCTTTAAGCTGATGAGCTTTTATTTAAAGTAGTACATTCTATGTACGTACATTAGCCCGATCTTCCGCGTATGCTCAGATACTTTGTTTCTCGTTCTTCGCTCTCATTTAGCCACATTAAAAACTTTGGGCGTGTATTTGGAATCAAGTCGAAACAGTGTTATATACATCAGGCTGCACGCTATAACGGCATTGATGGGTTTATTTTACAATGTCTTTGGTTAGAGTGGACTTCTTAAGTTTTCTAGAAATGTACCATGGCTAATGTTTTATTTCACGCCTCTATGCAGATGACAAATCATTGCAGTTGAGGGAGAGGCAGTGTAGTGCTTGGTGATCTTTCTCTGTCTCTCTCTCTGATCCGTCAGCATGAAAACCGTTTATATTTTCAGAAAAGCTGTACCCACGTTTACAGCGTTCGGTTAGCATTTGCTATGATTTATCATTAAAGGGAGCTAGCTTATGCTAATTTATGTAGCCTACTCGCTTTAACATGCAGAGCTAGGCTACTGCCAGACTGATGTATAAATATTAGCCTATAAAAACCGACATAACTATAGCTTGTTCAGGTCTATTATAATGTAGAAGTAAAGTTTATATGGTTGAAGTCGGGAAATCTGTTTGACTAACAATATTGGTGATTTTCAGTCGCTCTTAGTGGAGTTTAACAAAGTATCACAGATTTGTTTTAACCCTTTACACAACTGGTGGGCGTGAGACGTTTGCTTTAGTGTGTCGTAAGCAGAGATATTCCCAAAAACAAATACAGGCCTCATGGGGGGTTCCGTGTGCTAAAATACCACACCCTTAGTTTGTGACTTCAGTAGGCCCCAAGGTTTACTAACACGGTTGTTTTATTTAGGCTACCTTTTCGCAAAAACAGCAGTAAATCAGAGGCAAAATAACGGAGTTGTTTAATCTGTTGTGTGTGTGCCTTAAAATCACTTGAGGAAGCGTTCAACTTTAAGGCTTCTTATTGTTAGAAACCGTTTCAACAATGTCAATCATTGGTTGCTTTTCTGTGAAAGTTTTATTAAGATCGCTGACTTCGCTGTATTAACAAATTATATTATTGGAGAGGTTTCTGTTTGTTTCGTGTTTTTATCTAGCTAAAGCAAGTGTCAAACTGCTTTAGCTATTTGTACATGTGGTATGAGACAGATAGTCAGACCTTTAAGAGTTAAAAGTATGGTTTAAGTAAGTTAAATTCCATCTGACAATGAGTGTATCATATCAGTAGTAAAAAAGTGAGCAAAACAATGTAAAGCTGCGGGTTTTTATTATTTCTTTATTTTTTTACAAGTAACCAAGGAGACATTTTCAGGTTAAATGTTTTGGTAGCCTACCTTGGGAGTCCTATTAACATTAAAACAATACAAGTAGCCTAGTCATGTTATATGTAAAACTCGTTTTATGCAGTGAATTTCAAAATGTTTATAGTGTTTGCACAAGTGTAGCCTATCATCACAGTGGAATGCTGGCATGTTTCAAATGTAAATTGCGTTATTTGTCTAGTGCTTGGTATGTGATGTCGATTATCTCAGCAGACTGCTGAAGGAAATTTCTTATTGTGCAGGTATTGGACTACAACAATCGAACAAGCATCATACTGCAACAGGTTCTAAAGCAGTGGTGAACAAATTGAGGACATTGTGTTCTAACCCCAAGTAATGTCATAGTAGGAAAGATTTACAAACCACTTTTGGTTTGCGCTGCTATTTTTTGGTTTTTGGAGGGAAGATTTTTCTTGGATATTTCCTTTTGAATGTGTAGCTCAAATTCACGTCTGTTGTTAACGGTAAATTATAGACTTGTATAAGTCAACATTCATTGTGTCTCTCCACTCACCAATAATTAATCTGGTACATTGTGATGAGCAGGCCTTCTTTGATTCATATTAGCAAATATTGTGAGACACCCTCGCCCGCACTGCATTGTGATTATTTAATCTCAAATACATTACATAGCATATATTCAAGACAAAAATAGATTTCAAAGCTGCTGGAATGTTCGTAGTAATACGTTTGTTATTTAAATGTCGGATGGTACGGGGAGTTGAGTGAAGCTTTGAGTAGTAGCCCCTGTTTTAAAACAGATCAATGTTGTACTCTCGGTGGCAATTTGGGAATCTTATTGTGGCTTCAAGAAGTGGTGTTCACCCAGAGGGCAAGGTACATTGCCAATACAAAGCACATTTGTCAGCTCTGCTAAGACATCATTATCAGGTGAGCCTGGTTTGCACGTGTATTTGTCTCCACTAACATGCCATCCGTACTGACAGGTGATAGGCCTGCTTATGGAGGTTGGAATGGTTGCATTCCAATACAGCCAATGGTGTTTTGTGCGCTAACCCCCACTACTGCCGAGTGACATTTTCCTTTCTGCACAGCCATCCTAATTGGTGAAATTTGTGTCCCATCATTTGGTAATTTCTTGCCTTACCTGGGTAGGAATGCGTCAGGCAGAGACGCAAGGGCTTGCGTAATCCGAAATGGAAACGGAATGTACACCATAAACTGCGTTTATTGGTTCCTGAGACTCCGCCCATTCCTGCTTTCCCTGCTTAGTTTACTCCTCTTCTCTGCTAACGTTAGACCGCTCGGTTACACCGCACTCACTATGCTTGGACAGCTCACAAAAACTGAAATGGGTTTGGAATACAGGGCCCCATGTATTCATAAGGCAACTCCCATTAGGAGTGCTGGTCTAGGATCAGTTTACCTTTTTTGGTTATAATGGTTAAGGTTAGGCTATGGACTGGGGAAACCTGATAAAGTTGTTATTATTATAGATCAGCGCTCCTACTTTGAAATGCTTTATGAATACCGGTCCAGGTTCGACATGACGGTGACTGTAAATGCCAAATAATCTACATACTCTGAGCAAGCTGTGTTGTTTTATGACCCCGAGCCTTTTACAGTACTGTTAAAATGGTGACTGCGACCAGTTTGCCAGTACTCCAGTGTGACCCATTCAGCGCAAGCTTTACTGCACTGCGCCAGTGGCTGTCAATGCATTTAAGCTGCAAATGCATGCGAGCGGATGCCTAACAATAACGCTGTAATGCATAACAGGATTTTGGCATTGCACAAATATGCACAAGGAGGAACACACTGCCATTATAGTTGTAAGATGTCCTCATTTTTTTCTGTTGGTGACTGCATTTTTTCTCAAATAAAAGGGTTCTATGTTGATGAAATGGTGGCGTACACCATTTTTAGAACTGCTCAAAGTAATCCGAATAAAATCCGTTAAAAAAAGGAATCCGTGCCATTTTTTGAGTTTCTCGGTTTAGCTTGCTGCCGCATATTTTTAAAAAAAAGTAGACTGTTGTACTGTACTATAAATGACTATAATTCCCCAAGGGACTCCCTTATGGATAATATATTATCGCAATATTGAAACACTTCACAATATATGGGGAAATATTCAAATGATATTGCTTTCAGATATTGCGGCAAATTCATATTGAATTTTAATCAATATGTTTTCAAGAAATTCCACATATTTACAGTCTATTGCTGAATATTCTATCTCGAAAATGGAAAAAACTTTGCTACCCTGACAACCTTGGCTTAAGACCACAGTGACGGACAGTCCCGTCTTGTTTCTTGAAGTGTTTTTATCTCTGGCTCTGCTCCTGCACCACCTCTTAACATTTCAGTAGATTCACCATCGTTTGAGCATATATCATGCAGATTGACCTTTAAGACCGAGAATGATGACAGTAGGCACACTGGTATTAATGGCAGAGGTGCAGCGTAGTGAAATTCAGACTATCATTAAAGTTGAGGGCACACCAAATTCAAAATAAATCTGAAACTCTTCGGTTTATCTTTATTGAAAGTTCATAATCTTGTCTGGCTGTTTCCAAGATTATCTGTGGATATCATGGAATATCTAAATGCTGGCCATTTACATAGGCTAATGGCAGTAAAAGCTTATGGTTATATTTAGACACCCACTCCTACCCAACATTTTATCTAATTTTGATTTATTTTTTTTTTTTTTTCCCCAGACAAGAAATAAGCATTTTCAGTTGATGATTGCTGTTTTTTTTTAAACCATGAAGGAGATTGAGCTTTGCACAAACAGGGCTTCCCAAGTTTATTGCACTATACACAGACACGTAGGGTTAAAACCCTGACACAGAACTTGTAAAACATAAAAAGGGATCTTGCAGGGACCTCTAGGACTGCTAATGTATAAAACCTAGATTCATTGTGTTCACTTGCCAAACTGGAAATCTGTAACTTCACTGCTGTGGCTCGAAATACCCCTAATTTTACGGTCTCTCTGCTCTGTCATCATATTCATCACATTACTTTAATAGATAGTTTTGTATTGTCGAGACGGCAGTAAAACTTCCCAATGGCAGACATCTTAGACCTTGGTTGGACTTGATTAATTTCATTGCAACTAATCTGATATTAAAACCAATCTACTTCCCAAATCGGAAAAGAGTGTGAAATGTAAGTAATGTTAAGGGATGCTTCGCTTGCCTATAGTGAACCAAAAGGATTTAATTTAGATCAGGAATATTATATTTGAGATCCCTGCTTTAGAAGGTGAAATACCTATACCAGTGGTTAATATCTATACATAGTCTTTAGTACTGTACGAAAAAAGTGTTGTACTCCCATGGAAGCAGCTAGACGGTATTTATTCTACTCCTTAATTCAATTCTAAAATATAATGGAGGGAAAAGAAGAGCAATTGTATGGTTATGATTGTATATAAAGCCTCGTACCTTGAGATGGATGTCTTGGATGGTTGTAATGTTCACTCATCCAGTTATTGTGCCTGCGTTGCCATTTTCTTACATGGAACGGGAAACTGAGGTCCTGAAACATAACTTCCTGTCGGCAGGAGGAAAGCATTGGATTAATCAAGGCCCAATCTCAATGTCCGCCCTGAGCCCTAAGGACTGAGCCCCCACAGACTTTGGTTGACGTCACGTGCGCGCCCAGCGTGAGTGTGCGAGTACAAGGGCTCAAAATGGTACAAATAAGAGGAATGGGACAGCACTTTGCAATGTTATATGTTGCCTTGACAACACCCGTCTCGCATGCAAGATGTTTATGACAATTGCCGCTTTAGGACTTTTAATTTTAGGTTTGTACCCGCTCAAAGAACACTGCGCGCCGTCATGCGTGCTGTTTACAATTTGAGACACTTCCGACTGCGTTTCCGTTTTTATCGTCGCAATGTTTTTATCGTGCTGGGAACTGTGGGTAATTCCCTCAGCAAAGTCTGCAGGATTGCAGACTTGTGGAAAGTCCGTATAAAGGGCAAAAGTCCGCGACAGAGCCCTTGCGCACTTGCTGATTTTACAGTGGGACAGTCCTGAGCCCTCACAGACTTATCGGGAACGCGCCTCACAGTCTGTGAGAGGGCGGACATTGAGATTGGGCCCAAGTTAACCTGAGATCATTATGCCCCTCCATACAGAAATTCTGATTGGCTGAAAGTACCACTGTGCACCCTGACCACTCCCTTATAGTAATGTTATTCAACTCTTGGACAAACATTAAATGTACAATGAAATGTATTTCTGGTTTTTTATGCATACTTTCATTTCATATAAATATTTACTGAATAAAATGAAGCTTTTGGTTACAGTTTAATTATGCATACTTTAAATCTAGTTTAATTTTGTCTTTGTTAAAAACTGCTAGTTAAAATGTATTTTTAAAGAAATTATCTCCTGGATTCAATCAACTCTTACCATTATTTCAACATTCCAAAGATTTTGATTTGTTTGGAATAACTGTGGCTTGGCTGAATTTCATATTTTTTTATTTTTTCCCTTCTCCGTGCAGCGATCTGTCTGCCTAGATGTATATCCCGTATTTGTGTGTGTGTGTGTGTGTGTGTGTGTGTGTGTGTGTGTGTGTGTGTGCACGTGCATAGATGTTGATGTAGCCTATAGATTGGAATTTTAAAGGTTTCAATTATCTTTCCTGTTAATAGTTGTATTATTCCCATCATCCACAGTGCTCATAAGACCGTAATGTGTTTGATTTGATTGCTTGTTAATAATTACTGTCTGTAGCCCAGTGTGTGGAGTTGAACCTCATTGTTCAACATTTAAGATGAAAGAAGCCATGTTGCATATTGCCTATGGGTAACACGTGAGCATGCACTATATCAACAACATTAAAGCGGCCATTTTACATACACTTGCAACTACTCAGGTCTAGTTTTTCCTGTATGGCCAGGCTTCGAGTGTGTTACAGAAGGCATAATTTTCCAACTTTTCCTGGACTATGAAGTATTTCCATGAAGTGAGTGTAAGACCAGGTAACGACCTCGGCTACATGTGGTTTTAGTCATTATATAATCCTACAGCTTAATGATATGTGGCATTGTAGGTGTGAGAGGGAGATTCAGGATGCAGCGCTTGCAAATGGGTTTGAGGGTGCAGTGTTAGATGAAGCATAAGTATTGTCAACCCAGAAGTGTTCAGTCCAGGGCTTGTTGGGGGGGGGGGGGGGGGGGGGGGGGGGGGGGCGTCCAGTGTGAACAGGTGTGTTTTCACACACTATTAACACTTTCCTGAGGCAAAGTCAGCCAGTATTTGTCGGTCATTTTTGTCTCCTCATCCGCAGTAGCACGACAAAATGGCAGGAGAATTGTAAGCCACCCACATCATCGGAGACCCCAGCCAGAAGGAATGTAATTACACAAAAGCACAGTGGCTCATTGTTCTGCTCTCCTAGTAACGGGGGTAATGTGCCTGTGTCTGTTGGGTCGCGTTCACTTGCTTCCTTACTCCCGTCTGTAGGGGGTAAGAAAAACGCACCTGGCCTGAAACGCCACAGAAAAACTCCCAGCTTAGTGGATCTATCGCTGCGGATGTTTAACTTCCACCACACCGCTTTCTTTTTCACGCCAGTTCCACGGGGCTTGGTGAACTTAACGTTTTTGGCCGGGTGTTGCACCCTATCCTCGTGATACATTTAGCACATTTTATTTGGGCCCTTTGCGGTGACTGAGACTATTCAAGGGGGTCCGGAGCAGTTCCCCCCCCCCCCCCCCCCCATGGTATATCCGCCCCCAAAATTCCAGCTGATTTACATACAGCTGTTATCGTCGGCTGCAGCATCCCGCGTCCGCTGTTTGCTGATGGGGCCTGGAGTGCGTTCAAGACGGATTGTCACCATTGTTTCACATGTACGATGAATCTCGGCTGGCAGGCGAATCGCACCCCGGGCCCCCGCGCTCAACCCCCCCCCCCCCCCCCCCCCCCGGTGGTGACGAAAACGAGCTCCCGATGCCAAGGCGTGGTGACACTCCCCAGACGTCCGCAGCAGGGACGCTTTTAGCGCATATCACACACTGGGGTTCCTGTTACGGTCGTTCCGAACATTAAAAAAAGCGACCGCTTGACATTCGTTTCCCCACAGACAGCCGGAGCGTGTTCTTCGTAAAACCCGCCACCCGCGAGAGTGTTATTGAGCGGCAGACGGTGCGCGGGGCCCGGTAAAATTAATCCCTCCTCCTGGAGCAGCTCCTGTTACAGCCGTGATCTCGCAGATGTCCCCGCTCCCCGAGTCGTCATTTCCAAACGCTCCACGCACTTGCGCGCGCACAGCCGATTGGCTAATTGGGGACGGTGCTTGATCAGATCACGGAATGGAGGGTTTGGAGAACAAAGGGGATGCGACTCGTCGGCGAGATTAATAACCGCCACCAACCCAACCCCCCACCCCGCCCAATACAAACGCCTCTCCCCCCCGGTCGTGTCCCTCCATCCGCGACGCACTATTCGTGGCAAAATGATTGGCGCTGGAATCGCACATTACCGCCGCGGCGTGGAAGTTGCAGGTTGTCGGCGGCTGCGGCGGACCCTCCGACAAAAATGAGACCGCCTCCGGGGCTCAGCCATCTGGTGAGCTTAGGATCGGAAACAAAAAAATGTGATTGAAGTTGTCAGAGGTGATTAATGTTGTCAATTCGCCCACCCTCCTCCTGTACGGGAGCTTATGAATTTATTGTAGTCCGGCCCAACCGCGGGATGGGCTCCTTGTTTTAATTATCCCGTCGATATTTTTGAAATTAATTTTATTTACCCTGCTCAGCCCTGCTGGTGTCTGACTGATGGCCACCCTGGATGCCTTGGCTGAAAAGCCAGAAGCCCGAAGAATGCTTTGTATCCAGCCAGCCAGGGCGATCTTCTTATTCAACATTACCATGTTAAAATAAGTGGTAAAATAAATGTTTTTTTTTCCCATCACTACCAGAGCTCTAATAGTGTAAAAATCCTGCCAATAAATATCTCAATTGGCACTCAAGTGATTCAATTCTCCTCATTTTTCTGCATAAGATGGCTTTTTTATGGTTTGTTTCTAAAATTACTCACTGTGCAACACTAAGGTACAGCTGTGTGATGGCCATTTAAACAGCCTGATGGAATAACAGAAATAAAGACTCTTTGAAGGCACCATCGGATTTCTCCAGATGCGATGCTAACCCTTTTAGCACGTGCGTTGCCTGTGTGAATATCAGGCCTGTTTTTTTGTCGTTTTATTTAAATTTGAAAAGACTGCTGCAGATCATGCAGGGAAGTGTATCCGGATTTCATTGCTGCATTTGCGGAAAGGGGCGCTAACGCCCGTCGCGCATTGAACCTGATTTGTGGCTGCACGCTGGCGGGGCAGCGCAGTGCCCTGGGATATGCATCATTAACCACACCCGGTGATTTCGTACTGTGTGAGGTGAGCGCGATGGCGACTCGTGACAGAAGCGCGGGAAGGAGGGTTAAGCACTTTAATTAGGCCACTTCCTTCTCCCGCGCAGAGGAAGGAAGTAGGTCATATGCCGGCGGTGTTGGGGGAAGCGAAATATAGTTTGCACCACCTCTACGGCCCCATGGCAATGCCTGCTGCTAAAGGGAGGGAGCGACGGCTGCTCTGCAGACTGAAAAGGAGTGGGTTTATCCCTGAAGACTGGAGTGGAATTATACTGGCTCTGAAGACCACAGAGGAGTGGGTTTATCCCTGAAGACTGGAGTGGAATTATACTGGCTCTGAAGACCACAGAGGAGTGGGTTTATCCCTGAGGACTGGAGTGGAATTATACTGGCTCTGAAGACCACAGAGGAGTGGGTTTATCCCTGAAGACCACAGAGGACTGGAACTGGCTCTGAAGACCACAGAGGAGAGGCTTTAACCCCTCAAGACTGGCTGTGAAGACCACTGAGGAGGGGCACTGGCTTTGAAGGCAGCAGTGTAGCAAGGGTTTGTACTACGACTCCCAGCATACCTTTTGGCGAGCTCATCAAAGCCGGTCCCTGGGGTGGGGAAACCTGGTAGGAAGGTCAGCTGAAAGCCTCGGCAGCAGAGAGGAAACGGGATGGAAAAATAAACTGGAGAAAAGCGCGTTCTACACCGCTGACGTCACCGAAACAGGGGCAGAGCTCACAGCGCGCTTTTCCCGGTCGCGCTCGGCGTAGCGCAGCTGCTTCAGGAAGAGGGTACGTTCCTGTAAGGCGCAGAGCAGGAAAGGCCCGGCGGAGACTCACACAGTGGGGTTATTGTTCTGGTCAGAGGAGGGCTACAGATGACCAGCCTGGCAGCCTGAAGGTGGAACCAGGGTGATTAACCCCACCCCTGTCACCAGCAGATGTTGCCACGCCCATCGATGCGCATGGTCGACAATCCCTCCCTCCGTGCCGCCTTCCTGAACCAGGTCCAAACCAGGTTTGTTCGCCGCCGGTGCCTCCTGTAACTTTTTTTGGGGTGGAGGGGGCCATCCTCCACTTGGAATGTCTTTGTCTACCTGGGAGAACTTTTATTCCCAGTTTTACTTTACACAGCAGTACGTCCACTACAGCAAACCTGCAATTAACAGGAACCAATAACACTGCTGTTCCAAACTGAGCCATTTTTATTTAATTTTTTTGTAATAAAATGACAGATGGGTTGAAAACACTCGGTGCTGCAGACGACCCAGTTTATCTATAACCTACACCCGCCCCCTCCTCCCCACCACAGCAGAGCGTGCGGCCCACTGTGACAGGCTTTTGTGCGAGGTTGAGGTGGTGGGGGGGGGGGGTTGTGTCTGTGTGTGAGCGTGACCAGTAGCTTCAGAAACCAGTTCCCTCTACTCCTTCCCCCTGGGAGTCTGCCTGACTTATTCATTCATTCATACATTTATTTATTTGAAGTCATTGAACATTAATCACAGCATTCCACTTACTTAGATTTGAGCATTGAGTGCTGCCCCCCGCCCGGATATCAGAGTTGTGCTTTGAGGCTCCCCCCCCCCCTCTGAAACCTGAGAGAGCTGAGGTTGTGGAGGTGGGGGGGGGGGGGTTAAATCCAAGATGAATTTTCTCTCGCCGTTTGCCAGCTTGTAGCATGAAAAATTGGTGCCGGGGCGCAGTCTCCATGGCCCTGTCCTATTTAGGCTCTCTAACCTATCTCTCAGCACCCTGCTTTGATAGACGTATGGAAGCTTGAACCCTCGCATGCTCTTCCCACAGTCAGTCTTCAGTACGAATGAGCCTAGGACAGCGCGGATCATTCGGGCTGCTTACAGACTTCCCGTGTAGAGAATGGGAAGGGAACTTCAGCCCGAGGTGTAATGCTGCTACCTTTTATTCCCAAACTTTATGAAGTAGGTCCCATGAATTAATGATCAATTTCTTAACCCAGTGGGAAATTGAGCTTTGACTCTGCAGTGAACAGACCTGGGTCAAATGTGTGCTTGAAGGTTTGGCTCTTTAGATACCGGTAAAATTTCGAAAGATGGCGCGTCCTTTTTAACAACAAAAAAGCTACATTTGTTATAAATTTATTTGTTAATTTATATTTGTTTGAATAATGGTAGAAAATAGCTTTTTTTTTCCTTTTTATATATGTAAAAAAAATAATAATAATAATTACAATATTAACAGTCGGGAATTATATAGCCTATGATATTTGTCAGTAAGTTAATTATATAATATGTTTAATGATGATATTAACAAAAGCAATGGCGAGAGAATCAGCACATTTATTTTGCTCCCAATATACATTTCTTGCTTTTTTTTTGCCCTCTCCGAGAGAGCTGCTGTTTCGTTGTTTCACGTGGTGTGGATTGAAGCAACGGTGAGTCATGAAGCAGACGCTCTGGGAATGCGGGTCGTCGGTCAGCATCGCAGCATGAAGAATGCGCACCGGCATACCTTTCAGGGTCGCTTTGACCCAGGCCACCCACCCTGCCACCCCACCTCAGCCCCCAAAGCCCCAACCCTCCCCTCCCCTCCCCGGACACTGCGCTGATAGTGACATTACTACGCCTTGTGCGGTACTGCGTACCAAAACACCTTTTGAATTCCCCCTCCTGACTTAACCCATGTTTGTGCTGGTTGTTTTCCACACTCGAGAGCAGAAGCACAGGAGAGCACTCCACCCTTTGGTGACAAGGCGCGGCCACCAGTGACCTCATAGCCGCTCCCGTTTGACGCAGTTTTGCCTGACCCGTTTTCACATTGCTTTCCTCACCTCCCCAAAAAGTGTTTTTTTTTTCCCTTCCCTTCCCCCTCTCTCCTTTCAGGAAATGAATCCATAAATCTCATCCTGTTTTTCAGGCCTAGGAATTTCGACCCCCAGAAAGGGCGCTAAGCTAAGGTGAGCCACGTGGTGGTCCCCCCTCTTTCTCTCTCTCTCTCTCTCTCTCTCTCGCCCTCTCTCTCAGTGATTAGCGCTTTATTTGACCTTATCTGGGACGGGGTTCGGATCACAACTCTGGGCCTGGCTGTGATTTATAACCTGCACGTGACGTGGGGCCTTTACACAGAGATTAGAATTATGTGGGAGTTAATGGCCTCTCCTTGTACGGCTGCCTGAGGGACCGGCGGAGTATGCTAACGAGGCCTGATTGAAAATAGAATACGACACGCGTAAAGGATCAAGTGAACCCTAGAGCTCATTAACAGCGGCAGGCCCGTTTAAATCTGCAGGGCGGGTTCCCGTGGAGCGCCGCAGCGAGGAAAAAAGTTGATAAGTCCAGAGAGCGCGAGAGAATGTGTGTAGAGCAGGGCGTGATGCAACAGCAGTTATAGACTTTGACCTTTTGGCTCAAGTTGATTTTCTTTCCCACTTCTGTGGGTATTTTTTTTATGAATGGCTGTTCATTTTGTCCCAGAAACTGTCAAGTGTTCTAATATAGATGTAAGAAGGCCCTCCAGGTAGTATTTGAACATAACTGGCAAAGTGCTAATTAGACCACACTACTCACTGTTATAATTGAAATGATTTTCTTTCTGTTTTAAGGTGTGTTGAGTTGTAATTGTTTGAAAGTGTAGTGATCCCTCAGATTTCTGTCATATGAGAAGATTTGCTCCAATTGCCAATTTATCTTTATTAAGATGTTTTTTTATCAAGCTGTTCTTTCAAGGGACATGTTTCTCAAATGTTTATTTAGGCTACCCTTTTGAAGGCACTGACTTTTGTACTGTTCTGGAAATGAAACCGAGGGAAAGTATGTGGCTGGATTTATAAACCAGCCTGTGATAGTGAGGCTGGTTAGTCTACCTGAACATATTTTCCAGGTATCATTTTCAAAGGCCTTCTCGGAATACTTTTTCCAGAAAAATCCCAGATTAAAAAATATATGTATAAAATGTATCGATAGCTATATACAGTTGAAGTCGGAAGTTTACATGCACTTAGGTTGAAGTCATTAAAACTAACCACTCCACAGATTTCATGTTAGCAAACTATAGTGTTGGCAAGTCAGTTGTGTCATGCACAAAGTAGATGTCCTAAGTAATTTTTCCAACAATTGGTTACAGACAGATTATTTCACTTTTAATTCACTGTATCACAATTCCAGTGGGTCAGAAGTTTACATGCACTAAGTTGACTGTGCCTTTAAATTTTTTATATTTGGTCGCATATACTTTGGTTTTGTCTGACGTATCAAACAAAAATTTCTCCTGACAAATTTTCCTATTGAACTCTAATGAAAAATAAATCAGGAGAAGAAACCCTTCGAGTTATCCATCCATATCTACTGTATTTCTGGCAGCAGAGTGATGATTTAAGGCTTGTTTGATATGTCAGACCCTTGATGACTTAGAGCCATTTAGCCAACCATGCGTTTCCATACTGTTCCAGTGTACCATATTCCAGAACATTCTAAAGAGTCCTTTAATTGCCTGACTGTATTGCATACAGAGGCTGTGTCTGAATACGTCCCCTGTTCCCTGTCCACTCAGACCCCTGTCTATTATGTGCCCTGTCCCTTTTTTTTTTGCAAGCAGTGGGTGAAAGAAATCCCACAAAATTTATTTCCAAATTAATGAGGAAGTAGTTTGTAATATTTATTTTTATTTATTTTTATTTTTATTGAGAATATCAATCAGTTAACATATGACGATTGTTTAGATTAGTGTAGATTATGAATGAAGATATAATTAACAAAAATAAAAAAGAGTAGTTCATAATATGAACCTATCTTGTACCATAGATATGCATATACGCTCTGTCTTTTACATCTTTACTTCCGGGTTATTTACTTAGATTGTCGGATGAGTGCACCATTCTGCAGATGAGTATGCTCCTGAATTCCCTCAACAAAACCCCGGAAATAAGGGGTTCATCCTGGTATTTTAAGTGCCCCCATTTGTGAGAAAAAGTCGTCCACTCAAAAGCTTTTTGATGAAGTGGACTCCTATGTGCCCTCAAAACGGTGCAGGGGTCGTATTCGGACACAGCCAGAGTCTTACCCTGGGTTAAACAGCTTTAACCCTGTACTCTCACCTCCTGGGCTATATTGTGGAAGACTAGAATATTCATTTAAAATTTCCATTAAAATGTACTGTGTCTGAAGGGTTTTTGAATTCTTAATTGTGTATAGCGCTGTATACAGTAATGCGTTTCATCTAAATATGTTTATCTACATGTTGAGCTGTGCAGAGCATTACCTCACATTCAGGTATCAGTTCAGTGTCTTGAGGCAACTGGGTGCCCAGCACAATAAAATACTCTAAGAATGAGAACAAGGGTGATCTTGTCTCTCTATCTCTCTATCTCTATCCGGTGTATTTCTAGCTGTCACTTATCAGCAGGGGAAAAAAAACTTGTCCTTTTTAAAAATGTTTTATCTTTTTTTTTTTTTTTTTCCTGGAGAGCTCTCAATGCAGAGCGGCAGATTTGACGCAAGCCCCTTTTTCTTATCGCTTCGAATTCAGAAGCGTTTAAAAGATGCCCCCCTCAAACTGTCTTAAATCCCCTATGCGGTTGTGAAAAGGTTCACGGGACCGCGGCTCTCTTCCCATATTTTACACAGGGAGCTTTACTGGGAATTGATTTCTCCCCCTTTTGCCCGTCACAATCATCCTGTACTCTGACGGCTGTACTTTGGCGAACTGTAAGGATTTTGTAAAGCCTAAAGCTACAGTCATTAAGAATATGTCAATATCGGTCCGGTCGCAGTGTTGGGAATGAAACGGTGTTGCATCGAGGATTGTTATTAAGTAGATCAAATTAGTTTGTCAGATCCATTTCAAGAAGGTACTGCACGCTCAAAGCACGAAGCACTTCAAATATGTCCATTTTGCATACTCTGCAATTATTCATGGAATATTAAATTCGGTGCATGCGAAGAACTTAATTGGAAATCTCATATTTGGAGGCCAGTCAAATATGCGGGGGTCGTTTTTGGTTCAGGGGATACGAGTCCTCCCAAGGGGACAGGGCAGAGTCAAAGTTAATAAATAAATAAATAAATAAAATAAAACCAGTCGAGGCGCTGTACGGTGTGCGCGATACAACTGTGAAATGCACATTATTAAAGTCAGTGTAGCTCACAGAAATGTACACGGTGCTATCCTGAGGAGGTTAAAGTTCTGTTTTTAAAAAAAATAATATAATTGCATTCTTGTTACATTGTGTTCACGAAATGCCTAGCACTGCCCTCCTTCTGAAGAATAATATACTAAGACCTAAACCTCTGAAAAAGAGAAAAAGAAAAAAAAAATGAAAGAAGGAAACAAAGTTGATAAAAGTTTCATATATTGTCACTTGTATGGAGTATTCTGTTTCTGTTTTTGTTACACGTTAGTTGAAATTGTTAAATTGTTAAAAAATTTCAAAGTTACTTTCTGTTTGGCACTTAAGAAAGCAAGCTAATCTTCACATTACCGCATGACAAATTGTCTTCTTGCATAAAGCTTTCCTTTATCAGAGGAAAGTGACAAAAGGCCAGTTAAAATGGGTTGAGGCCTAGCAAACTGGGACATGCTTAGACGCAGCCCCCTTTTCTCACGCGTGTGGCGCAAGATGAACAGAAGCTGCAGAGCTGGCTGGTGAGGTGGCAGTACAGATGTTATGTAATTAGCTTCCAGCGGAGATACGCCTCGTGCTACTCTAACCGCTCCCGGTGTGTGACTGCGAGCAGTACAGCTGGCCGTTAAACCTCTTTCAAAGTTAAAGTTGGGGGGAGTGCAGGCTTTTGAGAGCACGGGGGTCGTGCGTACACGTGGAGCTGGGCAGGCTCGCCCGTGACGACGCAGCAAACCGACGAGTGGCCGGCTTATCCCAGTGACCGCCGCCGTACGGCTGAACTTTGTCCCATTTCCAGAAATACGCTCATGCGCCTATAAAACCTCTCCTCCCTACACTATCTTTTTCTTTTTTTGTCCTGTTCTTTTTCTTCAAGGACAACGGAGAGCGATCATTAGCCTGGCCTTTGTGGTCAGGCTGCAAGACTGCGGTGCTTGTTACGGGCGGGACTGGTCACTCCAGGTCACTATGTGCTGTCAATGGGAGAAGACTTGGAGACCAGACAAGTTCACCTCCAGTTTTTAAAATTTTTTATTTTTTTTGTCGATGTTGTTTCCTCTTTCGTTTAAAGTGAAGTTAGCTTGAAGTGCTTCTTAAACTCTCATCTCTCATCCATTCCAACCCACTGCATAGCAGTGCCTCTACTTGCAGCAGTTTAATTCAATTCAGTACAATTGTATTGATCTTCTTAAAATGAAATGGCTAGGTTAGGGTTGCGGCGCATCACACGTGAAATACAGATGCTAAGACGCATGGCGCAGATATGAGCTATTTCCTTAAAGTGCAGGTGCAATACATATAATGTGATTACGAGAACAAAATGACAGAGAGGAGTCATTCCTGGAGGTGAAACGCAGATGACTCGGTTTTATAAACATACTCTACACCTGGGATGCAGAAGGAGGCGGGGGGGAGGTACACTCTCCCTCAATTTCCACAGAACTGCCACCACCTTACTGCTGAAAAAATCTCACCACGTCAAACCACACCTCTCCCACTCGCTTTCTCAACCCTGTACCTTCCACAGAACGACACCGCCATATTGCTTTAGAAACCTCACCATGTCAAACCACCGCACCACTTCTCTGTTATCACAACCCTGTACATTACACAGAACCAAAACCACAATAGACCGTGCTGCTCTAAAATAAACCTCACCACACCGCGTTACTGCCATCGCAACTCTGATGGAACCCTGACAGAACCACTCCAGAAACGACACCTCTCTCTATCCTTAGTGTATGTCGTTCAGGCTTCAAGCTGGAACAGGGAGCTGTCTCTGGCAGGAGGTGGATGTCTTTTCAGTATAACACACTGCCCAATATACTGCTAATATGTTTAAATTAAATAAATTCTCCCAATTCATGTACCAATTAATGCTGCATTCAAAAAATAAATTCTGTGTATTAAAGAATACATTGCTGTGAAATATCTATTGTATTTTCCAAAATGTCTGCATATTTACCATATATTGCAGTATGTTTAATTTCTGTAAGGACGTGTGTGTGTGTGTGTGTGTGTGTGTGTGTGTGTGTGTGTGTGTGTGTGTGTGTGTGTGTGTGTGTGTGTGTGTGTGTGTGTGTGTGTGTGTGTGTGTGTGTGTGTGTGTGTGTGTGTGTGTGTGTGTGTGTGTGTGTGTGTGTTTGTGTGTTTAACGGAGGAGGAACAGGGCGCCGTGGGGGTTGGTTTGGCATGCTCTTACAAACAGTGGCTCCACACTGCTTCTTCCCGTAAAGGCCAGTGTGTCATCACCAAGCTGGGAATTGGAGGGCCGGCCAGAGCCACTGCAGGAGGGAGGTGAGGGAGCTGGGGGTGGGGTGGGGGGGGGGCAGGTGGGCGGAGATACTGGCGTGCGTTTGTTTGAGGATTGGGGGGAGTAGAATAAGCATTCCTTTTTGCTAACTTTCCTCTCCCTAGAAGAACAATGTCAACTTCACCCCTCCAGAGCTGCTAAGGAATTCACGTGGACCAGATTAAAAGTTCAAGTCGCGGGGAGACCGTGTGGCTTTAGTCCGTAAGGCGGCCCAGTGTCAACGCGTATACAAACCCCCCACCCCCCCAATGTTCCCAGGGGGGTTGACTCCCCACCATGGTAACTTCTGCACTGTGATCTCATGTCTGTTTGTGACCTCTTGCTTCCCCATATCTGAATGAAGTGCGGTGTAGGGCGGCAGTGTAGTATAATTGTTAGGGTGCTGGACTTGAAACTCAAAGGTTGCGAGTTCCAATTCCCCGCTGTGGGGACTGCCATTGTAGATCATCTGCTGTATGTCTGAAAGTTAAGGCAATGTCCAGCCACAGCCTCTAAAATTTACCAAACGCAAAACAAAAATGCTACATTTCAGCAAATGGGGGACTAGGACTGTTTTGACTGCTGTTGTAAATTTATTAAAACAGCGGACCTTGCAAGCACCCCATTAAAACTGTAAAACACTGTTTTTGTATCTAACTGAAAAAGTCTTGACGCTTTTTTATTTTTTGGAGAAAAGCTCTTCCTACTGTAATTTTTCAAATGATTAATATCATGGGAAGCTATGTGCTTTAATGGCTGCTCTCTCGGCATGCAGTGTGTCATTAATTCAAATTGAATTCCGTTAATAACTTTCCAAAGTAATTAATGGCCTTTAAGGATGACTGCAAATCGTGAATGGAGACTAGGGCCAATTGTTTGAAAATCAGGTAGACGTGCGCATGCCACCCTATATATTCAGTCTAAATTGATTTTGATCTGTCTTGATATGAAAGCAATATTTTAGTTAGCTGAAGGTCTGCAAGATTTCGTAGAAAGACCGAAATGCCATTTTTTATCTTTTGTTTGCAATGCAATTTTAGGAACCCTCGACTCTTAAAATGTATTCTTTAAGAATGCAAAATGTAGTATATATATATGTATGTATTAGAGATGCACAGTATTATCGTGATTGTGTTTGTATTGGCCAATAATAGCTTAACACAAACTTATCCGTATTGGCAGTTATGGCTGATATAACACACCATGCATATGCGAGAGGAGCAATTCATTTGATGAAGTAAAGTAGCATAACGCATGTGTGTGGACGTGTTCAGAAAAAGCACATTGCTAGATATTCTTCAGTATATCTGTAAAATTACACATGAATGTCACTATAAGTACCATCTAAGTTTGATTATACCGTATTTTCATATGCGCTACGTGTGGTCCTTAGTTGGACGTCAGGTTCACTTAAGTTACAAGTAAGTACTTGAATCTGAATGTTATCGCGCAATGAATATTTGTTTTTTAGTGCAGTGGTGCAGTAGTAGTAGTGCTCATTTTCCATAAGGAAATGAAATGCTTGAATTAATTCAGTGCTGTGGTTAGTGCATCCACTCTGGCTTAGTCTTTCTGGAAGAGGCTCAGTGCACAGTTTCAAATAGGCCTACACACTTGAACAACTTGATATTGCACCTGTCAGGTGAACAAGGCCGAGCTTGTTTCTCTCTCTCTCATTGAGAGTGCGTTTTCCTTCGGGTATGCCAGTGTGAATCCTGCAGCTCTTTCATGTTTTAAATTTGAGGGAGGACAACCACGAGAAACCGCTATCTCTCCCGGCCAGCCATATTTATATGTCCCGACATGGTAATGTGTTCCTATCTGAGTTTTGCCCCGTGTTTGCCAAAAAACCCGGTGGTGAATTCGCACGCACGGCCCTCTCTGCAGCCAGGGTGCTCAGTCAAATGTCAGGCTCGCAGGGTAACGCAATCTTAATTCTTTTTCACCGGCTGATTGCGTGGAGGGGAGGCAGTCTGGGGAAGGAAATTAGAAATCCATCCTCTCTTGACCCTTTAACACCCTCCCCCTTCGCTTTTCCGTGGACCTCCCCCGCGCAAACTGAACGAACGGTAATGGTGAGCGGTTTGACCAGAGACGTACAAGGAATCAAGTTTGCGCGTTGGAGCGGAGACCCAGGAGCCGGGCCGTGGGTACCGCATGTGACGCAATTCTGTTGCGGCCATCTTGGAACAGCCTACTTTGCGTAAACGCGCACGACGGTTCAGGCTAAGGACACGGGCGTGCCATTTGTTGCGTTTTTTTTTGTTGCCTTTTTTCACAATTTCCTGCTTTCACTTCCTCGTGAATTTAAAAACTGATTATTTGCAAGTTGATTCTGCTTTCACCTCCCAAACTACCTTGTTAAATGGCTCCGGGCTTCTCTTAGCAAACCCTTGGTTACATTTTTCTGAAGTGCTCTACAAAATCGGCTCAATTTGGTCTGATGGATAGAGCTCACTTTAGCATTGGCTATTTACCCGTTTAGTGTGTGTGTGTGTGTGTGTGTGTGTGTGTGTGTGTGTGTGTGTGTGTGTGTGTGTGTGTGTGTGTGTGTGTGTGTGTGTGTGTGTGTGTGTGTGTGTGTGTGTGTGTGTGTGTGTGTGTGTGTGTGTGTGTGTGTGGGTGGGTGGGTGGGTGGGTGGGTGGGTGTGATTGTGATTTGTGTGTGTCTGTAATTTTTTGTCTGTAGGCTAATTTGTCATTTTATTCCATTGTTGAGCACTGTGACAAATATTTTTGAAAATTGAGCTTTACAAAACAAAAGATGTACGTATATAATACTCATACGCATAGTGTGTTGGCCCTGCACTGTGATTAGAGCCGGAGTTGGTTTCAGACAAGTTTTCCCAGTCTGCCTCCACTTGAATACTTGATTTAATATGGTTTTGATCAATTTTTGACAGGCAGCGAAGGCACTGGTGCTAATTCCCCAAATCCCGAGGGTGCTTTTTTTAACTTCCTGATGAGCTTTGCGGGTCGTTAACCTACCAGACTTAGAATGAGGGGAAAAATTGACTGAATGGCTTCCCCTCATTTCTCATGTTTCATTACTTACATTTTCACTCCTGCCTCTTTTTTTGCTCGAGCTCACTCAATTTCCACCAAGGAAAATGCAAAGTGCTGCTCAGACCTTTATGCTTTATTAGCGGGCCTGGCGCACCACGCCAGCAACCGTTGCGTTGGCTTCTCCCACAGGAATTTTATCTTCTTCTGGGTACGGTTTGAACCATTGTAGTCCCTCGATTAATCCACGTTTAATGCTGGCGGTTACAGAGCCGATAAGATCGGACACGGTAGACCTGCCCCTAGCCCCAGACTGGAGGGTATTTTTACGATGTCCCTCTTAGTTATCCCGGATTGTCAAGCGCTCATCCTTGAACAGAAAACCCTGGAGTCAGTCGGCCACACTGAGGAGAGACCGTCTCAGGAGAAGCTCTTTAAGAGAGCGAGCCAGATAGTTGTCCAAAACAGGCACAAACAATTGGGCGCAAACAGAGCGGTTATATATCGCAAGAGGGTATCAGATATTAAGGCTCAATCTTTAAGCAGGGCTCTGGTGAATTTGTGTAAGTTTATTTTTTGTGGCGGCCCTAAGCCGGGAAGCAATTTTCATTTTATTCCACCGGCCCAAATCCCTGCCCAAGGGCGAGCTACCTCTTGAACATTAGGTGGACGAGCATGAGAGCACGGGCACACAATGTCTCTGTCTGAGACGGCCCATGGCAGATGGACAGATGAAGCTCCTGAGCTTGTGTGGGGCGTGAGGTGGCCAGCAGGAGTGTGAGTTCAGCCTTACGACAGGCAGCTGAATTCAGTGGAGGGGCTCAGCTGGGAGCGCTAGGCTCCCAACCAAGGCCAGGAGTGTCAACCCATAACAGCCATACTTCTTTTCATTGGCTCTCAAATTAATACCATTTGTTGATGACACAATGTTATTACTAACCTATAAGTTGCATGGATTCCGACAAGCGTACATGTGATGTGAATGATTTTATTTCTCCGTATCGCCCAGATAAGAACCTTATAATTAACAGGATGCAGGCTATCTCACTGTGCCCAAAATGTCAATGCATGAAACTGAGCTGTTTAGCTTCAGGGCTGCCAAGCTTTGGAATGACCTTCCCCAGATCATCATACAGGAAGCAGAAACTGTTTAGCTCTTTAAATCAAAAGATGTTACTTTTTAGCTTTTAGCTTTTAGCTTCAGGGCTACCCAGCTTTGGAATGACCTTTCCCAGACCGTACCGGAAGCAGAAACTGATTAGCTCTTTAAATAGATATTTAAGTTACTTTTTAGCTTTTAACTTCAGGGATACCAAGCTTTGGAATGACCTTCCCCAGATGATACCGGAAGCAGAGACTGTAGTTATTTTAATCAAGACATCATTGACCTTTTAATCCACTTGCTCAACACCCTACCTGAAATGTGTTGTTATGCAACAGTCTAAAAACTAATGTAGTCAACATGCTTTGCTAATTGAAGTGCGTTATGAGAATTTGCTTGTAATTGGTGCAGTATAAAAACGAGGGTTGATTGACTGGTTGGAGCGCAACTGAGAGTCACTTCCAGCTACTTCTGAAAACGAGACAAAACAGTGGGTCAATGAAGAGAGTGCCAGACCTCTTTGGGGAAGGGATCTTTACTCCTTTTTTGTTATCTTTTTCTAAAATATTGAATGGATTGTTTTGTTTGAATTCGTTTTTTTTTCTTGACGTCGGAGAATCTGGGTTTAGATTTCAAGGCTTTGAAAGAAAAATAGGCTTCCTTGAACTGTCTTTTTCTCTTCTCTCTAAATTGTATAACCACCAACCTATCCACTACACAAAATCATTGTCAATTCTGCTTATGTAACTTTATTTAGAATAATTTTTGTTCCTGTTAACAAAGGATGTATTCATTCCTTCAGGGTAGGTCCTACTTATGTAGAAGTAATTTATGTAGAACTCTTGGGCTCAGTCTTCGGGACTCTGCCCTAGTGTCTGTGCTTGAACAGCTTTGCATTCTGACGAAGGCACGTTTCATGCCTTAACCTAGACCCTAAGCAAAGCAACAACAAAAAAAAGCGAGCTAAGGGCGTGTCATTGGGGGCATTTATTGTTTTGTCCATTTCAGTCTGCTGGTCTTTCAAGTGTTTGCCACGCGTTTCGGGGCTGAGATTCAGATGTGTTCTGTAGTGTGCGGGTGGTGGTGGGTCAGGGGGGCGGTTGTGTGGAGTAGACGTGCTCTCCCGGCCTCAGGCCTTCTGTTGTTGCCGCGGTACTGACCACGGAAGCAGCGCTGCTGCCAAACTCCCCTCCCCAGTACAGGAAGTGGATTGTTTTGTTTCACGGGGCGAGCCTCCGTGTCCTGGCATTCGCTCGGCGTGTCAGGGCGGCTTACAAATTTACACGCTACACACATGCAGGCACGCACGCGCAATTCCTTGATTTTATGTGCTGAAAAAATGAGATTTTCCTGTCACTACTGTAGAGGTGGAGGTCATACCAATGCGACGGAGCCATCCTCTATGAACTCCCATGAAGAAAATTATTCTTTATCCTGACAGCACCATTTTTATTGTCAGTCTGTTTTCTGGCCTCCGAACACCTCTAGACATTCAATCTTCATGTCTCCACAAAGCTGCCGGTAGACAAAGCTGACAGCCTGAACTCAGCGGTGTTCTGCTTAACGGAAGGAGGTTTGTTTGAGGATTGCTCTGTATGCATTTCTCAGGTTTGGTTTTTGGGGGGAAAAAATCCCTGTTTGAATGTGCTCTAGGCTGCTTTTATATGCCAGAGTCTTCTTTCCCCTCACACAGGCAATGTATTTTGCTGGTTTCCGTTTAATATAGTATCAAAACATGTCGCCTCTTAAATGCCAGGTCTGAAACTTTTCCACTCAGGGGGGGAGAGGAAAAGAGATTTTCTAATGGACATTATCTGATCTTGACTCAGAGGATATGAAGCGTGAATCCGAAAGGCCAGGAGTTGGAGCGGTGACATCACCGTTAAAAAGAGGTGGAACATTGCCGTAAATCAAGAGGAAACCAAAGACCTTCACAGAACACGGAGAGGACGGGCGGTGTGCTTTATTAGAGGATTCATCCAACTGCATAAAGCTTAAAAACCCAATTTTATGCCTTCTTTTTAATACCTTTTTGAGTTCAAGTGAATTTTAAAAATCACCATTTCAGCAGATGTGGATTCCCACCCGACTCGAACATAAATCTTCTTCACGTGGCCTATCCCTGTAGGTACCACAGAAGTGTGTTCTGGCTTCTGCTCTTCTTTCCATTCCTGTTATGTCCAATATCCATCTCGCATCCCCACTTGGTCCTCCATTTTGTGGTTTTGGAGATGTTCTTGAGAGTATTGTATAGAGACATGTGCATTGCATTTGCTGCCTGTTAAAAAGCATATCCATTACAAGCAGTCAGTACATATAAAGCCTTACGTTAAAAGGGCCCTCCTACGTTCTCGAATCCTGCGCACCCGCCAAACCGTGACGCCGTGCTGACCGGGATAATTTAATCAGAGCCTTCTCCCCGTCACCAAAAAAAACCGGGGAAGTTTTGTTTTCTGAGGTGGGTTCGGACCCTGGAAACCAATGCAGCAGATGTTGGCTTCACCTGTGCAGAAGAAGCCATAAGACGACGCCAGCCGCCATTACCAGTATCGTGCACGGAGAAGCAGATGGCCAGTAATGAGTGGCTGTTTTGGTTTTTTGGGGCAGGCGCTCATTTAGCCCCTCAGCCAGCAAATGAGACGAAAGCCGGAGACTGAGCGCTCTGCTACTTTATAGCCAGCGGTAGCCTTCAGTCAGGAACAGGGTCCTCCACCCATAAAGATTACTCCCAGCTAAGTTTCATTCTAAGAGGTTAATTTTCTGCTCTCTAATAATTCTAACATGGCTCCGATCGGTCCGCTACCCGTGCGTTATTCAGGAGAAGCCATTTCGCTGCGCGGAGGTTTATCTAAATGAAATTGTCACCTTTTTTATTTTTCTTTCTGGCTTGTCACTTTGATAGGGACACTATAACCTCTGTGAATAATAAGACCTCAAATAATACTGCTTAAAGCTCAGAATCATTTTACTGACCTGTTTTATAAACGCCAGAGCAATAAAGAAATCTATTTTGTTCATGCTTTTATCAGCTTTGACTGATGGCACCTAGCCTAAGACCAATTCCACTGAGCGGTTAGCCACCACCTTTTTTATTACTTCCAAAGAGCTGGAGCTAATATTTTCTTTTTCTTTTTCGGTAATTGAAAATGTAAAAGATGTAACAGTGTGATTCTTGTTTCATTACGTTTTTTTTAAGGAAGGTAGGCCCAGCATTGAGGGAAGAACGTGGGCGCTGTGTGTAATTAAAGCCATCCTCGTATCACACTGACACAATGAGGAATGGAAACGGAGAAGTTGCCGCCCGCCACCAGGAACACGCTGCTCTCCCTCCTCTGGGGATAGCGGCAATATGGATGACCCATTTTCCGCCATTTCCTTCTGCAGTGTTTCCAAGCGACTTTAAAAAAGAACATTGTATTGGATCTCTGCGCTGACCCATCAACTAGTTTTTCTCGCTGTCCTAAAAACGTACAGAAATGGCTTTTTTAGTGACCTCTTGACGCCTCCTTTCCCTGGACCTCCCCCACACTGCACAACTAAACTATCTTTAGGCGCAAATCAGCCCAGCTGTCTGAAGTTTGCCTGTCTCAATGTCCTTTTTCAGATGAAGGTCTCAATTTTGTACTTTTTTGGATTGGATTTGGATTAAAACATTTGATTGTGAACTTGCCTGTTTTCTTGGAGCTAAATTAGTTGCTGTTCTTAAGGTGAAAACATTACACGGTAAAATGGCTAGTGTTAATTCAACTCTAACAGAGTCCAATAGGGACCATATGTACTATCTGTAAGAGTTGATTTAACACTGAACATTTTACTGTGTATACTCTGCAACTCTCCAGCACCAGACCCCCCCCAACTGTTGAGGCCTCGTAAAATGATGTTGAAAAGTGAAACTTTTGATTGAGCCGATTTGAGTGGGTGACCTTGTTGATCTGGAAGAAAGCGCATTGGTCCAGAATGACCAACTCGTTAGAGGTGCCGATATAAACCGCAATATCTGACCTCTCAACAAATAAAGCTCCGTTTCTGCACGTTGACCACTTAAGGCCACAATCAGTTAAGCTGTTCCTCAAATGCTGTTTAGCCTTGGTAGACACAATTCATGCACAGGTCCCCAACATTTTACTGTTGGGCTGAGTATTTTTAATCCTCGTTTGAGAACCTTGTCATCTCCTCCTGTGAGTTTAAACTGTGAGTCTCTCAGTTTTGACGTTCGGGTCACAATGTTGTGGCGTATAAATTATGAGTAAGCGATCGTCGTTCTAAAAGGTGATTAGCTCGCAAATTATACGAGAATAGGAGAGCATGTAGTACCACGAGCGCTTGCCTTTGGTGCGGTCTGCAGCATAGGCGTAGACGGTTAGCTAACCAGCTAGTTGCTTCGTTTTAGGAGCGTCATCACACTGCAGGGGAGGCACGCCCGCTGATAGCGGCAGAGATTAATGGAAGCGGGATGTCGAAATATGCGGAAAGCGCGGGCTGCCCTCGTTGCGGCCCTCCGCCTCTGCATTAAGGTGAGCTGCCTGAACCACAACACGTGCGGGGAAACACAGAAATCGGTCATGACAATGTGTAATTGACAATGTTCTTTCCTTGCTGGATAGGCTTTATTTTAATTTAGTTTCAGTCTTGTTTTCCACAGTTTCTGAACAATGGAATCCATCACTGTGGACAAAGTGCCTATTGTTACACGGTCAGTGGATATGCAGAACTTTGTTCATTTGTCCAAGCACCCCTGATATGTTTAAACAATGCAGTTGTTTTTCGACTTTGGTAAAGCTGAATGGAATCTCCTACAATGTTTCTGGATTGCTGGTTCACGGAACGCATTTGGTTTAAGCAATGAGTTATGAACCCACATTTTTTTTCATGTCTCTGTGTTTTGCCTTATGGTGAAGATGACCAGTGAATCAACGCTAAAATATGGTCATATGGTGTTGACTGCTGACTACTGCTTAACAACTACGGCATATACATGGTTTGTGTTGGTCATGTGACCTTCCTTTTTGGAACATCATTTTATTTTTAAAATGGCTACCATAGAAGGCAAATGTCATCTGCTTTAATTCTGATTCAGAAGTGCCATGTGCACTGCAAACAAGCGTTGGAAGAGGAGGCGAACTCGAACGCCGACAAAACTCCCATGTTTGGAATCCTCAATTGTACCGCACTCTCGCTCACCCACCCCTACCCAAGCAGGGAACACTGCAGCTGAGCGTGTCCTCAAACGCACTCGTCCACGAGCCCGCGACTGTTTCCCGCCCTTAACAAGCTGCATGCCGTGCTAAAGGAGCGCTAACGCCACAGATTTAACAGACCCGGCTCGGTTCACCCGTACCTTCAGGCGCCGCGACGGCACCGCCCTTGGTCGCGGACCTTGAGGAACTTTCAGACGGCGCTTCAAATGGGAGCGCTTCAGTGGCAGGGAGACATAACCGTCAGTGTTAAGAATGCAAAGCCGAGTCACTGGTGAGTCTATTGATTACAGGAGCAGCGCACCCCGTCACTGACAACAGCTGGTGACCCGCACGCTCCTCTTGCGACCGCATCGCCTTAATTATTGGCGGCCGTTTCTCCAAAATGTGCGGCTTTTTCACGACGTGGATAAAACTGCAGGCCACGTCAACTGGCCCACAGATGCGATGATGATGATTAAAAAAATTATAATCATAATAAATTTTAGTTGTACAGTGCTGTTAATTACCGAGCCTCAAGGGCACGATGTACAGACTAACAAATAAACAAGAAGGACGGTGCGGAACCGGGAGGGCTGCAGAGCCGACAGTCGCCCGACGATAAAACGACAACAGCGGCGCGTCGTAAAGCAACGTCGACGGTACGAGCGCGCGCCAGCCTAGGCCAGTCGGAAAAAGGGAAAACGGTATCCCGCACCTGGGGCCGGGGTGATGAATACGTCCGTAACTCATCGCGGATCGCAGGCCGCTGTCTACCGCCGAAGACGGAAGGGCACTGTGTGGGGGGAGGGCGGAGTGACCCCCTTGTCCCCGGAGCTGAGCGGGGAACTGGGAGCGCATAGAATGAGCAGTCTATTAAGCGGGCTCCTAATCTATAAGTAATGGGCTGCAGCAGCTAGTCCCTGGTTTACGGGCCGCCCGGTCAGTCAGCGGGGCCTGGTCGATGGCTCCCCCGGTTCGTATTGAAGCGGGGCATCGGTGAGCGGCATCTGAGGCAGTAGATCTTCGCTGAAGCTTGGCAGGCGGCCAGAGGTTTGTCTCCTCGCCCCTCGCCTCCGCTCCATTATCGTCCACTTGTTGGCCTCTGGTATTGACCAGTCTCCTCTGTGTGCGTGCGTGCGTGCGTGCGTGCGTGCGGATGTCTGGATGTGTGGGCATGTGCTTGTAGGCATGTGTGGTATGTGCGTGCATATGTTTGTACTTGTGTGTGTGTGTGTGTGTGTGTGTCGCTGTGTCAGAGCTCACAGGTAGATAGACTGGACTGCAAATATATTTAATCTGTCCTGAGGTCAGGAAAAAGGGGAGGAGTGGGAGGACAGGAAGGAAGGGGAAGGGGAGGACAGGAAGGAGTGGGAGGGGGAAGGGGAGGACAGGAAGGAGGGGGAAGGGTCAACGGAGGGGGCGGAGAGGACCGTCTAATTCTTCAGTTGTAAGGGATGGGATGGCACCTGATACCCAAGGGATCGGACTACAGTAGCATACCTTTGAGGGACAGTCACTGCATCCGTCTCCACGCTGAGTTACGGCCCAAACGCGCCCCCCCAACAGGGGCACGTTCTCCCGCCAGATAAGACATGGCGACGTCTGTCTGGAGCTTTAGAAGCTACCACACATCTGTAGAAAGTGGAGCAGGTTTTCTCCGTGTGGGCTAGCCGGTGCAGTGGTGTAGACCGGCGCGCTACAGCAGAGGCTACCAAACCTTCCCGACCCCTGCCCCCAGCTAACGCGCGCATGCATTTCCTCTGAGCCTCCCCTGTTTAAAGTGTAGCGTTAGCCCTGGGGGTGGGCGACGAGGGCCGTGTCCTTTTCCCGGCCCTTAATTATTTAATTAGCCCAGTCATTTATGGGACCTGACATTTTTGCTGCAGTTATTGCTGAGCCCGTGAATCACAGCTGATGAGTGTTTTTGTGTCGCCGTGTGAAGTGTTTTATGGTGTTCTAATCTACGAGCACACCGGCGTCGGTGTGTAAGAACTAATTAGCTCATTGAGCCGGGGTAATTGGTGGAAGCAGAGACCTGCATACCCACCGGCCCTCCAGGAACGGAGCCGCCCACCCCTGCTTCAGCATGTATAATGGCTAATTCATAACATGAAAACAACTGCGTTTACAGCTTGCACGGTGCATGTAATTAGCGCAGTGTTCAATTTGGCCGGTGTGAACGTCTGGATAACTAAGCGTTTGTACAGCATTGAATTATTAATTTTTATTACATTTTTTATTTTATTTTGCACATGTATCTCAGGGCCCAGAGATGGGTCTGGACGCTCATTTTGGGGACCCCTGTGTTAGGCTTTACTGCATGGGCAATGATAATAGCTCACCAAGCGCGCGGTAGTTGACGCTCGGGGGTTCAGGTAAGGGAAAAGTCTGAATAGACGCCATTTTGCCATTCAGAGCTGAAAGGGGTTGGGTGGCCTACTGCCATTTTAGCTGTGGGAAGTATCCTCAAGTGCACTTCTGCAGCAGCCTTGTCGACTGGCTTTTTCTTATCAAAAAGAAAAAAGAAGATTTATATTAGGCAGTTTGGGGCTTACTGGTGAAATGGCTTCCTTTTTTTCCCCTCTTGAATTTGTAAGGAACAGATTGTTTTCTTGAAACTATTTGGGAGTTGCTCAGCTACCCCCTTAATGGGGCACCGTGTGGGGGGGGGGGGTTGGCAGCGGGGGGCGGGGGAGGTTTGGCAGGCAGCGGTTATATCAGATGGGTTAGGGTTCAGCGCAGACTTGTGGGTGTGGGGCGTAGAGCGTGATTCGGGGGCGGTTCTGTACAAAAAAAAAGGGGTCAGAGACGTGGAGTGTGATTTGGGGGGCGACCCTGTACCGAAGGAGGGGGTCAGGCGCACGGTCTCTTTGTTCATCCCCTTCTGGGCTGCCGCTCACTTTGATGACTGGTCGGGTTTGATACTTCTCTATGGAGCCACTTGGCTCATTATCGGACGCAAAGCTGCCGTAGGTCCTCGTCTCCCCCCGGGACTGTCGTCCTCTGGAACCGCAGTGAAAATGCACATAAACCTTTTTCCCATGAAAAAGCCTACAGAGACCTCAAATTATCAACTCGTAGGGATACTGTACTGCACTCTAAGTTTTACTGACATTTTAACTGCCATTATACAGAGGTCTCCTCACTGTGTGTGTACATACTTAAAATGGCTGCCGATCGGGTTATTTTCTACACGTGTGATTTGGGCCACGTGCGGCTCCAGGGCTGTTCCAAAGGGACTTCCCGTAGAACGTAGCCGCGTCCTCGATGAGGAGAGAGAGAGAGAGAGCGGGGCGAGAGGCGCTAGGTAACAGCTGGTGAAGAAAGGCCGGAAAAGCGGCCGTCTGACGCGTTCTTCCACGCACCTCCGACGCGCCGATTGTTCCGCGGCTATTTTAAGAAATGAGCGACCGGCTCTGGGGCCGACCGCGGCGCTGAGGCAGGCTTGTCCGAGGCTGGAGAGGAAAAGGGCGGTGTTCAGAAAACCGCCTGAGATCACCTTCCCCCCCCACCCCCACCCCTCCCCTGGCTTGTTCCAAAACTGTGCCTGGGGAGTTCAGATGTTTCCCACAGCCTCTAAAACTTCATTTTTTTTAAAAGCAGTGGCAGTGGTATTAAAGCGCTAGCGCCAACAGCTTGTCATTTACCATTTTATTCCCCCTTTGATCACTATGCTCTGTCCCACAGTGTCTTTCTATCTATCTCTATCTCTGTCTCTCTCTCTCTCGCTCTCTCTCTTATGACCTGTCTCTCTCATGATTTGTCCCTTTCTCTCTCTCACCATCTTTCTCAATTGCTCAACAGCTCGGCCTCTCTCCCCCTCTCCCTCTCTCTCTTTCTCCCTCCCATGATCCCTCTCCCCCTCGGAGTCTGACTAACTGCAACGTTTCCCTGAACCCGCGCCGCCGTTCTCTCTCCCCGCTCCCGCAATGTACCCAAACCCAACGTGACCCGTTGGCCCCCCGTGGGCCTGTCTCTGTTCCCAGCGATGGCCGCCATCAGGAAGAAGCTGGTGATCGTGGGCGACGGAGCGTGCGGGAAGACCTGCCTGCTGATCGTCTTCAGCAAAGACCAGTTCCCCGAGGTCTACGTGCCCACCGTCTTCGAGAACTACATCGCCGACATCGAGGTGGACGGGAAACAGGTCGGTGAGACGCCGATGTCGCGGGATCGCGGCCCCGTTCGGATTGGCCCGTCGCACCTCCGGTTCGAGTAGAAATGTGACTCGTGTCTGTTGTTTTTCAGTTGTGAATGAGTTGGGTGCACGCCCCGTTAGCTGAGTATAGCAGAGTGCCCAAAATGAATATTTTGAAAATGAATAGCTGAAGTCTTAAAGCCCGAGTGTGTATATGGGCAGTGCATCGTAATGCATATAGACTTGTAAAGATGGGCTTATGTTTTACATAATTTAATGTACAGCCAATGAAAATGCATAAAGCTACAAAGCTACAGCCGGCTGTGATTTATTGTACCTCTAACTGCTGCACAGCACACAGTATTACAACGTGAGCCAGGAATCACTAGTTAAAGCGTCAGTTTTAGATTTAGCTGTGTCTGTCTCTCTCTCTCTCTCTTTCTCTTTCTCTATCTGTCGCTCTCTAACTCCCTCCCTTTTGAGTGGTACAGCAGGAAGAAAAATGAGCAAAAACAGGCAAAACCAGCTGGCCTGAGTGTGAGCAAACAGTCTCCGCCTTTCTGACAGCAACATGCAAATGGCGGCTGGGAAATAGAGCGAACTATCCTCACTTAAGGAGCCAGCCTACACCCCCCCCCCCCCCCCCCCCCCGAATCCAGGGTACTCTGCAGGAGCCAAGTGAAGCAGCGAATGATCTAACTGAGGGCAGAACAACCATTCATCAGCCTTTTAATTTCCAGCGTCCAAAAACTGTTTTGACAGCCATAATAACAAATTTGTTTCTGACTGCAGTAGTAAACCTTGAGCCGCCGACCCCGGTGCAGTATGCAACTTCATCTTTAAACTATGAAAGAACATTTTAAAATAAACTCTTCCAAACTGGCTTCAGGAGCAAACAGGCTCTGACTTCCAGTCTTGTGGGAGTTAGCCTGAGTCATGGGTTGGGGGCAGGGGGAGGTTGTGTCAGCATGCAGTTTTACAATGATTTGCTGTCTCTAGGAACTTTATGTCCCCAGAAACTGATCCAGAAACGTTATACACATCTAGCCTTTACTCTAACCACAACCCTATCCAAAGATTAAAATGCTCCAGAGTCCATGTTTGGGACCTTGTGGAGGGGAGGAGGACGTGGCTGGTGGATTACAGCTTGAAACAGGAAGTGTTTTTTCTCTGCCTTCCTGTTGTACTGGGGAAAACATGGAAGGTCCCTCCCTCTGTGTCTCAATCTGATTGGGGGGGGGGGTCATTTCCTGTGTATATGGGAGGGGGGGGGGGCTGGGAGCTATGGTCTGTCCCACAGGAAATACAGGAAAGGGGGGGCAGGGGGATTGGTTGGGGGTCCACGGTTCCTCTTGGAGAGGGGTGGAGTTTTACTTGCCACTTGCATTAACCATCTCCCAGGAGGGAGCCGCTTCTGTGAATCCCCCCGGTTTTAGGATAAATGGATAAGTTGAGGAGACATGCCGTTCTTTCCTCCTCTGGGTACAGGCTGCTCTAAACATAGCTCTCGTATTTTTTCTTTTTTCTTTTTTTTTCTTTTTCTGCCCTTTTTCCTCATAAACGCCCAGCCAGCCGTTCCAGAGGGAAGAGCTTGTTTATGTATTTGTCGCCTCTTTAAATCACAATATCTATTCCACAAGTTTCTTTTTTTTTCCCCAGAAGTGTAAAAGCAGCACCGGCGTACTTTAGGGCCTCAGGCTCTTTAAATCGATGGACTTGGTGATATCTGACTGATTTATAGTGAATATCTGGAGCAGCTGAAGGCGCGTAGCGTATCGATCTATAAAAGTCAAGCAGCAGTGTTGTGAACCAGAGCAGGAGTGTGCATCTCCAGTTTGGGGGGGGGGCGGGAAGAAGGAATCTGCTTTTCAACACTGAACATCTTGCTTGATTGGTTATTGACAACTATGTAGTAGCGGCTGGGTATGCAGTGAGGACTATATAACGGGCGTAAACCGCCAGGTTCGGGCCCTCGAGGGCCGCCAGCTGTGTCCCCTGCTAAACGGATGATCAGATTGCTCAGTCATTTCAATCAATCAGTCTATCAATAAATCTTTTCTTTTATATACCGCCATTTACAAATAAGTTGTCACGCGGCATTTCACAGTTGGCCAGGTAACTGCTGCAGTTTTCAGGCTGAAGTTCAAGAATAACACGACTCGAGTCTTGACTGAAAGGCCAAAAATGTTTTTGCTTCCCACACACCAGAGGGAAGGTCATTCCGAAGATAAAAGCTGTGCGAACTGATTTACGTTTTTGAAATTTCGGGCACAGTGAGAGCCTGCATCCCGCGACTGTAGGGCCCTCTTTGGGTGATACGGACAAAGAAGTTAACTTAAGAAGACTGCTCGAAACACACAGAGGCTCCTTAACCTGACAGTGTCGTGAACGGTAACTACCGACCGGACAGGGCCGGCCGCACGATGCCCGGCGACCGGAGCTGCCACCGCCGTCGTTCGCGGAGAAGCATACGGGACTTTAATGCGCTTCAGCAGCCAGGGCTCACACATGTTCCCGATTTTAACTCCATTTAAAAGACATGACTTTTTACTGTTGGAATGCGTAAATGGTGGTTTATGCGGTCGCGTTTGCCCTATGACGATGATGTCATCGAGCCTCGGGGTTGGGGAGGAGGGGGGGGTGGTGTCTGAAGTCAGCCAGCCGCCATCGGCCCCCTCCCAGCGGGATACGCGATTCTTCTCGTCCGGTCCGGTCAGCGCTCGTGCTGAGTTACGTCGCGCATGTGCAAGCTCCGCGCTGCCTGCCAAGAACCGTTTCCAGAGGTTCTCTCCTTGCATGCTGTCTACTAATGCAGTATGTACTGCCATTGACATCATCACCACAGGGTTTCAGGTACTGCCTCTGAACGATACTGTACTGGTGTACAGTAGCCTGTATGGTGTTTGTGCAGCTGACCGCTACATGCAGCCTTATGCAAGATGTATATGACTGTATACATGTATCTATGTAAATCTGCTTTCATATATAAATGTACTGCACATACACACATGCATATGTGTTTGCACGCAAGTGTTTTTTTATGGTTGGGCTTGCAGTAGCTCTTCCATACTCTCTCTCGTATGTATGTATGTGCGTGCGTGTGTGTGTGTGTATGTGTGTGTACATGTGTCTGTGGTCTGCTTTATTTCTTCCTCACCTTCTTGTGTGTGTGTCTGTGGCCAGCTTTACTTCTTCCTCACCTTCTCGTGTGTGCGCCATAGGTGGAGTTGGCACTGTGGGACACAGCGGGACAAGAGGACTACGACCGCCTGCGACCACTGTCCTACCCCGACACCGACGTCATCCTCATGTGCTTCTCCATTGACAGCCCGGACAGCTTAGGTAGGGCACAGTCGGGGTTACCCGTCCATGAACCCCAAATCACGTACACTGCAAGGAGATATGAAGACCGTGACTTGCATTTGTTTTGCCTGAAGCCATAAGGTATAAATATGATGAAATGTAATGGCACAATGACAAAATGAAACCGTAAAAAATAGTGCCAAGCGGAACAGTTGGCAGAACATCGCCGGGCTATCAGCGTACGCCCACCCTTTTCGTCGACGGCTGCGGTAAACTGCCGCCGTCCACGTTATTCAAGCGGCCTGGCTTTTCAGCCTCTGGACCAAATGTACACCCGCTCTCCGTTTCAAAGTGCAAAGGGAGTTTGTAAAAGCCGTGTGTTTGTCTTCCGCTTGCACACATCTGATGGCCGGCATCCCCGCTGTACAAACAACACGGCCTTTTTCAAGGTGACGGGAAGCGTGTTAATCAGAGCTTCCCTTTGTAAAACCCATACGGGTGAAATGTGATTCTCGGACATGCGACTCTTTCCGGAAAGGGGAGGGGAGGGGGGGGGGGGCGGTGCTCTAAGGCCCGAGAGCAGACGCTCGGAAAAACACGGAAAATAAAGAGAGACCGCTGAAGCGCAAGTGCAACGCGGGGCCGCGCCTTATCGGGTCGGGTTACGAAACCGGACGTCTGGCGCTCCGTCTGTGGGCGCGCGGGAGGGCTGTTATGACTCACCGCAATCTGAGATTTCACAGGGCGTAGGCCCTTTAGTGCCATGTAGATAGTTCTTTTTTTTTTCTTTTTTTTTTGTGTGTGTGTTTTTTATTCTTGTGAATTCTAAAAATAGAATGCAGCTTCACACTTCTGGAACCCACTCCCGCGACGATGTGGTCTGGTCCGTCTCACTTCGAAAGCTGTTTATGTCGCGCAAGACGGTCGAGATGACGGGGCGCTCTAAAAAAAAAACCCTTTCATTTCCTGACGAACGTTAGCCGTTTCACCCCCGACGGTTGCAGGCCTATTTTCGTCGTCGGGTTTTGGTTCGACAAGCATGTAAGCAAGGGGTGGAAAACACTTACTGGATTTCGTGCCAACTTCTGTTTCCGCCAATTACCCTGGCTGAATTAGCTAATTAGGTGTACACCAACGCAAGTTTGCTGGTAGATCAGACCCCAGTGAAACATTTTGTATAGGGGCACAATTACAGTTTTCAGATGTCACACTCAGCTTTTAAATTAGAAATCTTTTTTTTTTTTTTTTTTTACTACATTTTGAGCAATTTTCCATTATTCCCTGCTCCCTCTTCAATACGTTTGTGTAATTTCTTTTCAGTCAAAAATGGTTCATGAATATTTTTAATAAATGATTTTCCGGAGCCTCTCCTGGCTCTTCACTCACACAAGTCGTTTTGCCTTGCTCAGTATGTAATGACCTGTCGCTGTGATTGGCTCCCGGTTGTCGCTCACCCCACCCACAAATGAAAAGCTTCAGGAAAGCAGCTTGGCAGCAGTATGTTATCACGTCTTGCGTGCACGAGCCGGAGTCGTATATATGATGATAGACTCAGGTCAAGTAGTGGCTGTACCCAGATGCCTTCATGACGTGTCCAAACGGTAATTAGATTTATTTTCCAATTTGTCTTTCTTATTTATTTCAAGGTAGGCAGTAGGTCAAAGTCCAACTAGCGTTTGCTATAATCACTAAATTATTGCATTTGAGTAGAGATGAGCACAGTGATTACTGTGACTGCTGATAATCGTACCAGGTCTAAAAACTGCCTGCGGAAAAACTAAAGCAATAAAGCATGGCAGTTGCATTAGATTGCGTGCGTTATATCCTCTTCTTTCTCCTGAATTGGATTTCCTTTATACCAGCACAGACTGAAAAATATTTATGGAATGTACATTCCCATAATAATTTATGGACGTCCAACTCAATCCACCCAACACTTCAGCGCAAAGGGAAATACCTATTTCCCTTCGCTATCCATGTATTGTATTGCATATGGCGCGTTGTATGTATGCCTTGTATTGAATATGTATTGAAGCCCAGTACACAAAACAAAACGAATCTCAAAAATTATTTGCTATCAATGACATTAGTGATTCATTGTAAATTTATAGGTAAAACACAGATACGGGCTGGAAGTCTGCAGTTGCGTCTCGAATGGGTGGAACTGCGCCTGGAGGCAAACTTGGAGGCAAACCCTGCCTGGTACTACATCTCATTCAGAATATTGCTAGTGGAAAAAAAGTACTTGTTTGTTAAGCTGAGCAGGGGGGGGCTTGCAAACTGCAGACATTTGCAGTCTAATGAAAAGCTAGCGCCCTTCTTTGTGGCCATAATGCTCCATTGTTTACAAGAGTGCAGAGGGGTGGGCGTATTAAATCAGCAGGTGTAAGGTTATTGGTTGGCAAAGTCGGTTGTTTACGTAGAAAAACCCTGTTGTTCAGATTCACCCGTGTCAAGGGATTAAAATCTCAGCTACAACTAAAACCTCTTATCAAAAGAATTCACAAATCTCACAATGTTCCACTACCGCAACAGTCTACAACCCATGAACAACATTGAAATATGTGAATTTCATGATATATACCCCTTTAATGTAGCTAAAATGTCAGATCACATAAATAGTTGATGCAATTAAATAAGAGCAGGACTTGGCATGAAATCCAGGAGTGGATAACGGGTCTGCCAGGAATGAGATTCCGCACCCGACTGCTAAATGCAATCTTGTGATTGACATTGATGTAAAATTTTTCTTCCCCAACCACCCCCTACCTCAACTCTCTTTTGCAGAAAATATTCCGGAGAAGTGGACCCCAGAAGTGAAGCATTTCTGTCCCAACGTTCCCATCATCCTGGTGGGAAACAAGAAGGACCTGCGGAACGACGAGCACACCCGGAGGGAACTGGCCAAGATGAAGCAGGTGGGCGTCGCCCTCATTGGCCACAAGCCCCTCGGGCGTGGGCCACACCCCCCCTCCTGCACCTTCCCCTGCCAAAGGCTGGTCACATCTCACCGAACCCGTCTCCGTATCTCTTTCATTCTGCTGTCACTTGGGCGTCAGTCTTCCTGAAACTCCTCTCTGTGGCGTGATCATTCAGAGGGAAGGGTGTATAAAATTTACCTTAACGAGAAATGAGTCACAAACAGCACTGCTCTGGTATTGCTGAGACTACAAACAGATTTAAATGGTAATTGCATTTGAGGTGAGGTGGGGGGGGGCGGGGGCGGGGGTGGGGGGGGGGGTTGAATTAAGCGTGACGCCAGTGCCGGCATGCCAAAGGGGACTACCTCGTTCTGCGTTGCCACGTTGCATCACCGCCTTGCGAGCTCCAGTGTCTCTGCAGCGAGGGCCGTTGGTCGCCACTTCCTCTTCCCCCATGAGTAAGCGCCTGTCAGCCGTATCCAGCATTAGGGAGCGGGGGCTATTTTAAGAGTGAGGAGGAGGAGGATGAGAGCCCCGGTCTGAGTCAGCAGTCTCCAGGCCCGTCTGTCAAACTGACAGTTTGGGGGTGGTTCCTGCTCACGAGCCCCTGCGGAAGGTACCGGAACAGAAAGATTTTCAGTCTTTTTTCGGTCATTGGGGGAGTCAGGCATATGAAACATTTTTTTCTGTGATCTAATCTGCAAGTAAATAGGTGATTACATGATGTAATAAACTAGTGGTGCTAGGGTATTTAGAGCATAAGATCTGTATATACTCCAGTTATCCTGGAACCGAATTGTCCAACTCTGCGGTAGAGTGTTCCTGGCTGTGTTTAGCTCCCAGCATTTAAGAAGATAAAATGGCAGTTATTCAGAGCTAACTGTTGCAATACGTTGTCATGGGAGCCCTATTCTTTGTGAAACTGTGTAAACAGGTTAGTTTGTGAGCACCAGTAGGTGGCATTTTAGAGTTGACTAACTAGGCTCTGGGGTAATGAATGCTGCTGTGGGTCACTCTGGGCTAGCCAAACACACTTCATCCAGCAGCAGTTCCTATAATAGTTAAAATGATAAAAACTGATTTTAAAAAGTAAAAATCAGTTCTGATGTCACTGATTATTTAGACCAACCAGATACTCACCTCTGTGTTTTTAAGCTCTTTCTCCCCACCGAATAAACTGAAATACTCCACATTTTAGGAATTTTATGAATGTTTATTAAAGGGTCTGAGCAATGAAAATGCTGGAGCAATGGACGTTCTGTACTGTAATATGGCATCAAAATCTCAAATGGGCCAAACTGGCTGAGAGGACGGAAGGGAATGCAGTGGCTGAGTATCTGGTGGGCGTATGGAATCTGTTGTTATTCACCATGCTTTTTCCTGATCCTCACTATATTGGGCTTTTTTTTTCTCTCGCTTTGGTGAAACCCTCCCAGCAGACTCGTAGCGACAGACTGCACCCGCCATTGTCCCCGTGGTCGCCCACAATGCAGCTGAACTGACTGAGTTAGTCATTTCCCGTCACTTCCATTTTAACCGTGCAAGTTAAGCGTGGCTCTGAACTTTACAAAAGGCAAATTACCATAATAGTACTGCTCTGTACTTTCTACTGCCGTGTGCAAAAAAAATAAAATAAATTGGACCTGGCTGTACATGAATAGACTGAATAAAAGCCTTTTTGATAAAAATTTAAATGTATTTCTATCTAACGTTGAAAGGTGGTGTAATGCCAGAATATCGCAAAACTTTTACCTAGTCGTTCTTGAGTCCGTGGTGCAGACTGGCCATGCGTGAGACGGGGGTATGTCAGAATGGAAGGGGAAGTGAGAGTGATGTCCCTTCCTGTCGGGCTCTAATGCAGCGGCGCAGAAGGACGCGCGCGGCAGGCTCCAAAATGCCCCTACGCAGGATGGAGAGTACCATTGTCCAACTGACAGTCGCATCCATCAGGGGAATGGTTCTGTCCTTTGCCGCGTGAAACCGTGACGACCACGCCAGATTCCAGGGTCACAGAGTCTGGTCTGACGCCACGCGGGCCAGCCCACACTGTGCGGGCGGCTGAGGCGTCGCGCAGGAGGGCGCTAACGACCCACGGCACTGGCCTAAAGCTCGATCTTTAGTCACATTTCAGAAGCTCCAGTCCTGTGGACTGCAGTTGCTATTTCATTGTAGCATGTTTTTCCAGTATGATTTTATTTTGTAACGCTCTCTTTAGCAGCCCTTCTAGTGCATAAGGGTAAGGTAAAGAAGACGCAGGATACATGAGATTGACTCAGAGGTGCATGCATTTCACGTTCAGCGGTTTAGGTTATCAAGTGTGTTTGACATTCTCTGGACTCCATATCCCATCATCCTCCTGGTAAAACTCATGTAAAAATTAATATTCTGCCCTGTCCCCCCAGGAGCCGGTGAAGCCTGAGGAGGGCCGGGATATGGCCAACCGCATCAGCGCCTTCGGCTACCTCGAGTGCTCGGCCAAGACCAAGGATGGCGTTCGGGAGGTGTTCGAGATGGCCACCAGAGCGGCGCTGCAGGTGCGCAAGCGTAAGAAGAGGAGCGGCTGCCTGCTGTTGTGAGGGAGAAGGGGGTGGAGCCAACAACAGACGACCAAGAGGAGTGACCTTTTACCAAACGCCATCTTTGTACTGTATCTCACATTTTGCGCCGGCAAGAAGAGTAGCGAATGCCAACACGCACGCACGCACACACACACACACACACACACACACACACACACACACACACACACACACAAAAACGACAAAAGACTGGGCTCTAACATGGGTTAGAAGTGGACATTTATAGGCTACCGTACTGCGTTCTTTTTTTTCTGGCACCTTGGGTCTTATGTTTTTTTTTTTGTTTGTTTGTTTTTAGTTTTTTTTGTGCACCAGCATATCCTCCTACTTCTATAATGAGAAAAGGCTAATATATGTATGTACGTATGTATGTTTTTTTATGTACATGCATATATTTAGCCCCTCTCCCACTCCTTCCCAGCCCACCCCATTCTGTAGTTCCGCCCTCTGCTTCCCATAAGTCCATTTGCATATACAGAGAGATACGGGCACACGTTGATTCGGTCATGTTCTCTGATGATTACAAAAAATTCCATAGAGTAAGAAGATGAGGCTGAGTGCAGAGCAGGCCAGTTTCTGTCCAGCTCAGTGCCGTACCTGCAGCACAGGCACATGCACACAGGAGGGGGCTCTGCCCCATTATTAATGATGGGGGTCCTTTTGGTTTGAAGGATTCGTGAAGCGGTTTACACTCAGAGAGGGGTCTCTAGGTTGAGGTTGAGTGAAAGTGAGAGGGGCTCGGGATTTGTGTACTTGGGCACGCCCCCTCCCCACCCCATTTCTGCCCAACCACCATTTGGTCCCCGTCTCAGACAACATTCTCGATTGGTCCAAGCCACGCCCACATTGCAGGTGGGAAAAAAATAAAATTTGAGAAAATCGCGGTGAGAAAATTGGGTCACTTTTAAGGACATGAACGGTGCTCTGGTGCTCCACTCGCAGGCTGCTCCCGGCTCGTGCGATATCTGCCCTTAAACCACAAATGTCCCAGAATTCAGCCGTGTTGCAGTCCCCCCGTCAGACCCCTTGCTAGCTACAGCGTCCTTGAGAACCGGACACAGCCGCATTCCATTGACCTCAACTTGATGCATTTGAAGTATGGTGCAAAAGTGAGAGTGGAAAGCATTAGAAGGCCCAGCCTGTTAGAATCAGCGACCCGTTCGAACGCTTGACCGATGAGACAAAATTACCAGGATAACTCGCGAGGGGGGGGGGGGACTTCAACCGTCGCAATCCTCTGACACCCGCCCGCTCTCTCTGCGCCCACTGTGGCCCCCTGGTGGTGGGAATGAGCAGCTCGCTGTGTAGCATTGATCTGTTTGTGGAAGGTTAATCACCACGGCGGCCGCAGATTAAGCACACCGATCGATGCGGTCCGATTTGCAAATAGCCGTTCCGCCCAGCTCGCCCTGCCGTGCGCCACCAAGATAAATTGCGAGAGAGAATGAGAGAGCGACGTAAAGGAAGGTCAAGCAAGGGGCAGTGACGTCGCGCTGAAATTTGAAACCGAGCCCACGAGTGATGTGGGAGAATGTGGATTCCGTCTGCACCCCCCCCTCGGCCATTCAGTCTTCATCCTGTGCATTGCGGAATGCAGCCCAGCCAGTCCCACTTCACAAAGTGGGTGGTGGTGGTGGTGGGCGGGGTTAACTGAACACCAGCTCAAAATTTCACTTGCCCCCGCCGTTCCAAACCAACCGCCAGCAATGTCCTGCTCTAAACGCTGATCCTGGGTCAGTGGCGCCAACCTCCAGTCCCAGCATCGACCATGATATGAAATGAGCATACACTGACCCAGGATCAGCTGCCCTGACCAAGTCCTAGACCCCGACCATTATAAGAATGAAGTGTGCACTGATCCTAGGTCAGCTGCTCCAACTCCATTATTCCCCAAACCCCCTAAATAAATTTTTGTTAAAAATGCACTAATTCAAGGTCATTAATGTGTACACAACAGGGGTCCATGCAGGTGGTTATCAGTGCCTTCGTGAGAATGCAGCCTTTTGGGTGATGGCCGGTTGGTGGCCCTTCAGCTTGCTCACAGCACAGACATTCCAGTCAATCAATACCTCCATAACGGAGAGAGATGACTCTGGTATCTGGAGGTGTGAGACACAAAATCACGATGTCCCCAATCCAAGGTGTATCGACCACGCACTCGGCGAGTGAAATGAGGCTTCCTGGGGCGAGCAGCCTGGTGCTAACGGACAGGCACGCTGGTCAGGGTTTAATGAAACGTAGCAGTCAAGGCATCAATCATAATGATTGCCAGCGGTTAACCCCACCCATCCATCAAGGCAATACAGATGGAACTTTAGATTGGAGTTTCCTTGGCAAAGTTTTGAGCCAACATGGCTGAAATCCTCTTAGTAATTATATTTTCTCAGAAGCTTTGATTTGCTTTCTCCTATACGGAGTGATTTTTTTTTTTTCCCCCATGTGGTTAGGTGGAGCCTTTCTCTTTGGTTGAAATGTGTGGGTTGGGGTTTGGTGGGGGGGGGGTTGAAAAGGCAACTCATTTCTGAGTGAGAAATTACTCTCTTTTGTTTGTGACTCATTCGGGCCTGAGAATAAATTGTCTGTCCTCTCAGCCCAGTTAAGTAAGATATTGCAGAGTATCGTACTGCTGACAAACAGGCCTCTTGAGGCCCAAGAATCCCCATTGTCAGTTTTATCACAGCCCCACAACTGTAGGCTTCTAGCTGGGGTTGAAATTCCCTTGAGGCCCCAGATGGATTATGGAAATCCCTTTCTGAATTTGAAAAGGTTATTAGCATCCAAATAAAGCTTTTCTGCTCAGTCCGTTTGCTTTAAATGTTAAAAAGGCAGAAATTGAGAGATTTCCTGAGATGATAGAATCGATTAACATATTTTAGGATGTTTGCTAGCTATTCGTTTTGCGTTTGCCTTACGGTCATTTGTTGTCACAGTCACCCATCACATCCTCACAGGAACTGCTCTAAAATGGTACTTTTTTAAAAGGCCCATTTTTAAAGCCTTTGGAATGCTTGGAATGCTTTATGCCATTCCTTTCGGTATTAAACCTCCCAGCTCACCGTTTCTCTCGTTATAAAAGTGCTGCCGTTTATGTAACCTTTCTCTTGCCGCCTTGTGCTAATTTTGAACTGCAGTATCTTCCTAATTGAGTCTAAAGTTGATTTGGTTGCATTTTGCATTGCTGTTTTATAGAATTTGAATAGATGAAGTTTAGACAAAACGGATTCACTCAAAAACCCTTCTCTATTGATACGCCTATTCTCTTTTCTGTTCAGCTGCTCCACTAGTGACGCTGGTAGTGTGTAGCACAATGTAGGCTACCGAGTGGTGGACTGCACAATGATGCATTGTGGATTGGCTAAAGCAGTAAGAATGTGTTAATGCAAATTTTTTAGGGTGGCTTGAGCTTGAGGCGTAAAGATACCTGGGGTCTTTGGAAGTCTTTCAAGATTTTACCTACTTTAATAGGTTACAAAGAAATCTGAGGCATAATTTCCTCAGATTTAACATCCTCATTCAGTCTCTTCAAACCTGTAATTGTTTACCGTCAGACTGCTATCCTGTAGTCCACTTGTACCACAGGGTGCCATGGCTGATGTGTGTAGAGATGGCGGGAGGGAAAAGCAGCTCTTCGCCACAGTATTAGTCACACAGACCACAAGGGGGAGACAAATTGATATTCAGAAGTTGTGGTGGGCCACAGCTTAAGTTTTGACCTTTGTGCACGTGCCCGACATTTCATTTAATTTCTACTCCTGCAGAAATGAGACTCGTCAATTTGTAAGTCTGAGTCGAAAGGGAGCGCTGCACTTTTGGGCTGTTGATGGCAGAAAGGAGGAAGGCAGGGCTAACGGCGTGTAGATGAGATGGCAGTGGTGTGTCAAGGCTCTTTGAGGAAACCGATAACCTACCAAATTAAGTGTTTTTCTCCTTTAAGAATAAACATGACACTTTGGGCTCGTGTGTCCATTTTCCAAGCAAGAATATAATGCAAAAAATATATATATATGTAAGGATTGTCAGGAAGATGGAGGTTTCATGAACCCCATCATTGGTGGAGCTGCAAATATGTGTCAATCAGCAACCGTTCTCCACAGCAGAGCACAATGATTGGTTAATATTAGCCAGTTACAGATGCCACACGGCAGCTCCACCCCATTTTCAGCTTCATGAAACCTCACCGTCCCATCACAACCCATTTAGTTAACCAGGAAGCCAATGCAAATTGACACGTGGAGAGTAATTGGAATGGAATGGAATCTTGGGGGGGTTGTGACCGGGCACAGGACTGTGGGGAGTACGAGAAGCTCCGAGAGAAATGTTTAACGGCAGAGTATTACACAGAACCCCGGCTCGCGCAAGTCATCCGTCACATCTCGCGAAGCAGAAGGGCCAACAAAGCGAGGCATTCTGGGACAACAACAGATTTGTCGACTCTTAATGGCCAATCATCAGTGGAGCATGTATACAGTACTAAAGTGTTTTTTGTGTGTGAGAATCCCATTAATGTCTAAGATGCACAAGATCTGTACTTATCTATATATGAATATTCTTTTTGTATATCTCATCTGCATGGGCAAATCATGGATCCTAAAGGGCTTCCCCTTGCCCCTGTAGCCCTTGGGGAAACTGCTCCCGCTCAGTGTCTTACTCCTGTTTTCCTTCTTTTTATTTGTTTCCTCCTTTTGTTTTTCCAGAACAATTTAAAACTGCTACAGTAATCCAGATTTCTATAAATGCTGATTGTCATAATGCTTTGTAAACGGGATATAATAGTGTTACAGTGAGTGTTCGAATAAAGTGAACATGACCAATGTTAATAAACTATTTTTGAAACGTGATCATTTGGACCCAATGCGCATTTACTGAATGTTGTCTTGTGGTTGTGTGGACAGTATATTGAGAACTGAATATTTGGTCTGGATAGTCCTACACCCCTGACTTGATTGGAGCCTTGAAGTAGCTTAATTTCTTTCCCATTTTTGCACACAATACAAAAAAATACACGTATACAAGACCTCGCTATAGAAGTTCAAAACAACCAAATAGTCAAGGACAATGTGCGGTGTGTATGCTGGTTTTTGTTACAACCAATTATTCTGGCCTAATTTTCTAAATGGCAGTCTACACCAGAGCTGACTCAGTCCTATACCTGACCACTGACATTTTTTCATCAAGTATACATGTACAGTCTACGGCTGTAGCTCATGTCTATCAAAAATGTCATATCAAATAAATGACTGGGTGACCTGTTTTAGAGAAGTTTGCATGAAATCCCAAAACGGATCGGCACTTATACCGAGAGGGCACTGGAGTGGAGAGGAGCTTGGCTTATGTAGTCCACATGACGCTGAAGACCCAGGAGCTTCCTGCAATCTGTGAACTGGCAGCCTCATGGGACATCTGTTGGTGGCCATTTTCCCATCTCCAACAGAACACACGACTCATTTGATTGGCTCAATGGAAGGTTGTGGGCGTGGAAATGCTTTTTCATCAGTTTAATAAAGAATGCACCCTGTCGTGACAAGCTATGAATGAACAAAAGCCCAACAACATGTTACATTTAAAATGGACATAAAAAGCACATGATTAGCAAAACTAAGCAGCTGTTTATTAATAAATGGCACTGTAGAACAAACCAGGTTTCAGGTTAAATTGCTAGAAAATGCTGGATTTGAGAAAAAAGCAAGCTCCCAATTAATGGCATATTTTATGTGAACTGATCCAGTGGTTCCAAAACTGGCTCAGGAGAGGGGCTGAAGCGGGACATAAGATTACACTATTGTATCAATTTAATGAAGTTATTAAGTGTAAATTGTGAGAATGTATATGTATTTAACATTTTATCGAATGGTCTTATCCAAGATCAAACTTACAGATGAGTATTTAGTGAAGTAATTATGATTAAGTACCCTGCTCAATGGTACAACAGTAGTATCCCAGCTGGGTTTCGAGCCCACTTTGAGGTTTTGGCCTAGTTGCCTAAAGACATTTTACAGCCATACATGACAATATGTTATGGGGTGGATAACAGAAGCTGTATTTGCTCATTAGGTGGTCCCAGCTCTAAAAGTTAGGGAACCACTGGCATAACCCATTCTCACATACTTACAGACAGAACAGGTTGTACCACATTTGAAGTTTTGCCATTTCAGTTAGTGTGTATTTCCAGTACCTAACAAGACACGGTTTTTAAAACTCTGAAGAGGAATTTAAATTGGTGAATAGTCTATTCCTTAACAATCCTGTTATTGCTGGTTGATTCACACAAGTATTTGCAGTACTTTTGTTTTAAATCCACATAATACATTGTTTGTAGACAACAAACTCAACCTCAATGTTTTCATTAATAAGCAGTGGAAGAAAGGGGAGTAATTTGGAAAACATTTGTTAACATTCACTCAGAACATTCCGCAGACACACCTGAGAAATTTAATTAAGGTCAAGTCCAAGGCACATATTTGAAGTTTAAGTAAAAAAAATAAAAATTTAAAAAAAAACTTTTTTCCCTGAAGCCATGTCTGCTTTTCCATTTACAGAAGGTTTTGCTATCAATTATTTTCTGAATTTGATTTGAAATGACTGCTAGTCAGAATCTTTCATGGCCTGCTCATAAATGTTTCTGGGAAGGAAAATGAGAATTAGGCTATTAAAGTGATTCTTTGGTAAGTAGTATATGTAATCAGTGATTTATTAATTTATATTAAAAATGCATAGTTTCACATAATTATGAGGTAAGCTTTCGACTAATAAATAACATCTATTCTATAACTACGGCATTGACTGGGCTCTGAATCAGGAAAGTTCTACCTGAGATGTTTGTGAGATATGTTCATGAATGTCTCAACATACTTCTTGAAGACCATTTCTATGTGAGATGCAAACACCAATCTTATTAATACCTGATCCCTGACTTCATTTTCATCAGAAAAGCTTTTCTTTGTAGAGGGTCTGAATTGAGCTTTATAAATGTAATGCATTTACTTCACGGCGTTTAGAATGAATACAAGTCAAGTCAGGATTCTGGAGGTTAAATTGAGTCATTTTCACCAATGTCTTCTATGTTTGAATCTTATTTGACTTTAGGTTTGTGTGGACATTTTAAGGCAATCACTGCCATAGTGTAGTTTGTCCGTAGTGTTGTTTGGCCTGGATTCAATTAATATTTGAACTGCATTTTGGTAAACTATCTGTGAAGAATAACTAGTACTTTCATGTAAAACAACACTAAGGACAAATGCTGATTGCATGAAGGCCATTGTCTTGGTGGCAACAGCTGTTATTTCTTGCATGATAAGAGTGCTCTTCCAGCCTGCTCTACTGATCCCAGATCAGTAGTTACTACCTCCTGCTTTGTGCATACCTGTAGATCACCGATCCCAGCACAGTGTCACTAAGGGAAGTCAGGAGCAAGGTAATTTGGCTTTGGTGTGTTACATGCGAATTTAAGGTCCACATATCTGTCAAGTACCTGTACGCCGATTCTGCTATTTTACAGTAGACATACTGTTTTGGTCAATGCATAATTGAACTGAAAAGCCTGACACTAAGACATGCTAAAGTGGTTAAGCTCTAAATGATTTGGATATACTGTTTGCAGAACGTTCAAATTTACAGAAATGATTGGAATTAAAAGGGCACCCAAGTATGTGCTCTAAAATATGCCCGTAGTTCATTTTGCAGCTCTAAGTCTGCCGACTGTTTAATTCCTGAAATGATTTTTAGAAAAAAAGTCAAACATTTCCCTGGAGTAAATGTTTGGCTTGATGATAACATCTGATCACCAAGCTTTTTAAAGACCCTGTGCAATCTTCTTACATTCACAATGTTTGTTAAAATGTTAAAACATATGTTCACTAATATCTGTGCAATATGTCCACGTAAAGTGCGGTACCAGTCAAAAGTTTGGACACAGTTGGTTGAATGCATCTTCCTCATTATCTTAGAGACATTTTGATCTAAAGGCTTATGCTTAAATGCTTGAATAATTTTTTTCTTAGACAAATATAGTGAAGTTGATTTCTTTCCAAAACAAAATTTTGTTTTTGAAATGTACCAAGTGCAAACTGCAACAAGCAGTTTTCATTTAGAACTTCATCGTTCCCAATGTGAAGCATGGGGGCGGGTGTGGGGGTTGGTGATGGTGTGGGGGTTGCTTTGCTGGTGACACTGTTGGATGAGTCATCTAGAATTGAAGGCACACTTAACCAGCATGCCTACCACAGCATTCTGCAGTGACACGCCATCGCATCTGGCTTGCACTTTAGTTGGGCCCTCATTTGATTTTCAACAGGACAATGACCCAAACCACACCTCCAGGCTGCGTAAGAGCTATTGGACAAAGAAGGAGAGTGATGGAGTGCTGCTTCAGATTACCTAATCTAACGCCCAACCTAAACCCAATAGAGATAAGGAAAAGCAGCTAAGTGCTCAGCATATGTGGGAATTCCTTCAAGACTGTTGGAAAAGCATTCCAGGTGGCTACCTCGTGAAGTTGGTTGAGAGAATGCCAAGAGTGCAAAGCTGGTATCAAGGCAAAGGGTGGCTACTTTGAAGAATCTAAAATATAAGATACATTTTGATTTGTTGGTCACTTCATTTTGGTCACTTCATAATTACATTTATGTTATTTCATAGTTTTTATGTCTTTACTATTATTCTAAACTGTAAAAAAAAAAAGTTAAAATAAAGAAAACCCCTTCTATGAGTAGGTGTGTCCAAACTTTTGACTGGTACTGTAAGTCATTTCTGAACACAAGAGGTGAACATTAACCATGGCGTGTTTGTTCTGTAATGGATATTCACCTCAGGTTCACTGATTGGCAGCACACGAAACAGACACATCGCTGCCTGGTTAAAATTTAAATACCATGTTGCTTATGTAAGCTTTGTCTCCAAAGGATCAATACCAAATCCTCCTATAGTGGGCAGTATAATAACTTTGTTTCTTTCAGGATAAAACCCGATCTGCACTGAAATCTGAAGTGAATAAAATAGCCTAATATCACTGAATTCGTTTTATTTTGGTTCTTTATATAAAATGTAACTTTTAAAAAATGAAGATTTTGATTGCAAAGGGTCTTTAAGCATGGCTTATATAAAGGCTCAGTGAATCCAACCAACCACTTTCCCTGGGTTTTACACTGTCCCAGTCGTGGGTCCTGGGTGCATAGTGACATCTCTTCTTTGGAATTCACGCCCACCCAGTCCTCCAGACTTCACTGTTCACTGTTCATTCCTCCACTCTGGGTCCATTTGCTGCTGTACGACACTCTCCTCCGTCACCACTAGAGGGCAGAGTGTTCATTAGGTTAGACAATCAGGGGCCATCAGGCCAGGCTTGGGGTCAATCCCATTAATATTCAGTCAATTAAGGGACAGTTCATTCGTTTCAATAGTTTCATAGAACTACAGGCATATTACCATTCATCGGTTGACTCAAACGTCAATGAATTTCTTTATATGACTGAATTGCAGTGGAACTGTATTCCTTACCACAGAGCTAAACTTTCCACACAATAACCCACCCGATGGCCCAAAAACACTGATGTTGCCTGAAAAACAGACACCCACTCCCCTCAGCAACAGTGCCGACAGATCAGAGCCTATCGGGTGAGGCACACTGATCTAGCGCTTAGGGAATTCTGTATGGAGCAGGGCCTGTGAGCATTGCTAACCACCTTTATGGCGAGATAGTAAAGATTCATTCCTGGATTTATTAAGCTCTGTTATTAATGCCAAAGATCATGTGAAATGTACCACGTAGTCAACGGTTGTATAATACAACTGTAGCCTGCGTCATTTTGCCAGGGGTGTCTGTGTCAGAGTACTGAAACACACGGAAGCCCAGCAGACGTTGTCGCCCTCCAGGGCCGGAGTCTGACACGGTGCTGCCTTCCAAACAGTTACACACTTAAGTCTGAGTTCGCTCTTTGATTAATGAAAGAAGCCACACCTGCTTTCCGAGGCTAAATTAGCCACTGATTCAAAGTAAACCGCAAAAATCCTGTAGAACACTGCAGCCTTCCAGGACATTAGTTTAATATATAGGAACAGGGGCCACGCTCCTTGTGGCTAACTTTATATAAAGAACACTCCTAGATGCAGGCTACAGCTGCATATACTAGAATAATCCCAAAATAATTAGTTAAGTTAATGTTAGTCAATTAGTCAACAGGCACAGCCCAGAATGGGCTACAGGTACATTTTAGTCTCAAAGACTAATTCTATCCTTTATATTCAGTCAGAAAATAGAAAGAACAGTTGTGATAACTTCATATGCACAAGTGATTAGACCTTGGGTCAAAAATGTCTTTGAAATACAAACCCCAATTCCAAAAAAGAGACAGTATGTAAAATGCACATAAAAGCAGAAAGCAGTTTAGAGGCAGATTTGTAAAGTCTCTTTTACATATATTATATTTCATTGAAAATAGTACAAAGAAAAAATATTTTATGTTTTACCTTATCAACGTTATTGATTTTTGTAAATATTCAAAATTTGATGCCTGCAACACGTTGCAAATAAGTTGGGACAGGGTAAAAAAAAAAGACTGAAGTTCAAAAAACACCTGTTTGGAACATTCCACAGGTAAACAGGTGATGCTATCATGACTGGTTATAAAAGGATATCAAAAGACTCTTTATATCTTATTTTCAGGTCCTCTTACAAGTGATACTATAACCTCTCTACATTTGAATGGATCTCTATGGGAATTGGGGGGTGGGACTAGATTAAGCTGTAAATTACACGGGAATAGTATGGAACCCATGGTTAGCTAAATGGCTGTAAGTCATCAAGGGTCTGAGGTATCAAATGAGTCTCAAACCATCACTCTGCTGCCAGATATGCAGTAGATATGGATGGATCACTTTAAGGGTTGTTTCTCCTGACTCATTTTCCTATTGAACTCTATGGGAAAATAAGTCAGGAGAAACAACCCTTCAGCAGAGTGATGGTTTGAGGCTTGTTTGATACCAATCTTGTACCATAGATATGCATATACGTCTTTTCCCTTTTTACTTCCGGGTTTTACTTCCGGGTTACTTACTGAAATTGTCTTAATTGTTACTTACTGAGTGCACTGTTCTGCAGATGAGTGTGCTCCTGAATTGCCTCAACAAAACCCCAGAAATAAGGGGTTCATCCTGGTATTTTAAGTGCCCTCATTTGTGAGAAAAAGTCGCCCACTCAAAGGTGTTTTAACGAAGCGTCCTTAAAAGGGTGTAGGGGTCGTATTCGGACACAGCCTATATCTCCCTCTAAAATTAATCGACATTCATTTTTCCGGTGTCTTAAAATTTTTAAATTATTTTTAAACCCAGGTCTGGTACAGAGTGACTCAGAATGTTCTCCTTAAAAAAGTGTCAACTGATGCCAAATTAACCCTTTCTGGGAACCAACAAGAAAAAGACAGCTGTTCAGAATGCAGTTTGGGGAGCAAAAGACGTGGTGGTGTGCCAGGAATGGAAATTCATGTTAAAATAAAATACGGCCAACGGTCACCATGCTTACCCTCCCCTTCTTCTTGGATTTTGAGTGCAGCCAAACGCTCCATCACTTCCTCTTCCCCTTCTTCATCAGCGTAGTCATAGCCTGTGTACCCCGTCCCCTCTGAGCAGTAGCTGATGAACCTGGGCAGGGGAGGGGTCGGTCAGTCAGTCAGGGGAAGTAAAGGATGACGGCTGTTTTTCTATTTTACAGCTTTTGCCTACAAATAGTGAACTGTTTCTGACAAACTTGAAGCGTACACCAAAATATGTGGTGTATTTGTGAAGTATAACTGAGTGAAAGGAGCAATGCAGAATAGCGATCAGAATTTTTTTTTTACTTTATTGTTAAAAAATATGATGATTCAGCTGCCATGGCCTTTGATCATCAGCTGAATTGGTGCTAAATTGTGCCGTACGAATACTGCCAGACGTTTGCAGTCATTGTTGGCACTGGTGAACCTCCAGCAAAACAATTAGCACACTTTTATTGCAGCTATTAGTTCACTTTAGCAGAAGTTGTTTCCAGTGAACATCAGCTCAGAAAAATTTGAGATGAGAAGTTGTGGTGGCATCAGGTGGTGGAGCTAAGAGCATACAGTGCCATCATGTGGTTGGCAGCTGGTAGTGCAGCCATACAGTATATTTTATACATACTATTATACATATTTTTATATATATATATACACTACTCACAAAAAGTTAGGGATATTCGGCTTTCGGGTGAAATTTCAGGATGAACCTAAAATGCACTATAACCTTTACAGGTGAAATTAATTTGACCTTCTCTAAACTTTTGAATGCACATGTCCAACTATTCAATGTTTCAGTACTTTTTGCACAACTTGCTGTTCTCTAACAAGGAGCTGAACGGCAAAATTCACAACAGGTGTTTGATCCATGAATCGACTAATAAATTTCCTGGTTCAATTAGAATTGGTATTTAAACAGTCCTCTTCATCATGCTGTTCACATTTTGACATCATGAGACCAAGACGACACCTAACAATTGATCAACAGTACCTCGCCATTGCGAGGCTTCAAACAGGATGTTCTCAGAGGGAAGTGGCCACTGAGCTTAGAGTGTCACAGAGTGTCATCAGCAGGTTGCAACAGAGATACAGAGAGACTGGAAGAGTCACAGAAAGGCATAGAAGTGGACGTCCTTTGGCCACATCCCACACTGATGACCGCTTCATTGTGAACAGTGCCCTGCGGAACCGGATGATGAATGCCACTCAACTCCAGGCACATTTAAGGGAGGTGAGAGGCACCCAAGTGTCACGTCAGACCATTCAAAACCGTTTACATCAGCGTGGTCTGCGTGCTAGACGACCTGCAAGGGTACCTGACCACACCACCAGGCACAGGCGTCATCGTCTTGCATGGGCCAGGGAGCATTTACGCTGGACGAGGGACCAGTGGGCCTCAGTGCTGTTCTCTGATGAAAGTCGATTCACGTTGAGCAGAAATGATGGCCGCCAACGATGTTGGAGACGTCAAGGAGAGCGCTATGCATCAGCCACTGTTGTCACCAGACGACCCTTTGGTGGTGGCGGTGTTACAGCGTGGGCAGGTGTGTCTAGTCAATACAGAACTGCCCTACACTTTGTGAATGGTACAGTGACAAGCCCATACTACCTGAATAACATCATTAATCCAGTCATTGTGCCCCTGCATGAACAACACAGGCCTAATTTCATCTTCATGGACGACAATGCTCCAGCTCATCGAGGTCGCATCATTAGGGAAAGGCTGCTGGAGACTGGGGTACCTCAAATGGAGTGGCCTGCACTTTCTCCAGACCTGAATCCCATAGAAAACCTATGGGATCAGCTGACTCACCGTGTAGAGGCTCGTAACTCTGTACCCCAGAACCTCAATGACCTGAGGGCCGCCCTTCAAGGAGAGTGGGATGCCATGCCTCAGCAGACAATAAGTCGACTTGTGAACAGCATGAGACGTCGTTGTCAAGCTGTAATTGATGCTCAAGGGCACATGACAAGTTATTGAGACATTGACATTTTTGTTGTGGTATACCCACCACTGTTGTTGGCTTTTGTTTCAATAAATTGTTTGAGATGAGGAAATCACCATTGCATGCTTCTACTTAAATGCCCTACTTTCATGATACGTATAATATCACTGTAGCGTGAACTTACATTTTCCATAAATTTCACCCGAAAGCCAAATATCCCTAACTTTTTGTGAGTAGTGTATATATATTGTTTTACAGTGTTCAAAGTGCCACCACAGTTGCTGATAGCTTACACTGCTCACGGTAACCATATTATCAGCACCATAAAATGGGCATAGCTCACAATGCTCACACACTATCACACGGCTAAGAAGTAGTAGTGGACCTTAACCAGCACAGATGGATCTATTGTCACAATGGCCTTGACAGTAATAAAAACTAGAACACTACTCGATTTCTACTGAATCAGCCGATCAGAGAATGTCAGAAATTGTAATTCACAATTTTTCTAATTGTACATCTCCTTCCAACTTGGTGATGGTAGGTTTTGGTTTTAGTTCCTGAATTGACAGAATTGACAGAATTGAATTGAAATGGAATTGACTCCAAACCTGTCATAGTCTTTACCATGCTTCTGAAATATTCCACACAATAACTGAAACGATGGCCGAAGAGAATTGCCCTTCTTACAGAATTAGAAGTGTTTTTTATTAGAAGGTGATATTTTCAGTCAAAGCGGCGCACTCCTTACTTTCCCCAAGTGGGATCCTTGTTGAGGATTAGGGGGTTTCCCACCACAATCAGCAGGGCCTTGGCTCTGGTCACAGCCACGTTGAACCTCTGTGTGGAAAAGATAACACAAGGTTCCATCAATACTGGGATGCTGCCACTCGTACAGAACGGACCGTAGGGGGAGACGTTCTGACAGCCCTTCTCTTGTGAATATCCTAGAGTTACACATACATTTACATTCAGGCATTTAACACAACAAATTTACAGAGCCACCTGCAGTGTTTCCCACATGGAATCCACGTCTACGGCTGTTATACAACTTGAAGCAATTCTGGTTAAGTACCTCGTTCAAAGGTACAATGACAGTCCACCTGGGGTTTGGACCCTAAAACTCAAAGTTACAAGCCCTGTTCCATAAATGTTATACGACACTGTCACCTACATTGCGTACACTATGTGCCGCACTGCTCTCTTCTCCAACCACTCTGATGTTCTTATATCACATACTCTCATACGAAGCGTTCATCTGGTACCATACTGCACAATAAAGACAAACCCAGATCCTAGCATTGAGGAGAAGCAGAGGGGGCCCAAGCCCTTTCTGTTATTGTGACCTCCAATAACCGTCATTTTAATTAATTAGTAAATACCAGACCTGTGTCAAACATATCTAAAATACTTCACCTGTTTACATACTGCTAAAATATCGAAACTCCCCTATACAGCCATAAGATTTTTTTCAACAAAACATGTTATAGCAGTGGTTCTCAACCCCGGTCCTGGGGGCCCCTTGTGTGTGGCTGTTCCAACCACAACTGCAAGGTGTTAATTTTTCTTAATTAGGTGTTTTTCATGATTATTTACCCTCTTAAGCCACATTATGTTAGCAATAGCTATGCATGTCATGAAGAATAAAAGTCAAATTTTCACATTATGCTATATTGCAAATACTTACAAAAAGAGAGGTAAAAAACAATTTAACTGATCAAATTAAAGACTGAGGTGAATCAATAGGCTCCTAACTGGTGAAATTGTGGAAAACATGGCCACTAAAACTAACCATTTGGTAAATCATGAAGAAAAGACAAAGCAAATGACAACAAGCCAAACCTGCACTGTGTTAATACGTTTAAGGAAAAAATTAAGAAACTTAAACAATGTGTTCAACTACCTAATTAGGAGCCTATTGGTTCACCTCACTCTTTAATTTGATTAGTTTATAAAAAATTGTTACCTCCCTTTATGTAATTATTTGCAATATAGCCAAATAAGCACAATGGGAACATGGGAATTGTATTCTTCATGGCATGCCCCCCCCCCCCCCCCCCCCCCCCCCGAGGACTGAGGTTGAGAACCACTGTGTTACGGTACCAAAAAGTAGTGTGAAAGAAGAGTTTTATTCTGAATATTAGGGAAAAGATACTTTCTTTTAAAAGAACTGTCAGTAATATGCAGGGATTTTACTGGTATCTAAATGAGTTCCAATCATTTGTCCTGGTAAATACCTGGTTCAAATATCTATTTGAAATAAAAACACTAATGCAAATTTAGCGTCAGAGGCATCTGCGGGATGATAGTATAGTGTACTGATTAGGAAACTTTAAGTGGTTGTAGGTTCAATTCCCAGCTAGTGAAATACCATTTGTACCTTTGAGAAGAATTAGTCTGAATTGTTTCAGCAAATATCCAGCTGTATAAATTGACTGTATGGAGAGAAAAAAACTCAGGATGAGTGTTTCCTGTAAAGAAGATGAGCACCTTCTCGTTCTTGAGGAAGCCGATGCTGAACTGGTGATCAAGCTTGACATAGTTGGCGCTGCTGCGTACGCCTGAAACCAGGATCACCTTACGCTCCTGCCCCTGGAACTCCTCCACTGAGCCCACCTAGGACACAGAGCACACTTCAGGGAGTTTCCTATTGCAGAGCCGAACCAAGCCGAGCCAAACTGAGCCGTGCCCGTGCTGTCTCAGGCGCGGTTGCCTTTCCACCATTTTGTGAGTTTAAAGGCGTTCGTGCGATGGCTATATCGCGTTCCAATCATAGACACTACGACACCTGATTCAAATCATGAGTTAATCTGGGGGTGCGTCCCAATAGTCGAAAAATGCACCCTCCCTTCCTCCACTACCACCTCCTCAACTCCGTGCCCCGGAAACGGATCTTTGCGTTTTAATCTAATGTCGCTGATTACATCTTAATTACGTATTAATGGTTACATATTAATTAATGTCTCGACTCAAACCGCAATGTCAGGTACATTGTATACTGTATATGCAAATAATTGTACTCAAAATGTTCAGGCAGTTTTGCATACTTCCGGGTAGGAGAGGAGTGGTAGTGGGGGAAGGGAGGAAGGGAGGTGGGGAGTGAAGAATATTGGGATGCACCCAAGGTCTCCCAGCTAATTAAGACCCTGATTAACTGTTTTAGTGCTGGAATGAGAAAAATGGAGAGGTGGCTCACAGGAAATGTACTGACCCATAAAGTGGGTCGAGGCCCGGGAAGCTTGGGAACCACTTCCCTAATATGACTGTCTGCTGCATTACTGCAGTTTGTAAATTCAGGAGAATGTGATTGCGTATTTTGCAGAATATACCTTCAGTTTATCGATGTCCTTTAGCTTGCTAAGCTCCTTATCAACAGATCTGATGGCTTTCTGGATTTTCTGAACCTAAAAAATGAATAAATTGAAACGACTGAGACAATGAAAACAATTAACGAATATGAAAAAGAAAGATGAACATATGCACTTTAAAGCAACTCAATTTGGGAATATTTGCACCAGAGAAGTACTTATTTCCTTAGACACATAAGATTCAGAATTACATCCAAAAGTAAAGTTTTTGTTTACTTCATCTTATTCAAAATTGCTATCCTTACATGACTGCTTTTTTGAGATATTCATTTAGATGGAGCTAAATATACACCTACTCATAACTGAAGAACGGTAAAAGCCAAGCAACGAGTTCTCATATACTGCAGTGACTCACAAAAATGACTCAATCCATGGCTCATTGTACCTTCAGGAATATTAGTTTTACAATGGTATCATGATGCTGGTGCAAGTAGCACTCCTGAAATCAGCGAGCTCACCTGCTTCCTATAGGGAGCGATGATGCCAATTTCGCTTGCCGATAGTTTGGATATACCCTTCTTGGCCTGGGTCTGGAGCAGCTTCTTGAGGTAGTCGACGAGGACGTCGATCTCACTGCGGTTGAAGAAGGACGGGCTGTTGCCCTCTCGCTCATCTTTCCCGACCACTCCATGGAATATGACGGGAAAACCCTGGGAGGAAGAAGCAAAACGAGCCCTAACAAACTCAGCCTACCCGTCATCAGCACGAGCGGATGCTACATCAGCCTGAAAAACCATCAAACAAAAGTCACTATTTCAGTTTCACCTTTGGTCTTGTTCACCGGAACAGCCGTTTAATTATTTCCCCAAATCACAAAAAACTACAATCCTGTATCTCCTACAGGCAGCTAATGAATCCAGGTGGAATCCGGGCAGTCCCAGATTAGATATGCCCCGGCGAACATTAATCAAACTGGCTGTGGCCGAATAGGTGATATGGAGAAGGCTACAGAGACCTCAACAGATGTGGATAATTACAGAACAGGCTCAGGGCTGAGGCCAGGAGACACGTCGGAGGAGGATAGAGAATGACGTGTTTGGAAGGGGAGGCATGTATCCCTGAATCCAGTTGTTCTGTGCCCAGTGTTGCATTATGCCCAACGCGGTACATGTTGCTCTGAAGTTCTTTCACTATTTTCTGTGCAGGAAACCAGCACACCGCAACAACAATAAGTAATCCTGACAGACAACATGTTTCCCAGGCAGACTAATGAGAAAGAACAGCGTATTGCATCTATTCATGTGCAAAGGAATAATGAGAAAGCTTTCCGAAAAGAACAATGCATTTTGCATGTATTCACAGGCAGAACTAAACAACAATGAGAAATATCTGGGCAAGGAAAAGTGCACTACATGTCTCCACATGCAAACTCAGTAAGTCCCACAGGATTATAAACTTAAACTACACCATCCACAGTACTCCAAGAGGCTTCCCTTCAGTAGACAGCAGCAGAGGGTTACACAAGCATATGTTTGTGGGTTTCATATTATGGTGAATTTTCTCATACTATGGTAATATTAATTTAGCTAATGAGGTGTAGTCCACTCGCTGGTGTATGTTAAGTGAATTCTTCAGCTCTGCTTTCTTGATACATATTCTAGATAATTTTGGTATCACAATAATAATAATAATAATAATAATACTATCAATTTCTAATATTATTTTTGCTATGGTTATTTGTCATAGTATTATTAGTAGTATTGTTGTTGTTTTTAAATAATGTGATCCTGGTGTTTTGTTAAGTTCAGTCTAGTTGATTGACATGGTCAGTTGTGCACGGGCATTGGTGAGTAAAAACTAAAAATAAATAAGGTGCATACTATCAAATAACAGATTTGAAAAATCATTTTAATAGGGGAAGATTCCTCCTGCTTCCACCCAGACCTTGTATATTTATTATTCTGTATACAGAAGAGATGTGTCAATTTCTGAGCCAATCCATCAAACAAGCAGAGCAGATAAAATCTTTTTGCTCAATTGGAAAGTAGAAAAGGAAAATACACCATCCAGAGTGTGAGGTTATTTGAGGCAGATTGTTTTGCTAAATTCACATTTGCACAGTTAACCGGTGCACACGAGACAGCTCCTGCCTCTACCCCTGTATCAGTGGTCTTGGTGTTACATACAATTAATATGTAACACTTCAGTGAGCACATTTGTCTTTCAAAAGCACTCCTGCAACTTCAGTCAATGGTTAAATGTGAAGTTGTCCAAAATAAATTTTTCCCCATTTTCAAAATGATTCCTATGTTAATTTTTGCTAAATTAATGGTTCTTAGATTCTCTTTATTCTGGCTTAGGAACAAGAGAGAATGCATGCAAACATCAGGCCTATTAGTAATCCTCCAATGAGACACCTTGTGGACAATCAAGAGAATGCATACTGAGAAGTTCGGAGTTGAATTTGATTTTTAAAAATACTTAACTCATATTTTCTCACAATTTGGAATGTCCAGTTGTGAGATTTTAATTAATATTTTTAAAAATAAACTGTGCGAGACACTTTACACCGCCCATCCAGGAAGTCTGCCGCAGTGCCTGACATCTCATCCTGTGACCTTTTCGTGCCCCACCAGTACTCACCTTCTTGGGCAGGTGCTCCCAGGAACAGTACGTCTCTCTGAGGATCTGGTCAGCGTGCGCCTGTAGCTCCCCCTCGTAGAAGAGCTCATTGGGGATTTTGAGGATGGCCGGGTGGGACCTGGGACATTGGAGGGTGCGTTCAGTCACTGCGATGACGGCGACGACGAAGAGGACGAGGGGAAGGGGTGAGGCGAGGAAGGCGACACGTACCTGTAGTTCCTCAGCAGCTTGGTGACGAAGCGTCTGTTAAACTGCTTCGTCTCCTCGTCCTTCTTGTAAAGAGGGTTGTGCTTCATCAGCCTCTCCAACAAAGACAGGCCTAGAGAGAATTTAGAGCACAGATGAAACACAGCTTCTGCTACAAGCAGACACATTTTCACCTCTGTGTATTTCGATCATACCTTCACAGTACGGCACAAGTGAGACGTACAATGACGGACAATTAAGAGGCTGATTGTAGTACGCCTACATTTCTCGTTTTCTAAGGGCAATGTGCTCTTTTTCATTTCATTTCATTTCATTAACGATAACATTTGGCAGCCTTCAATGTTTTACATATCATTCTCATTTATTGTGATTTTAATCATCATCACCATATGGAAGTTGTTCCTCAAGCCTGCCCTCCATCACAGAAACTCGTACAGCTTGCCTTGTGACGTCGCTCACGCAGCGAGTCACAGATAAAAGACCGTAGCCCCAGCGACAGTATGAAGATGTGATTGGCTGGTGTGGGAACATGATTTTCCCCTATATACTCATACTCATTAACTGTATTAACCATTCATTATTGCTCACATAAATAACTTGGTGACATGATTGTGATGTGTGCTTAACTTAAACAATTTACGGTCACTCTGATGTCTAGCTCTGGGCCTGGGAGAAGGGCACTGGACCTTGACGCACTGAACACATTCCTTGCATAATTTTACACGCACAGGCACAGGCAAAGGAGAGACAGAAGCTATCAACAATATACCTCACCTATACAGACATGAACACTAACAAACACACACACACACACACACACACACACACACACACACACGATGCACCACATGATTGCTACCTCATGATATTGTACTTATTGGATTACTTTTTACGGTTCTTTCTGTGTGACCTTTCACCCCTTCACACCCCTGCACACTCCCCGTCCGACTACAGGAGACAATAGAGCTGACTCCCGAAGAAGACAAGGATCTTTCCACCTAATGAGATGTTTTACATTTAAAAAATGTCGACAAAATACTATGCATAATTGCCTAGCAACCTGACATCCACCAACCGTTGCAAAACTATTTAAATATCGATCAATGCCATCCCGGCCAACCAGAATAATATAATTTTAATATTACTATGAAACCTTTTGTAGCTTGTGCGTTGATGATTAGCACCTTGAGCAGAACCTGAAACACGCTGCAGTCACGGTCTCCTCCTGCTAGTCTTAACGGTGCCTGAGACCTGAACTCCTGACTGACTGCTGATTACTCCGGCCACCGCCTCAGTGTTACGTTCCTATGCTGCTTTGCGAGTGTGGCCCTTTAAAATGTCTAACTCGTTTCATTCGGCTCACCTGGGTAGTGAATTGAAGACACCTGTGCCTGATTACCAGGGGAGCATATATACTAGTGGCATTTCTTTTGTTGGGAAGTGTGTTTCATCCTTTTCTTTGGTTTGCTCCATGCATGTTGCCAGCCTTGCTGTCAAGCTGAAGCGCATTTTTAAGTTGTTATTGTGGCATTAGTTCTATTTGCGGCCACTTATTTTGTACTGCGTGAAAAGGCCTACATTTTGGGAGGAAGCCTACATCGGCCATTTTTGGAGGAAGCTCACCTTATTTTTATAATGTTGCCTTTTAATAGAAAGGAACAGATAGAGAAGCATAGCAAGCCTGCGGAAGACTTTTGTTTTGCTCTCGTGCACCTTTTGCTTTCCGGGTGAGCTAGATTTCTTTTTAAAAAGTAATAGATCAGGTGAGTTAGCTTATGAGCTTCCTCTGGTGTTATAGCTGCTGCTGATTCTTCTTTAAAATAAAAACCGTTTTGGTTCTTGTCAGTGTTTTTTTGGTTAGACCCTTTGTAACCATTTGGTTATTGTAACGCGGGTGGCTTTTGGGTCGTAACACTCAGCTCTGTTCTCTGGTACCTCCCGGTATATCAAAGAGTTCTTCAGGCATGTGTCACCAAATTATAAAACTAAAATGACATTTACATTTTAGACTCAGATGAGCGTGTCTGTGTGCATTCCTGTGGGTACATGTGTGTCGAGAGAATGAGTTTTTTTTTTTTCCCCCAGCAGATTTCATTTGAATTTTTACTGTAATTTAACTCTGTCGAGGAAAGGAATCCCCGGTGCCTCATCAGAGCGTCCGTGGTTTGGCGGCTACCGAACTCAGCAGCATGTCATTGGTGAGGATAAGGAAAGGCCGTGGGGCAGGGCCCCTGGTGCTCACCCAGTCCATGCTGTATGGCCAGGGGGGATCGGAGAATGGGTCCCAGCTGTTGGGGGTCCCCTGCAAGGACCAGCTGTCCGGTCTCCCCACACAGTAATCCTGAGGACACAGGACACGGGCACTTAGAAACCGCTTAATCCGAGCCTAAGTCAAATATGCGTGCAAGTTAATGAGGAGATGAGATGCACTTAATAAAACTAACATGAGATTAGTTTGTCATTACAGCCCAAAACACAATCACCAATAATCACAAAATCACAAGCGATACAATAGCACTAAGTGGGTGGTATGAAAGTAGTTGAACTCATCAGATGCCAAAAATTAAAAAAATAGAAAACAATCCAGCAGATCTGACACTTTTTCCACCTCAACACGTTTACTAACCAAGACGTACGATCATTCAAAAGAAGAATTTTGTCTTGAATTATTGGTGAGAACAGATGCTCCTTTTAAAATTGTCAGCAATCTGCAGGAATGTATTGACATCTACAATAAAGGGTTGCAGTATGTCATAAAGTATTTGACCCAGTTTGGATTTATTGTTCATCCGCTTTCATGGAAATTGACCTCGCAACACCGAAAGAGCAATGGCATCGTAAAATACTACAAGCAGAAAAGCAACCGAACATTCAGCACAGAACAGGAATAAGAGCCATCAGGTTTATTTACAGCTACCATGAAAGCAGACACACTTTTGGGACACATTATTTCATATGTGGGCATCAATGTTTCATTTAGGTGTTTAACATTCAAGGGAATGTATGATCTTTATGCTCTGTTGGTTCTGTAGCTCAGGGTTCTAAATCTATGGCCTGACGAGGCCTAGAGGATGTATTCTTTGCATTAACATTTACGGGTTCCACCTGGGAGGCCTGTAAAACTCTACAACCTGTGAATACAGCTTTCCCACTGGTTATATTATTCCTTTAATGTAGGCTTAACAAAGAACTGCAACTTGACATTGACCCATACAGCTGTACTTACACTTATTAAAACAGCCTAGGAACAGTGAGAGACCAGCTTTTATTGAACTACTACAACACCCCTTTCTTAGCTATGTTCGGAGACAAAATTCATAATTTGGGATCTTAATGGCGGACGTGTGACAGGTTTTGGTGACCAGCCAAAACATCTTTCCCAGCATGCCATGCTGTGCCCAGCTCTGATGTCATCATCTATTTTTCAGAATAAATGCTTCAGTTACTTCAGTGGGGTTCCTGTGAATATCCTTGTAAAAAATTGAAATCTTACAGGCCTATACTGTCCTAGGTGGCTACATAGTGCAATCACCCACATAGCAAACGGACACTGGGCTGGATCCAGCCGGATGTACCGCAACTGCTGGCCTGGATCCGTAATGTGGATCTGGCCAGGTTTCAATTTGCACAATGGTCCAAAACTGGCAAAGCGGAAACCGGTTTGAAAAAAGGCCAGAACTTTTTAACATCTGGCCCAAATCGGACTCAGATGCGCCCCAAAGCCGCATAATGTTCCCCGGCTCTGATCCGGAGGCGCAGGACGTACATGACCTGTCTGGATATCCGGGGCGGAGGTGGGCGGAGCTGGCTGCTATGTGGGAACATTGGCCTTGTATTTCATGAGAGGGAATCAGCTCACTATAGTGAAATTACACAAATGCAATCCAAATGACAATGCTAACAATAGTGTGAACAAGAACATTTTCATCCTAGGATTATTCCTCGAACTGAACAATTCAGTTTAATAGCACATTTTCATTTAATCATTTAGCGAATTCTCTCCCTCATAGATGTGAAACATATAATCATAGACTGTAAACATGTGGACGTCTTGGCAAATATATTGATTCATATACATGTATTTCTCAGCAGTATTATATATTGAAATAATTCCTATATCTGTCAACATATTGTGAAGCGTTGAAATATATAACTTGATATTTCAACATATTTTTGGTATATTCCATTTTAATAAGGGCTTATCCGGAGCAATAAGGTACATAACAACGCAAGGCACTGCTAGACCTAGAAAATCAATGAAGTCACAGGCACCTCTCAGTCAACCATAGAGGCAAGTGCACAAAAAGCAGAGTAGCCATAGCAACACTATACATTTAAATGAAACGCCCAGTAATGCAAAGCAGGGAATTTGAGTGGGCTGGCAGATGAGGTGGTTAGCATAAAGGCTATATGTGGTTCACCCCCAAGTTTTCATCCCTCCTCAAATGGGCTGATAGTGCAAATCTCCCGCCAACGTTACGCCATTACCTGAAAGGCCAATGATGCACTCAGGCTCCACGGCGTGGCCAGCTTCGTCTATGAATATGTGGGAGAAGTGGTTCCTGGGAAGGCCGCCGCTCACAAGCCTGTGAAACAACAGGAGTTAAAAGTTGTCAAGGAAAAACAACCCCCAAGAGAGGAAACTGGTACCACCCCGCTGCAGAACATGGTGTACCCCCCCCCTCCCCCCCAACGCAGAACTGCCCTACCGGCCAGCTGTCACAACCGTGGTGACCAGAATTTTGTACTCCATCAGACTCTCCTTGGAAGGGAACACAAAGCCTTCCTGGGTTTCATCCCAGTTGCAGCAGTCCTAAACAACAGAAAGGAAAGGGCACATTTACAGTCAAACAGCACTTTGGGTGCCTGCGGTTTATCAATTTCCATTTAACACAGAATTTTTCGAAGGAAAAGCCGCCATTTTTTTTTCCTGTCCAGTGATCTCAAACTCCAGTCCTGGAGAGCTTTTGTGGGGTTTGTGGTTTCATTTCAACCAACAGCCAATTTAGCTCTTGGAAAACACGGTGTGTCATTCTCAATGAGATGAGAGCTTATCCCAGTGTGAGGGCGCAAAACTCTGGCCGCGATCTATGCCACACGCGCACTCACCTTGAGACTGGTTGGGACGTCTCTGACGTCTCTACTGCTGGCATACAGGCGGTAGACGAGGTGCGCGTCCACACCGTTCTGCAGCGTGCGCTCACAGAGCAGGTCAGCAGCGCTGTTGGAGGGGGCGCAGGCCAGGATGTGGGTGGACGGGTTCACTTTGTGCACCTGGAGATACAGAGGAGACGACGGACAAGGCGTTCATTACTGCAAACGTCTGCGCGATGTCTGCTGTTATTCAGTCCACTACTGCGCAGAGCCGTGTCAAATATGCGTTTACATTCAGAAAAACACTTAATTTGCACTTAACAAATTTCATTAAAATGAGGCCAAATGATTCAAATGGGTTGGCATATTACATCTATGTGATGGTGTTGTGTGCTGCTGATGGCAGTCTTGTTTACCAAGATGTAAAGCCTCACTTAAAATCTTTAGACACCAGCAAAAGAAGTCATGTAGATTACTGACAAGTAAGCAATCTCTTTTCAGCAATAAAAAAAATTTCTTTAAAGGCTATAGATGTAGATGTAGATGAAAAAATTTAAAACAATTATCCATCCACAGAGCTTGCTGAAAGATGCAGAATAAAAGTATTGCTTTTCCCTAATAAGAAATATTGACTATGAATTTATCATTACAAAAATGTTTTTACAGGCCGTAAGAGAGTGTGGTGTTTATCTCTGTCTAAGAGGTCAGAGTTTGGTTCCGGCCTCTAACAAACCTCCTGAGCCAGTAGTATTACGATGTTGGTACCACTAACTATCAGATCAATGATATAACGTTAGCGATTTTCTTCCTTGTTAAGCTGAAGTTCGGACCGTAACTTATTACAGCATGACCGATTTTGATGGCATTTTGCTTTTCTCTTATCTCACACTGAGATATTAGCATTAGCTAGCTTGCTAACATTAGCTAAGTTAGGTAGCTAGCTAGCTAGTTTGCTAGAAAGAAACCTGACAGGAAAACGACAGCCAAACAAGGTGAAATGTCAATAGTCATCAAACTACCTAGGGCAGCCTTTTGAAGCGGTTGGTGGTGGCTCAAAAAAAGTCAGATAGTTAGCATAGTAGGCTGTAGATTACTGTGGGAGAAACACAGCCGAAGATATTGGCATTTGAAGTCGACTGTTTAGAAATGATGGGAAGGATGATGGGAAAGAAACATTATGTAAATATGACAACATTAGGTATGAATCAACCTGGCAACTAGTTGAGGGGGTGTGTGCTTCGAGCAACAGCAGTTAGGGATGTGTTGTTATGAAATGCAATCTCCATATGAGATTTCAAGAATTTCAAGCAATACAAATACACATAGGAGAAATTTACTCAATACAGATAACGAACCAAAACATACAATCAAGCAGTAGACTATGTTGTAAATATTGGTGAAAGCAGGTCTTTTAAAATTCTCAGTAATCTGCAGGAATTTTACTGGTGTCTAAAGAGTTAAAGTTTTTCAAATAAGACTCTAAACATACACACCCACTGATTATGTCATTGTTTAAGGGAGCTACAACAAAAGGAAATTTCATAATTATAACTTGCAATCAAAAACAACAAACTGCTGAAACAGTCTTGTGGTTTTCACCCACTTCTCCATAATTGTCCTGTGGAAAAAACAGCTATCAAGCAGCTCACACACCTGCTTGATAGCTTCAACCAAAGTGACTGTTTTTCCTGTTCCAGGGGGCCCAAACACCAGGTAAGGTGCGGGCTTAGACACTCCAGCCACGATGCACTGGACTGCAGTGTACTGCTCCGGATTCTGCTCCAACTTTCTGTCAAACAGCCTGAAAAGATCATGGAACAGATCAATCAGAATCAGGCTTCCACAAACACGACAGAGGACAGGGGTTTGCAAAGTCTGCTAATTTTGGTTTGCCTTCATGGTCTTAAACTGAATGCTTTGTTTAATCCCATTAATGTACCTTGCCTTTTGTGTTCTTGAGGTGATCAAGTGATCAAAAGGATGAAAGAGTAGTTCTATACAAATTAGCACTTGAAGCTGTGACAAACTTGGAAATCCCTCCCTCTCCACCTCATATGATGTGTGGTGACCATTCTGGAGCAAAATGGCTGCTGTGAATACATATCGGTGGTGGTTGAGGTGAGCTTTTGAAAGGTGCAATTTAAAAGCAATCTATGAACATCAATATCATTGGGTCAGGAGACTTGATGGATTGTGTACCAGAATGTATTCAACTGACCTCCTCATTGTTTTCTATTGGGCATCCAGAACTCACAAGTTGTTCCTAAATTGCTTCATTTAAAATGAGGAACTCAAACTAAATTTCAGAGGAAGCTAAATTTAGCCAGCTAGCAAGAAGAACATGATTATCACAAAATATGGCACGTAATCTTTGGCACCATTAGATTAGACCGGCGTTATGTTGTTGTTTCATTTCGTTGTTTATCCAGCTGAGTATGTCAGAAAAGAGAAGTGGTTATAGAAACCTTGGAAAGTAGGACTGCCAAAGTCATGGAACACAAACGCGATTGACAGTATGCATGACGGAGTTTGTGAGCAGGACACAGCTTATGAAACAGATGCTGAGACTAATAGGGAAACCAGCAGAGCACCTTTGGGCTGGAAAAGCCTCAGGGTCATATTTACTAATGGATTGCGACTGCTTTTCCAACGCAAAAGCAGTTGCTACAAGGTCGCAATATCTAGGCCTACATCCGATTTAATGAACAGCTGCAATGGGTCAAAATCGCTGTCATTTTGCGGGGATACTCTACGCCCTCTTTCCTTTCATGTTGTCAATTTTTAATGAGCCACCTGCTGTTGCTGTGGAGGGTGTGGTAAGGTGTGTGCTGGACAACATTAGTACTTGAACTTCCTGTCAAGAAATTCTTGGTCCAACATTCTGAAATTAAGTTTTCTTTCCAATGCAAAAAAAGAAATCACATCAATTTGTCGTTGTTGCTGAGATATTTGTATTCTACAATGCCACTGTTTATGAGTTGAAAACAAGCCAGTGCTCGTTTGTCAGGCTATTCACCAGTCAATGTAACCTCACAGTCACTATTGATTTATGTCATCTCCTAAAGACTTAAAGGGCAGACTTTAAATCGCTACAAGTAATCTCAACTTAATTTATATTCAAGGCATTTAGCAGATTCTCTTATCCAGAGTGACTTACACAGCTTACATCCTTTACATACAAACCATTTTACAGCTGGATTTCACTGAAGCAATTCTGGTTAATTTCACCATGTTCTTGCCCTGGATCTTACTCAATTCCACGCTTTATCAAATGCATATATTTTCTTCATTCTTATCATTGATTTTTCTCACAAGCGTCAGTATTACTCTGCTGGTTTCTGAGCTGAATTACTTAATTATTGTAATTCCAACAAATGATGATTCTTTTTGTTTGTGGAAGTTTCTTAAAACATACATTCAATAATCTAGATTTTTTTGCCATTTAGCAAATGCTCTTATCCAGAGCAATTTGCACAGTTTAAATTCTTTTAAACACAAATCCATTTACACAGCTGGATATTTACAGAAGAAATTCACCTTGCGCAAGTGTACAATGGCAGTGCCCACCTGGAAATCAAACCCCCAACCTTAGAGATGCAAGCCCCTTTCTCTAAGCATTATGCTACTCTACAGCCACTATATTGTGACACGTTTATTAGCGCCTGATGACTTGTGCATTGCAAGTCACCCTGAACACAGTTAAACCATTTTGTGTGCATAAAATAATAATGAAGCAAGAAAGAAAAATAATGGCAGCTCATAACTAAGAGGGGAAGGGTCATCCTCGTGAGCTGATTGATCGTCAACTGCAAGTGTTTTGTGCAAAACCCAGGCTAGTTAAACTTGGATTAAACACGGGGTTAAACTACTAGAACTACCACAGAAGTACATTCTGAATGGAATAACTTGTCCTCTTCCGAGATATAAGGACGAGCTGTTCCAGTTCTGATGCTGTTGTGATATAACACATCCGTCATACATTGTAGGAGTAAGTAGAATGCAAATTACCACCTTGTCCTTGCAGCGAGGTCCTTCCTGTTTAAGTTTCTGTATCTGATGTGAAGTGTGAAAGCACCTTGATTGAAGGCAATAGGAACTCTGAGAAATTAAACGCAAAAGACCAGCAGATGCTACAACCCTCCATGGCTGGAGTCTGACACCCTTACATCGTTCATTCCAGGGGAAATGTGGGATTGATGGAGGCCATGGGAGAGGATATTAAATAAATCAGAAGTGTACTCCTGCACAGAATGCCCCATGTTGTTTGATGCAAATTCCATGAAGGCTGCAGCAGCTAAAAGGCCTCGCTTTGCCCATCACTCAAGTATGCATTACACCAGTTCTCAGAATGGATGTAGCCTAGCGCCTTTCATAGATAACTTTTGTGAACAGAGAAACGATTCTCCTAGCTGTCAGACTCAGCTCCACTGGAGGACCTCTCAGTTACTTGAGGCCATTCGTTTAAACTTTCAAAACATTTTAAAAGTTTAAACGAAAGGTTTAAACGAATGGCCTGAAGTTGACCTGAAATCCCATTTTTGAAATTGATGGGCCCTTGTTGTACACACCTGTCCTGGGGGTAAATACTGAGAGCCTGACCTGAGTGAGGGGAGTGAGGCATTCCCAGTGCGGCCCCCTGTGGGAAACAGCACCTCCTCCAGGCGGTTTTGGACTGCCAGCGCGACTGCCCGATGCTGCAGCTTCAGAGGGAAGTGGTTGATGGTGAATTCCACTTTGAACTTCATTTTGTCTATGAAGCCGTCCATCATCCTGCAAGAGGCACACCCTGTGAGTCATGCCTGATTGTAAGAACGCAGAGCAAGAGAGGAAAAAATAAAGTGAAAAAATAAAATAACTCCACACCCTTTTCCCCAGGCAGGGGAATAACCACGACAATAACAAATTACAGAAACAGAATATACTGAAAGTAGTCTACATAAAAATACAAAATATTATGAAGACATTGCAGCACTTCACAATATGCGGGCAAATATACAGTACATATACAGTGAGTATTTCCACTTTCAGATATAGCTGTTTTTTTTAATCAAGTGTTGTGAAATATATCTTTAAATCAACTGCTGTGAAATATATCTATCTTTATATATTTACAATATATTACACTACATTGCACTTCTATAAAAGACACAAAGGTAATTTTAGTCCTGTGGCATTATATGTGCTTTCGCTGAAATCAAATTTCACTCAAACCAAAAATACTTAATTAACTAATACTAAGACATTGGACTTTCCTTACAGAAAGTAAGCTTAACTGAAGGCAGAATGATGCCGACAGCCATCACGTAGGAGGTAAACTGGTGGAATTTGATCTTACTTCTTGGAGAAGCCCAGCTTAACAGACTCCAGCTCCACCCTGTGCACATAGCCCTTGTACTTGGTGAGGGGTTCCACATCTTCAACCTTGGACACCAGAATGTGGTCTCCTCTCAAGACTGAGGGTCTGTTCTCTGCCACGCCCGGGACCTGGGGAATGGAACCACACAAATTGCTGGAGTTAATGCATACTCACCAAAAGCAATGATCTCATACACGCAGCCAGAGCAGCCATACGCAATGAAATCAGATTACAATCTTATGGAAATGTGTAATGTGACTATTATAATTAAAAAGTGAGACAATCAAATGTAAAAATTGAGGAGATAGAGGATTTCTAATGTTGTTTAAATATTACAGATGAATGTGTGCTATTGAATTTGCGTCCTCTAGGTGTGCCTTGAGAATGTGTCTTTTGCCCATCCTCAGGTACTTAACATAAGACTAACACATAATGACAAGAACAGGCCATTCAGACCCATCTAGGTTCATCAGTTAGCTATAGTATAGAGGCCTCGGCCTTCGACTACCTGACATGGAAAACTGTTCTACCAAAAAGCTTTCTGATTTCAAAGTGGAATTTACATTAAATAATTTCCGTGTGTCCCCCTTCTCATCGAACAGACTTCTCACTGATTTCATTATTTTGACAATGAACGTTCTTATGTGATACTTTATCAAATACCAATATTTATCTATATATCGTAATTCTATATATATTTGATATTGCTTTACTCACTTCCAGGACAAGGAGTCTCTTGTTGTTCTTGTCCCTGATCATCGGTACATTGTGCATATCATATCTCTTGATGTCCACCTCCATCTGGATCTCTTCCAGATGCAACATGAGCTGAAATCGCTTGACGTAGTTCTGGAAACTCAAGGGAGATTCCAGGAGATCCCTGGTGACATAACAGAAATGACATTACACTTCTAGTACAAACCCAACAATGATGTAGTATATCCATTTTTTTCAAGTAACACTTTATTCTATTTCTCATACGTCAACATATAAAGAAAAATAGAGAGCTCTACAGCCACTTTGGGAAATTACCAATATACATGGAAAAAAAATTAAGCTACACTTGGAGTTGAAAAGAAGGTACCATATCCTTCATTAGCAACAGGCAACGTTATGCCTATTTTTGAAAGATGGTTCTTAAATTGAGTTAAAGGTATACTATGTAGTTTCAGAACACTAGATGGCGATATTGAGCACGTAGGAGAAAAGGGCTCCCCGAAAATTGCTTATCCCGTGTTCTTCTCAGACGCGCACGACGACGCACGAGCATTGTGTTGACGTTTCACACATTTTCTCTGACCGTGGACTCAATTCAATTTGTTTTATTGGCATGACAAGACATTGAATCTGTATTGTCAAAGCATACTGCATTAAAACAGTCAAAGACATCTAACTCTGAACAATACAAAACAGCAAAGACTAGAAACGAATGAACAGATTTGATTTCTGATTTGATTGTATTTTTCGCATTTTGTGATAAAGTGCCACTCTGTCTCAACTTCGTTCAGATGGCAATGTTTCTCCTCCCGGAGTTTGTTGACTCTATCACGGTCACTCTGATCAAGCTGTCCTCTTCCCCTGGCCCTGCCTCGCCCACCACGAACACGATTGTCGCTTTGGATAAAAGCGTCTGCTAAATGTAATGTAATGTTTATGTAATGACTGCCCCTCACCCTTACTCTGGCGCCGCGACCACTGGATGTTGATGGCTACAGAATGAACCGAGCAGAATTACAAAATTATGATTTAGAATTATTTTATGAAAATTAACAGTGGTCAAATTTACAGAGCAATAACTAAGATTACTAACTTATATGCTTTGAGCATGTAACGTAGTCTCCATTTACATGATCAAGGTTTGGTCAAACATGATAAATAGACTATTGTCAACAATAAACAAACATCACGACAATAGATGGCCTTGGCTATCGATAGCTGCTACATTATGGGAAGGATGTGCTTTGTCTTATCTGTTCTGTAGTTACTTCGATGACGTTTCTGTATGCACTTATTGTATGTCGCTTTGGACAAAAGCGTCTGCTAAATGACTATAATGTAATGTAATGGGCGCTATTTTTATAATGATATTGTTACCTCCTCGGCTGAAAACATCTTGCTAATGAGTAAGGGCAGAAACATACCTCACGCAAATAGCTACGCGAACGTCGACGCTTCAAACAGTTTTTCTTTTGCCATGATATTTGTGAAAGACAAACCAGAGGAAAGCACAGATCGAACAAGAAAGTTGTTTACTGTTGTTGCTGCTATAGCGTCCCTTGCTGCAACGCTCTGGATTGTCGTTCACAGATGTCATGGCAAAAAAAAAAATGTTCGCGTAGTTCGAAGCGTGCACGTTCGCGTATTTGCGTGAGGCATGTTTCAGTCCTAAGCTAAAATAAGAGTTTACCTGGAAGCCTGTCCACTTGGCCTGGCCATGTCAATCAAATGAGCAGGAACCGCCCATTCATGACGTTTACACCATTTTAGCTATTTCTGGCTTTAAAAATGGCGGCGGGATGTCAACAGCGTAACATTCAAAACATTAACAAAAAACACTTTGCGAATGACTTATGAGGTAGGAAATACATTCAACATGTTTATTAGACCACAAGGACACATACAATGTTTTTTGGGGAGAAAATTTGAATGTAAACACAGAACGAGTTGTTTACAATGAAACTACATAGTATACCTACCTTTAACTTTGTAATGTGGTTATCTGGTCACATGAGCTAACTTGACTGGCTCAAAGATTAGCATTTCCTGTATCTCCTACATTGTGACATGGAGATTAATATTTTTCCCCAAAATAAATAATTCATAAAATAATTTTCTCTGCCGGAATAGACGCACGTTGTCCCTGGAATCGCGGGAAAGTGGGCTTGTTTTAAAGCATTAAGCGACCCTGCGATCGCAGATACCACCACAGTAACGACCGATTTACTATCAATGGTCATAATTACGCAATCAAAGAAATTAATCGCGCCCATTCGCAATTTTTGCGATTGGTGACACCTAAAAATTTGCGGTAGGAGATATCTATAACAATGCGGTAATAAATGGATATGGAGAAACCATGCAGGCACAAGTCGCGATATAACCACAAGAAAAATAAAACTTAAATTTACGAGGTACACAACGCTGTGTTACAGCATAAACAACAATAACAGACAGAAGAAAATTTGGGAATGACATCACGTACAAAATTCATTTTTGAACAGCAGAGGATGTAAAGAAAGTGTGATTTAAAAAAAACTTTCCTACACCATAATGCGGGAAAATTACACAGGTGGTGGTCCAACTAAAGAAAGAATAGCCTATTAACACCAATAGAACAAAAGGCGGAAAGTATGCTAAATGATGGATGATGCCCTCAGAACGATGTGTAAGCGAGTTTCCACGCAAAAATTCAGATGTATAAAATAAGAGAATCTGCGTACCTCTGCACACACTGCACACCATACGTACGCAATGTTTGGAGTCAGTGTGATATGGCGACACCATAATCAAAAGGAAGAGGGAGAAATTGTAAAACGTTGCGTAAGCAGATTTCCGATTTACCCATTGTGACCGTTTAGTAAATCCGATGTAGATGTTGCAACTTTTAAGCGACTGCTTTTGCGTCGGAAAAGCAGCTGCAATCCTTTAGTAAATCCAGCCCTGAGTGTTTTCGTTCATTTTATTTTGCCGTTTACTGCAGTAAATTGGTAAAAGTTATACTATTCCTGATAACGATTCACTTTGAACATTAGGCAGATTAGCACACTTCCGTGCAAGTGTAATTCTGACCTATGGCACTGTCCCATTTGTAACTAGCAGCATTGGCACACAGTTGGGTACATCCAATACAACCAGACAGGTCTATGTTGTCCAGAGATTGGCACATTAGCCTACATAAGCCATAATCATTTGTTCTGGGCCTAAAGAGCAACACACACTACAAATACAAAGAAAGACAGCAAGGATAGCAGAGCAGAAGAGAAAAACTCCCACCCCATACTACCAATGAAAGCATAGCCTTGCATAGTAATTATTTATATGTGAATGCTGCTTTCAGTTAAACTGGGTTAAGGTTTTTCACAGTCAAAGGCCAACTTGTGGTTGGAATCACTACGGATATAGGAGAGTTTTATTGGCACAATTTATTAAAGTGGACAAGGAGTTATACAAGGCACTTACTTCATAGATTGAAGCTCATCTCTCTTATATCCCGAACCCTCCAGGAACCTTGGCAAGTCCTTCAGGTAATGGGGGTATTTATTGTCACCCAAAGGCAACACCCTCTCCAGTCGCTGCACAACATGACTGTTAGAGAGACATCAAGGGAGTGGGTTCAGACTCCGATAGAATTGCATGGTCTGTGTGGGGTGGGGGGGGGGGGGGGGGGGGGACTTCACGCATACAATCACAAAATCTTATATTACTGAGTAAAAACAACAAAGTCCACATCAAAACAATGGTTAATAAATTAAATTATGGTTTCCATAACAATAAGTAATGACTAAGATAAGTAAAGCAGATCCATATCCTCATTGAACTCATGTTGAACCTTGGAGACTCAGTTATCAGCAGATGTTCTAAAAGCTCAACAGTTCACACTCGACAAAACTTCTGGTAAAATGATCTCATCGGCTGATGACTTTCAGGTTCCATTTATACTTTCTTACACTGGTCTTTTCACGCAACATATATACGATTTCTTGACACATCTGAAGTGTGTTCCATTTGTTCAGTGCAAATGTTAAACTTTATATGGATTTGTGAAGTCTGATATGATAAGACTGATTGGATTGAGGTGGTCTGGGTCGGATTCTACTGCCATTGGATCAGAATGCAAATGCTCCAGCATACTTCTTCTGCCACCAATGTACAGTAGGGACGTAGTTTTCCCTGTGACTCATACCAACTAATCATGTTTTCTAAAAACCTATCAATCATTCAGAGGAGTTTGCATTAAGCATCTCATGGTGTGCTTGAATGTGTGTTTGGTATTAATCATTAATTATTTCTCACATAAACAATTTTGTGATGTGTGCTTGCACTGAGCTTGGACAACTAACAAATTCAATTCAATTCAATTACAGGCATTTAGCAGACGCTCTTATCCAGAGCGACTTACACAACTTTTTACATATTATCCATTTATACACTGGATAACAAAGGGAGTGTTGTGTGCCTAACTGTATATAAATGCTTTGTAGTCACTCTGATTGTAGTCACTCTGAACCCTCTACTTCAGCCCTGGGCCTGGCAGAAGAACATGATGTGGGAGTGCAGGAAATCAAGGACCATGATGTGAGGGAGTGCAGGAAATCAACACATTCCATACATTCTTTCACGCATACAGGCTAAGCAAGACAGAAGCTATCAACAATCTAGCTCACCTATGCAGACAACATGAACACACACACACACACACATCTATGCATCATTAAACACTCAATTTACTTCAGTGTATTTATTGTATTTATATTATTTTTGTTGTTCTATAGCAAAGCCCTCTCTTGTTCTTTTCATCATTTTCCATTGCTCATTCAGGGGCCCTTTCTGCCCAGGTTGTTTTTGTGCCCTATCTTTCGTCCCTCCAGGCCTTGGAACAGGAAGGAGAGGAGTATGAATAGGCGTGAGATAACGAACACAGCTGGTTGGTGGAGAAGACAATGATTTATTGTCCTCTATCTAGCAAGATGTTTAAGTGTAAAATGTCAGCATGAAGCTCTATGCATATTTGCCTAGCAAGCCGACATGCAATGTATTTTGGACCTTTCATTGCAAAACAATTTAAATATCAACCGATGATCCTGAAAATATAATTTTTAAATACTTACATAATCCTTTGTAACCTGTGAGTTTTTTCTGGACACTTACCTGTCCCCCAATGAGGGGGAAAGGAGAACATTTTCATTTATTTGTTTATTTGCTTGTTTAATGAACAACTTGTTCACTCTCTCGCTCTCTCTCTCAGCAAATAAAATGCCTGTGAAAACCAGGGGTGTCACCCAGCGTGTGACAGTGTTTTTGGGGGTTCTCGTGCCTTACCTCTCAGGTGTCACTCCCTCATCAACCTCGAATGCCATCATCGTATGTGTAATGGCCGGGCTGGGCCTATAGGGGGCGATAGGGGCCAGGTCCACAGCCAGCCTGCTGCTGCACATGGCCTCCACGTAACGGACAATATGGAAAGGTGTGGAGGTTGGCGAGTTCTTGAATTCAAAGGCCAGCGTGGCAGGGTAGAACCCGACATGCTGACACATGAATCTAACATGGACTTCATACCTCTGACCTGTGGTCAAAAAACAGTAATTGACCAAACCTTTAATTTAAAAAACAACACAAGAAATCACAGGGTACGCCTATACTTCCACTGTGGACACACTATATAGCAGTTTGTAAGATGTAAAAAAATATATGAATTTGTTAATGTTCTTTTTACAGTCTGGTTTTAATTGAATGAACTGCTTACAAACTGGAATTACAGTTACATTTACGCGCTTACCAGACGCCATAATCCAGAACAATTGACACAGCTCACTTTTTAAAATATACAGTACCAGTCAAAAGTTTGGACACACCTACTCATAGAAGGTTTTTTTCTGTTATTTTTACTGTTTTCCACATTTTGGAATAGTAAAGACATCAAAACTATGAGATAACACAAATTAAATTATGCAAAAACCAAAAAAGGGTTAAACAAATAAAAAAAGTGTTATATTTTAGATTCTTCAAAGTAGCCACCCTTTGCCTTGATAACGGCTTTGCACATTCTTGCAATTCTCTCAAACAACTTCTGTGGTAAACAGGTATTCCACAGGTAAAAAGGTGATGCCATCATGACTGTATAAAAGGATATCAAAAGACTCCTGATATCTTATTTCCAGGTACTCTTAGAAGCGATACTATAACCTCTGCATTTGAATGGATCTCTATGGGAATTGGGGGGTGGGACTAAGTTATCCATCCATATCTACTGTATTTCTGGCAGCAGAGTGATGGTTTAAGGCTTGTTTGATACGTCAGACCCTTGATGACTTAGAGCCATTTAGCCAACCATGTGTTCCACACTGTTCCAGTGTAATTTAAAGCTAAATCTAGTCCCACCCCCCAATTCCCATAGAGATCCATTCAAATGCAGAGGTTATAGTATCGCTTCTAAGAGTACCTGGAAATAAGATATCAGGAGTCTTTTGATATCCTTTTATACAGTCATGATGGCATCACCTTTTTACCTGTGGATTACCTGTTTACCACAGAAGTTGTTTGAGAGAATGGCAAGAATGTGCAAAGCCGTTATCAAGGCAAAGGGTGGCTACTTTGAAGAATCTAAAATATAAGACTTTTTTTATTTGTTTAACCCTTTTTCAGTTTTTGCATAATTTAATTTGTGTTATCTCATAGTTTTGATGTCTTTACTATTCCAAAATGAGGAAAACAGTGAAAATAACAAAAAAAAACCTTCTATGAGTAGGTGTGTCCAAACTTTTGACTGGTACTGTACAATCCATTCATACAGCTGAATATTTTTACTGAACCAATACAGGTTAAGCACCTTACGCAAGGGTACCACTACAGACCCCACCTGGGATTTCAATCTGCTACCTCCGAGTTTTGAGCCCAGTTCTGTAACCAGTATATTACAATGCAATAAAATACCTGGTCATTTTCTTACAGTTATTATTGTTCTCTCACCTGAGCTAAGGAGTAGTGGACTAGCCCGTGTAACTCTCTCTTCATCAAAAAGAGTGTAACAGCGCATCCAGTGGAGGGCGCCGTAGTAGCAGAAGTAAACTGAATTAGGCCCTGTGTTGTCAATATAGAGCTTCACCACGTGGAGCTCACTGGTATGCTCCACCTCAAATTTGATCTTGCCTTCCTCAGCACTTTGCGGCTCGTCACGATCGAAGGTGATCTCGATCCCCAACTTGTTAGAGATGAAGACGGACCTGGGGAGGGAAGGTTTATAAGTGCAATCTTAAATTTGGTAAAAACACAAGTTAGCGCAGAGAAATATGAAGTAAGTTACAGCAGTCACACGCTGTTACTATTATATTGAGAGTATGCCAGTGGTATCAGTTTATTATGCATTTCATATACAAGTGCAAGCCATAATGATGGGAGAGCGAGGTTTCATGAAACCAAAAATGGGGAAAGCTACCATAAGGCATCAGTGATTTGCTCATTTGAAGTAATAGTTGTGCTTTGCTGTTGAGAGAAAAACCTTTTGATGTGTTCAAATAAGGCACTGATAGACAGCTTATTGCAGCTCCATTCAATTCAATTTCAATTTCAAAGTGCTTTATTGGCATGAAAATACAGGCATTTCTGTTGCCAAAGCAGGGGTTACATAATAAAACTATAGACAGTATGTTTATGTAAATAAAATAATAATCATTCTCATTAATGATTATAATAATCCACTCATTAATGAGTTCATGAATCCTCACTCCCTCATTACTGCCAGTCAAATAATGAGTGAATGTTTCAACGTGGATTTGTCAGGCCAAGATTTAGCCAACCCTCACATAGACCAGTGATGAGTTCTCCAGTATTCTTCGGCCTGAGAACCTTACCTGTTCTCTTTCAGGGATTGCAGGACTTGGTTGGCTAGCCGCCTCCTAGCTCGCACTCCAGTTTCAGAGCCAAGTGGAGGGGCTAGTACTGCACCAGGAGAGGCACCCCTTGATACAGGCTGGCTGCTGGGAGGCTGACGCTGCCTGTGAGGTGTCCTCCACTGGTCCTGATAGACCACTCGCACCTGGCAGAGGCAAAAAAAACAGCAGATTTGATTGTAAATGTGCCTATCTCTAGCTCTAGTGGTGGTGTGCCTTAAATGTACCTCTAGTAAATCGCTTTGGCTAAAACCTCCAAATGCCCAAATTGTAAATTCTAAGAGCAAGAGTCAAGGGTATGAAGGAGTGGCCTCACTGTAGAGAGACAGGATGTGTGTACATGGTTTTTTGTTTTAGATATTTGAATTTCACTGACAAATGTCTGCATAATAGGCTTTATTCACCATTTTCCCAAGCTGACTGTTAGATTATTGTGCATGGTGTGTTTTCCAGGTAGCTTGTTGTTTGGTAAAATTATATAACTTGTATAACCGGAGGGCCTTGAGGCCTTGCTTTTGGCTTAGTTTGCGTGCTGCCAGGAGCTGGAAACTTTGTGCAGGATAATTGACTGAAGGAATTGACTGAGGGTGTGAACTAAGGGAACTGCTTGGAAGCAATAATAAAACTTGTCTCCCGCCTGTGTCCGATTGTGTGTCTGAAACCAGGGCCATGAGGCCTTGGGTCAGGGGGGGCTGAGGAAGCTGAGGATGATAATGCGATGAGATGTTCCCAAAACAATTGTGTGAGGACAGTCTCTATCCTGTTTTGTATAATCAAAAGCGTATAAGTATGAAGGCTTGTTTTGTGAAACTTCAGAATGGAAACTGACTGTGAATGATGTGTTTATTCTCCATGCATGAATAAAACTTCCTGAATTACACCGGTCCGATCCTCAGTGTGGCTTTATTCCACAACAATTTTGGTGCCGTGACCCGGATTGCAAGAGACTTCTGCATCACCATCCAGCATCTGGCCCGACAATCCTGCAAACACTGCCGGCATAATCGAAGGTAAGAGGGGCCTTTTAAATCCGTTGTAGTTGTGTCTGCTGATCGAAAGGTTATGATTCTGAATGATGCTGCCAGATGTTGACGCAATCCAGTTGAAATGACTGGGTGAGTTCAGAAAAGAGAAAAATAATAAAAATTTTAAAAAATGTATAAAACAATAAAAAATACTCTTTTCAAAGAGTCAAAAAAAAAGCTGAAAAAAGTGAATTCTCAAAGCTGTACAATCATGTGGTGTTTTCTTGGTGTTTCAAAACTTAAATTGCATTGAGGGAAATCATGAATGCGAGAGCCTTCTCCCAGTATTCAGAGTACTCCAGAACTTCTCGATTGTGTTCAGAATGTGATTTGAAGATGCTGAATGAGGGTTTTGTGTAAAGCGGTACAAGTGCACTTGTGAGGCTGTATGGTTAAAGAAAAAAGGGACAACGATGATCCCTTGGGACAGTATTCCCAAACAAATTGTGAGGCACCCGGGTTCCATCCCGGGTTTTCCTATTGTCTCACAGTCCACCCCGTGTTTTCCCTCTCTCCCTCCTACTTGTGTCTTGCACTCCCCACACCTGCATTGTGTTTTCCTCTCGTGTCCTCGTCAGCCTCCTCCCACCTGTTGCTCATTTTGTCCTCGTCACGTCTTGTATATAGTCTGCCCCGTCACTTTGTTCGGGGCCGGACCATCTTGTGTTGCTTGTCGTGTTTGCGCGTGAGCTGGGTTTCCCCGTTCGTCTTGTTCTGTCTCGCCATGGTCCGTCTTGTTTTGTACCCTCTTATGTACCCTCGTGTCATGGACCTCCTTGTCTTGTCTTGTTCATGTTTAGGTTTCGTTCCCTCCAGGCTCCCTCGTTCCCTGACCCCACGGCCAGAGGACTGCCTTGTTTCCTGACCCCCACGGCTGGAGTGCCGTCCTTAATCTGGAACCCACGGCCGGGGTGATGTCCTTGTGCATATATACACTCGTTATTCGTATTGTATGAATTGTCAAGAGCAAAAGAGAGAATGCTGAAGTAAAATTCATATCTATGCAAATAACGCATTTTGAGAGACCGCAGAGGGGGGGTTCCAGAGGGAGAGGCAGAGGTGCGGGAAATTCCGCTCCTGCCCCACAGCCAGAATAGTGGACAAACCTCTGTTATACTTGTGGGCAGCCTGTACATTTCGCTAGGCACTGTCCTGCTGTGCAGCAGCAGCAACAATTTCACCCGCAACAAAACCCACAACTTAATGTTAACAGCGCACCTTTTACAGTGCAAAACCCCTTTGGTCCGCAATAGGACAGCAGAGAGAAACCTGAAGTCATTTGTCGTTTAATTTCACTACCAAGAGATGAGCCATACATTAAATGTAAAATTCCTGTGAAGCCAGTAAATTGTCTTGTAGACACGGGAGCTTGTAGGTCCACTTTACAAGCGAAAGATTTCCCAAACGTTCTAACTTCAGGCCGTGTTAAAACCGTAGGAATAGCGAACCAAGTAATACCACATCCAGAATCTGTTCCTTTAAATTTTCAGATAGGGCCAGTGACTGTTGATCATGCCTTCCTCCTTAGCCCGGTTTCCCCTGTTCATTTGTTGGGACGAGACCTTTAGTGTGAATTACACTGTACCATTTCCTGTACACCAGACAGAGTGCGTCGGGATTTACCAGAGAATAATTATGATACTGTTGAATCTGCAATCAATTCTTTGAACCTGCGTTAGTGTGTTTTTCGACAGAGCAGAGCTCACTGATAGAGGGTTCCGGCTTCCTTGTGGTATACGAATCCAAATGAAGTCGGCTGTATGTACAATGCGAAACCTGTGGTGATTACAGTAGACCCAAATAAAGATTTGCCCCGAAAACCCCAGTATCCGCTGAGTATGAGGCTGAGGAAGGTATTGCCCCGGTAATCACGGCCCTACTGGCACAAGGTATCATTATTCCTACCATTAGTAAATGCAACACACCTATCCTACCAGTTAAAAAGCCAGGTAAAGATGCATATAGATTTGTGCAAGATGTAAGAGCTATAAATCAGGTGGTTATCCCTTCTTTTCCAGTTGTGCCTAATCCTGCTACTATATTATCTGCTATTCCAGCAAATGCTACACATTTCAGTGTCGTCGATTTATGTTCCGCTTTCTTTTCTATTCTTATTCACCCTGATAGCCAATATTTGTTTGTATTTATGTACAAAGGGCGTCGATATACCTGGATGTGCCTGCCGCAAGGCTATACAGAATCGCCGTCATTTTTCTCAAGCATTACAACATGGTTTGTCCACATTGGTTTTTACAGGAGGCTCTCTACTCGTACAATATGTAGATGACTTATTGTTAGCCCCCCTCTCCTTGCAAGCTTGTCAGGAAGATTCTCTCATTCTATTAAAAGCACTGGCTGACAAAGGTCATAAAGTGAGCAGGGACAAATTGCAGTTATGCCAAGAGAAAATCACTTATTTGGGCCATGACATAACAAAGGGACACAGACATCTGTCAGAAAAAAGGGTTCAGGCAGTATGTTCTGTAGGAGTGTAACGGTTCTGAAACCGAGACCGAAACCGTGATACAAACGTCCACGGTCTTGTGTCACGGTTCTGGAAGACCGAACCGCAACACACCCCCTCCCCCAACCCCAACCCGCTGCCACCACTGCAGGTGCAGCCTGTTGAGCTCTCATTACGTTACTAATGTAAGAAAACAAATGGGTTTTGGCGGTACCAATGCGAGCGCACGCAGTGCATGAGAAGCAACATTTTTTGCATTAATTTTACCGTAAATACAGTTTTTGGAGTACGAAGAGCATGTAGGCTTTGGTTGTAAAGTACCAGTAGGGTTGTGTTTAGGAGTTAGGTTTTAGAAATCAAAGGTCCTTGAAGCTTTTTGAATATTTGAATGTTACACCATTTAAGTTATTTTGATAGCCCACAAATAGAAGAATAAATAAACAACACTCTAAAATAGAAATAAAAAAATAAGTACAGCTACACGTTTTTTTTTTTTTTAAATAAAAACGTACAAATACACCATTTGTGTTTTTACATAACAACAGCAACATAGACTATTTCAGCCCTAAATGCGATCGGTCATTGTGGGGTCGACTTTGGCGAAACGTATCAAGATAAACTCTTCAGGGTTAATCATAACACAGTGGTAGCCTACCTGCATATTGCCTACAGGTTAGATATTTGATTCATTAACATATTTATAGCTACGAGAGATTTTGGAGGAAAAAAATGAGGTGTCTTCTAAACCGAAAGTGCATCAGGTAGCCTACTGTATAGTAGCCTACAGTAAGCAATGGAAAATGCCGAATGCGTAGGCCTATTTGTACAACGTTTTAAAAAATATATATGGTTTCTAGCTATATCTGAACATGATTTTCTTGTGTAAAATGTAAATGGTGCATTTTACAGTCTGTGGCTGTGGCTAGACGAGGGTCGTAAGTGCTTTGGGCTATTAACGGCACCCTCTTATTTTATTGCACTGTAGTATCAATCCTGGGGTTTTCTTAAAGCTGTAGCCTAGTTTATAGCTAATTTAAGACAAACATGAATAGGCTACTGTAATTGGGACCAATAAGTCTACCACTATAGTTATGGGGTGTCAACGTGGATTGGGTTAAAGCTTTTACCTTTTCAGAAGTTAATTAAAAATTGGAGCGTGTTCCATCCAACTCGCTGCCCACGCTATGTCTTTCTACCGAGTCACACTCTGACTCTGCCACAGAATAGCTGAGCCACATTTCTATAGGCTACAGTCACAGAACTATGGCTACAGTCTAGGGTTCTATGCTTCTTCTACTCGTCTCCTATTACTGACATATTGAAGGCTACTAGTGCAATATATATCGCCATCCGCTGGCTGAAAGACCATATTGCACCCAAAAAATAAAATTTAATTCATTCGGATATTAATTTATTTGCCGTTTTGTCAATTATTGTAATTTCGGCGGTCGCGATTTCCCTTTGGCGGTCCGTGAAATCATTTTGGCGGCCACCAAATAATTTACTATGTAGGAAAAACCCTGAGCTGTATATTTTGTAAATATTACACATTACATAAACAAAAAAAACAAAAAAAACAGGTATGAACCGAACCGTGAATCAAAAATCGAGGTCTGAACCAAACCATGGATTTGGAGAATCGTTACACCCCTAATGTTCTGTGCCTCAGCCTGTCAGCATTATGCAGATGCGTGCTTTTTTGGGAATGACAGGATACTGTAGACAGTGGATTCCTAATTTTGCAGCATTAACTAAGCCCTTATGGGAAATGACAAAGCCTACCACCCTAGAACCACTACAGTGGTCTGAGGAGGCTTTGTCTTCTTTTACTGAACAGCTCTCACTGCCGACCCTGCATTAGGGCTCATAGATTACAATAAACCTTTTTCTCTGTACTGCCATGCGAAGGGGGGCTTCGCTCTGGCAGTCCTGGCTCAAAAGCATAGGGACAAGCAGCATCTGTGAGGGGGAGTGTAAGGTTCGGAGAACCAAACGCGACCAATAAGGATTTCTAAAAGTGTATCTAGAAAGATACGTCACAAAAGCGGAAGTAACCGCACCAGGACGGGGAGAACACTGGATCAGGAGCAAAACTTCCCTAGCACAAGACAAAACAAAGCAACCTCAAAAACTGAGGCGATCTCGATAAACAGCGAAAATAACTAACAAAAGAACCTCACGCACTAAATAATTAGGCGTAACAAGATGTAGTGAAACAAAGCAAAACTCAATAAAACAAGTGAAGGAAAAGAACAGAAAAGAAAGCCTGTTATCCAGAGCTCTTGTGGCGAAAGAGCTGAACACAAAAGATAACAGGTAACAAGAATAAAGGATAAAGAGAAAGACTGTAAATAAAAGACAAAACCAATCTAATCCTAATTCTCTAACCGGACTTGCTGCGTTTCTTATTCGTACGAACCAGAAATGCAGCGACCTATACCTTACCGACTTCGTTGTCAACATAGCAAAGACGAAGTGCCGGAATATCGAAGTGCCGGAATGCGGAAGTCCTGGGCTATTTATAACCGACAGGAAACCCAAAACAGGTGTAAGGAATAATAGCTGAGCGAGATCCGAAAACCGGAATGGAGATGGAAAAAATCCGTCCAGGTGACGCCAAATAGAGTAACAACCGCAGAAACATCAGAGGTTGCCAATAACCATAACAGTGTCCGATTGCTTATTTTAGTAAACAAACAAACCCTGTTTGAGGGCTGTAACCGCCGCTGCTATAGCTGTTGAAAATTCTACATCATTAGTTTTAGGAAACTCTCTCACATTGTTAGTCACATGCAGTCGAAGCACTTCTGCTCAGCGCCAAGACATAACATTTTTCTATTTCTCGCCTCACTCGCTATGAGATTCTGCTCCTTTCATCCCCTCACATTTCTATACAGCGTTGTCCCGTTTTAAATCCTGCTTCTTTATTACCCTTGCCGATAGATGGTGACCAGCATGATTGTGAAGCTGCTATTCATGCTGTCACTAACCCACGTCAAGATCTAGCTGATATTCCCCTGCTTAACCCCAAACTTATTTTATACACAGACGGTTCCTGTTATCGCACCACAGAAGGTCAGTTAGTGTCGGTATATGCTGTTTGTACTCAACATGAGTGCTTAGAGGCGTATCCTCTCCCCTCTTCTTGTTCAGCTCAGATGTCAGAACTTTATGCACTCACACGCGCATGTATTCTAGCCACAGGGAAAACAGCTACAATATATACAGATTCACAATATGTATTTGGTGTAGCACATGATTATGGATCACTCTGGAAACAGCGAGGTCTCCTCACGGCAGCAGGAACTCCCATTAAAAATGCTTATCTGGTAGATAATTTATTGCAAGCCAAAAGTTTGGCCATCGTTAGATGACGTCAGTAAAGGTAATGCCCTGGCTGATCAAGCAGCAAGTGCTGCGGCTGTATCTCCCTCCTCTGCAATCCTCCAAGCGTTTTCTCAGATCCCTGATGTTTCTACCCACAATGATGTCGCTGCCTTACAAGCGTACGCTGATGATCGGGAGAAACAATCTTGGATCTCTTTGAAGCGTTCTTTGAAGGAAAACGGTGTGTGGCGTTTCTTGGACGGCCGCCGGTCCTGATAAAGGTCCACCTGCGGAAAACTTTGTTGGCGGCCAGGTGGAAAGGCCCGTTCCAGGTCCTGTTGTTGGTTACCAACACTGCTGTGAAATTCCAAGGCCATGACAGCTGGGTCCACGCCTCCCACTGCAATAAGGTTACTCCCCTTCCTGAATAAGGTACATCTTGGTAAGTGCGAGCATGATGCTCCTAAAATTGATGACAGCAACCCCAAGTGCCAGAGGAAGTGCCAGAGGAACGGACACTTCAAATGAGGTGTTCTACTTCCTGGTGGCGATGTGCGGGGTGATGACGATGACAATGGCTTTTGTAATGTATCACTTTTACTTCCTGAGATGTGGTCCTGACCCAGGGACCAATAGACCCGGAGATCCGTTCCGAGAGCAGATGTGTCCCATGCCAAGGGACCCAACGCAGGCCAGAAAAATCGGCCCAGAAGAAGAAGCAAGACATAATGAAACATACCTATACTTAAATGACACACACATACCTAATAAAAATTGATTGAGAAAATATACTGAAGCCGATAGTACAATTCACAAGACTATGTACATGAACTATGCTCACACTTTAGCTAAATCTAAAAATGTGACTAAATGTGTGCATTAATCCCTTGGTCTGCAACTGCAGGTTTACCTTTCATAGGCCTCCAAGCCAGTACATGTCACCTCTGGCAGGTAGGAGACCAGTTTCAGGCCGAAACAGGTGTTACGGCTGTAGAAGGGTTATCTGATCCCCAAGTGACCAAAGGTAGTGTTTGGAATAACTACTGTCTAACATTACAACTGAAACTGAACTGTGAGTGTTGTCCTCAGAAGGAGTAAAGGGAGGAGTGTGGAAGTTTGAGTAATTATAAAAATTTTAATTATATAACCTGTATAACCAGAGGGCCTTGAGGCCTTGCTTTTGGCTTAGTTTGCGTGCTGTCAGGAGCTGGAAACTTTGTGCAGGATAACTGACTGACGGAACTGACTGAGGGTGTGAACTAAGGGAACTGCTTGGAAGCCATAATAAAACTCTTCTCCCGCCTGTGTCTGATTGTGTGTCTGAAACCAGGGCTGTGAGGCCTTGGGTCAGCGGGGGCTGAGGAGGCTGAGGATGATAATTGTTTTGGGAACATCTCATCGCATTAACTGTGTAAGAGGAGGACAGTCTCAACCCTGTTTTGTATAATCAAAAGCGTATAAGTATGAAGGCTTGTTTTATGAAACTTCAGAATGGAAACTGACTGTGAATGATGTGTTTATTCTCCATGCATGAATAAAACTTCCTGAATTTCACCAGTCCAAACCTCAGAGTTGTTTTATTCCACAACAGTTGGAATGTTCCCAGGTGTGACTAATTGTGAGACTATTTAAGATCAGCTGTGCTGACTAATGGGAGATGATCTTTTTGCAAGTAGGTTTGGGCAGTATGGTAGCAAAGACTTTTCCTTCTTTCCCAAAACTACCAAAAAAACTTTATGTAATTGGCATGGTAATATGTAGTCCTGGGGCCCCCCTCTGTGTGTGCTGGTTTTTGTTCCAACTACAATTTCAATCCCAGAACTTTAACAAGCTGTTCATTTTTCTTAATTGCACTTTTCAAGGATTATTTACCTTCTTAAGCCAAAGTATGTCAGAAAATAGCTATACATGCCATGTATAATAAATGTGCTATGTTCACATTTTGCTTATTGTACTATATTGCAAACAATTTCATTAAAAGAGGTAACAAAACTGATCAAATTAAAGGCCGGGGTGAATCAATAGGCTCCTAATTGGTAAAAGTGTGGGCACATGGCCACTAAAACTAACAATTTGGTTGATAATGAACAACTGAAAGACAACGCAAATGATAACAAGCCAAACCTGCATTCTGTTAATAAGGAAACAATTATGAAAGAATTTAAACACTCACCTAAGTAGAAGCCTATTGATTCACCTCAGTCTTTAATTTGATCAGTTTTTTAAATCAAATTTTAACTCTTTTCATGTAATTGCAATATAGCACAACGAGCACAATGTGAACATGGGACGTTTATTCCGAATGGCATGCATAGCTACTTCTCACATACTGTCATGAAAAGCACCTAATTAAGAAAAATGTACTGCTTGTTCAATTCTGGGATTGCAACAGTGGTTGGTACGAAAACCAGCATACACAGGGGGGCCCCAGGACCAAACTTGAGAACCACTGTATTAGTGGGTAGTGAATTGCAACTAACTGTAAGAAGTAGACACTTTCACCTACAGTATATGGATGTGTGCTGGTTTTTGTTTCAGGAGGTCTAGAGGCCAGCAAAATGGTTTGGGTCAGTTCCATTTCAATTCAGTAAATTCATGAGTTTCATTTCATTAATTGAAAAAGAAATCATATTCTTAATTGCACGAGATGTTCTAAAAGGTGTAATGTGGAAATGGCTTAACAAGGGAAGAAATCTCTCTTTTTTTAAAGCTGAAGAACAAAACTTTTCTTTTTTTTAGGCGTAGGGCACGATTCATACTAGAAATGGTAAAAGGGGAAATAAAACATACACCCATATAAATCTTTCAATTAATATAGTGGAGAAATGGGCCAAAATGGGGTTTAACATGGCTTAATTGGCTAACACCGAAAATGACATTTATTATTATTTTTTACTTTAACAAGCTGTTCTATGGCATAATTACACCTAATTACTAGGATAGAAAGAATTGGTGTAACAATTTTTTAATTTTAATTAAATGAAAACGCTTAACGTGGCTTAATGTCCTAAAAATCTAAATAGAAAAATCTGAATTTAATTCAGGCAAGAGGGTAATGTGATGAGACACCCTGGTGAATTATAATTTTTATAATATTATCATGATATTAATAATTATATAATAAATGTTATAATTATTGTCATTATAATTAAATTTTCATAAAAAATTGATCTCGATGTATTTTCTTTCTATTCACTTTTCTCCATTGCCAGCATGGCATTACTACACCTCTACAAGTTATTTTTTTCTTCAACGTTTAAGTTTTTTTAAGCCATTTCCGCGTTAAGATTTTTTTTAAATACCCTCAATTAAGATTAAAATAAAGAAACCTTATTCGCCTAACCTTAATCACACTGATTGCTCTGGGTATATGAATGACAGGCTATAGCCTACTCCACAGTCTACACGCTGGTTGTAAATCGGCTTATTATTAACAGTGAATTGTCAACACCTACTTTTTCGTACAATTAAACATAAATTGTGGTAATACAAATGGTAGCCTACATATCCTATAAACAAATACAAATATGAGAGTAAAAATAAACATTTTCCGAGACGTTCATTGTGGATGTTCCGTTTTTCATCGGGCGGGTGCTAAGTCTTTAACATAGACGTAAACTGTAACGTAATAAATTTCGATAAATTCCAATTATTCATTTTTAGCCTACCTTTGGATTGAAGCGTACCGTCCCCGATCGTACACTGGCTTTGTTGGACGACTTCAACGCATATAAGACACGTGAAAAGTTCGGGTCTTTGCATCCGTCCCTACAAAAGAATGAGGAAATTGAGAACAAACTGGGTTGTTGGTGCTATCTCAGCTAAATACAGTGGTGTAATAATAATAATAATAATTACCTGTTTCTGAATTCTGAATTGTAGATACCTCGAAGTTGGTCTTTATCGGTTATAGACTTTCTATTAGTCTCTCCTAAGAACTCTATGAAGTCCAGCCCAATGTCCCGCATTTCTCTAAGGGATAGGCGCATGGCGTCTCTACCAATGAACAATTTGCTGAAAGAACACAATTTCAAGGACGGGGATAATGAAGTTGATTACAACCTTATATATTAGGCTTCTGGTGTGGATGACTGTCTGTGTCGCACTGTCGCCCAGGAAGCACCAATGATCATACAAAACGTTATCCATCATCCGTTCCGAGGAAATGCGGCTCCGTACTCTGAAACGAAACTTAAATAGCCTAGCCTACTACTATAGGACCGTCAACACCGAAAGATAAAGGAATAGGTTTAAGTGTTTTACTTCCACTTAGGATATTGAGCGTTTTAGTAAAACCCCAGATTTGGACACAAGTGTTCATGACTTAAATGGAAAATGATAATGTTTTAATAAATATCGCCCATTGTATTGCATAGCTAGTGCCCCCCTAATTTTGTGCGTCAATTCCTAACTCCTTATAAATTATAACATATTCTACTAAATAAATTGCCTATGCATGAGACTTGTGAGAACAGTCTAATCAATGTCAGTAGCCTTATGTTAGCCTGTGTTATTTTGCCTACATTTGTTGACGAATTTGCGAGATCATGGTAGAACATACGATGATATGCCTACATAAATATGTAGCCTAATTTGTAGCATGCCATATGGGGTAGAACACGTAGGACTATGTGTAGCTAATATGTAAGTAGGCTATGCTTGTATTTAAAATAAGTTTGTTACATTTTCAGTGCTGCCCAATAAATTTATTTTACCAAGCGTGGTTACTATGGTTATTGCAGTCTCTAAGGCGTGATAAATAAACAGGAAGCAGCCTATAGCCTACCAAAAAGTATTTAAACTTTTCCCCATTTCTATGTTCCTTCGTAAGCCTTAATACCCGTTTTGCTATCAGTTTCCCACATTCCAAATTATGATGTATCTACAATCTGGAAAATAAATAATTATTTATGGTTTAAGTTTCAATCTTTGCGCTTTTTCTTTTTTAACTTTCATTTTATCTTGTTGCAATTGCACTAGTAGCCTTTGCGTGGAAAGCTTACTTTATCTTTGATATCCCATGCTGAGTGTGCACATTTCGTATAGGCTACAAAAGGTCAAAGTTCTTGTTTCCAGTTTACAAATTTAGTACCATATAAGTAGCTTGTATTTATTGCTTTAGGGATTGGGATAGCAGGCATGCCCCATACCTATACAGCACCGAGAGTTTGATACATGGGTTATTTTTTCTTCTTCTTCTTCATGCCGGGCCTATGTATTTCTTTCAGCTACAATATATGCATTATAATGATTAGTTAGCCTACTCATAACAAACACAGTACAAAAAGAAATTATATTTCAAGAACAAACGGTTTCAACATACAAAAATACCAAGTTACTTACGCATACAAATCACTGTCTATAATAAAACTAACAAAATCTAGGCCTGCCATTAAAAGTATTGATATTTCATAGAACTTGGCCCTGTGTTTTTTCATCTTACCATCTGAAGAGAATGTGGTCAACATTACATTACAATAATTTGGCAGACGCTTATATCCAAAGTGACGTACAATAAGTGCATATTGAAGGTCATTGACGCGACTACAAAGCAAATCCGACAAAGCACAACTTTCTCACAGCGTAGGAGCTATCCCTAGTAATAAACATGAGTAGTACACACAGTCAGCTATACATTCTGAACTATAAAATAACCAAAAAACACAAGTTAAATAGAAAACAAGCAAGTCAACGGTCATTGAAACTTTTTGTGTCACATCAAAGTGCCAAATAACGAAAATTTCCTCATGCAAGAAGACATCATTTAAATTAATTCTGTAAACAGCTGGGGAAAATCTATGCTCGAAAGCATATGTTTATACTTGGTTGTCAAGTACAAAATGTACAAGTTTTAAATTGCAGATAGAAAGAGATAGATAGATAAACAGACAGACAGACAGACAGACAGATAGATAGATAGATAGATAGATAGATAGATAGATAGATAGATAGATAGATAGATAGATAGATAGATAGATAGATAGATAGACAGAGTTAGACAGATTACTTCATTATCCCCATGGTGATATTTTTCTAGCAGCATATAACATTCACATTTACAAACAGACATTTTAGCCAAATAAGTAAAACAGTAAAAAAGTAAATAGTATAATTTATTTTAAAATGTAAAACAATAAAAAAATCTTATTTGTGAACAGTTTCATAAACAAAAGAATAACAATAATAATAATACATTTCATTCATGATGTGCTTTTCATACACCAAAAGTACTGAATGCAGACAATTATTGTTCAAATACACAGGTCAAACACACTTTAGCGTAATAATGTTTGGGAAAAAGATGTATTTTTTCTTGATTTGGCTCTGTACTCCAAAATCTTGGATTTGTAATCAAACAATTCAAGTGTGGTTAAAGCACAGATTCTCAAAATTTATCAAGGAGTACTTCACATGTGTTTCTGATTAGTTAGGTGTGTTCAATTGCTTGCTTAGTTCTAGGGTTGGGTATCAAGAACCGGTTCCAAGTTGGAACCGCTAACAAATTTCCAAGAACCGTGGATTCGTTAAGACACGTGCATTTCGATTCTGCTTCTCGGTTCCTAACTGTTGCATACATTTCAATCGCGCTCCCAAGTGAACTGCAGTGAGCTTTTTACAGTCCATAAGTTTCACTTATCTGCCAGGACCTGCTACGTGGACCTAACGTCACATCATTTGTTACGCATTACGTCAGCGACTTAGCAAAGCACATTGCTACTGTTTACATTCTGGATCGACCGTCATGGCTGACCGCGGCAAACGTTCGAAAGTTTGGCTTAGCTTCACTAAAAAAAGATAGCAACACGGCAAAATGCAACACCTGCAGTAAGGTTATTTCGTGCAAGGGAGGAAGCACCTCCAACATGACGAAGCATTTGCTTCAACACGGCGTGAATCTGAAGGAATGCACCGTGTTTGATGTGTTGCGGTCTCCCAGCCACAATGCAGCTAACGTCGTTACAGCTAACGTTAGTGCTAGCAGTAGCAACGTCTCACGCTCAGGTACAAAACACAGATGAGCTGACATTCGCCTTTTATATTAAACGAATGATGTCTACAAATTATTCTTCTAATATATTTTTTTCTTAGATACGAGTTCAGAGAGCAGTCAGAGCACCCCTCCACCTCCGGTTAATCCCCAGAGACCCTCCTGTACAGAAACTCCTTTCACTTTAGCCATGAAGGGGAAGATGAGCAAGGAGAAAGTGGATGAATAGATTTGTGGTGAAGGGGTTACATCCCTTTGCTACGGTTGAGTCTACTCCGTTTAGGTATGCAAAATGCATTATTGATATCTGGTTATTCACAGCAATATCCATATACACCTCCCCCTCGATAAGTCACGCGGATAACTCGCGGTTGTGCAGTTGGCTCCCAATTTATCAATGCATTGAATACCTGTACTGTGATATTACTGATGCTATTGAACAGAATAGATGCGACCGTTAACGTTAACTAGTCTCTCACAAGCTTGGCATGCATGCAGCTTTGAGATCAATAGCACGCAGCGCACGCCGGGAGATTGGTCTCAATAGTAACAGTCACCTGTTTGCGTTGTCAATCGATAGTGGATACAGCGTGCTTTCTCGGACAAGAGAACTTCGGACTTTCATTTGACTAATTTGATCAAGTCGGGTTGAGAGAAAAAAAAAAAAAACACTGCTCCATTAATTCTGTCAATTTGGTTTATAATACATACTTTGCAAAGAAACAGCGTGTGCTGCATTCCATACATCTTTAAACTAGACTTTTTAATGACGTTTTTATTCCTCAGCCTTTAATTTGCGGTAATTACATTTATTTTCGATAAGTCGCCCACCTCGTTAACTCGCGCTTTTTTTTATGAAGGGATAAATAATTAATTAATAATTAATCATTTGATAAATGAAGGGAAAAAGAAACCTTCCTGTCACAGACAGTTGATTATAGCCTAAATGTTCCAAGAATAAAGATGGCTAATTTTTGTTCTTGAAATGTGTTCTTTTTTTCTCTCCAAAAAATATTGGAATCGGAACCGAGATTCGATAAGAACCGGATTCGATAAGCAGAATCGGAATCGGAATCGATAAAATTGAAACGTTACCAACCCCTACTTAGTTCAGGTATAAGAGAGCTTTTATTTTTTTATCTTAGTCTTTACTATTTAGTCTTGACTATGATTTTGACTGCTTTTTGAGTCTGTTATTGGAATTTGTCAACATGAGGACCAGAGATGATAGTCAAGGAAGCCATTATGAGGTTGAGAAATAAGAAAAACAGTTAAGAGACATAGACCAAACCTTAGGCTTACCAAAATCAACTGTTTGGAACATCTTTAAGAAGAGAGGGCACTGGTGAGCTCAGTAATCACAAAGGTCCTTGTAGGTCAAGGAAGACCTCTATAGTTGATGATCGAAGAAGTCTTAGCACAATGAAGAAAAACCACCAAACACCTGTCCGACAGATCAGAAACACTCTTCAGGAGGCAGACATGGATGTGTCAGTGACTGTCTACAGAAGACTTCACAAACAAAACTACATAGGCTACACCGCAAGATGCAAACCACTAGTTAGTCACAAAACAGGATGGCCACTTTGCACTTTGCTAAGAAGCACCTAAAAGAGCCTGCAGAGTTCTGGAGAAAGGTCATGTGTACATATGGGAAAAAGATTAATTTATAACAGAGGGATGGCAAGAGTAAAGTGTGGAGGCCAAAAGGAACAGCAGAAGATCCGAAGCAGACCACCTCATCCCTGAAACATGGTGGTGGAGGTGTTATGGCTGCTACAGGTAGTGGCTCACTTGTCTTCATTGATGATGAATGAATTCTGAATTCTATTATCTGATCAAGTTCAAGCAAATGCCTCCAAACTCATTGGACGGCAGTTCATCCTACAGCAAAACAATGATCCCAAACATACTGCAAAAGCAACAAATGACTATTTCAAAGCCAAAAACTGGAAAATTCTTGCTGGACAAGTCAGTCACATGGGAGGTATACTATGAAGCAGGATTACCGAGTTAGCTGGAACATGGACTGAAGTAAAAAGAGCTGTTCTGGGTTTTCATCAGTGCAGTTATCCAGCTAACTCAGTAATCCTGCTTCGTAGTACACCCCCCTGGCTTGAATCCAATTGAACATGCGTTTCATATGCTGAACAGAAAACTTAAGGCATTTAGCCCCCAAAACAAGCAGGAGCTGAAGATGGTTGCAGTACAGGCCTGGAAGCGCATAAGCAGAGAAGATACTCAGCACCTGGTGATGTCTATGGGTCACATACTTCAAGCAATCATTGCTTGCAAAGGATATGCAACAAAGTATTAACCATGACAACTAAATATGACAATATGTCCCAAACATTATGCTGCCCTGAAATGGGGGGGTTAAAATGTATTTAAAAAATGCTGTAATTTCTACATGGTGAAACCAAAATGTATAAAAAATACCTTTTATTAAAAGCTGAGAATCTGCACCTTAACCAAACTTAATCCAATGCCCTGTACCTCAGGACCCTGTCTCTCAATCCCTCAGCTCTGTTCTGCTTCACCACTATTTTGGATCTTGCAGTGTTTCCGTGCTTGGGCAAACAAGGGGTTTCAGGATTGTGGTATTAATGTTTTAATTGTCTCAATCGTTTAATTTGCAATTAAAACATAGGGGGAGTGGTGGAATGTTCCGAAGCAATACCTAGTCAAAGATTCATCACTTGGTATATTGTCCTTGTATCCTAAGTATACAAAATAGGTTGTTTCACCAATTTGCTTTTTGTGCACTCTGCAAAAACTTCATCCCACTTCCACTCTCCTTTCTTTATTCCCTGGAACCACCAAGACATGTACTTAATACTGACATGAAAAAAGTACTGTCCAGGACAACATTTCAGTCAGTAAAAGTCATGTGGGTTTATGTGGTTACGTTTATTCATAAGTAGGGCCAAGTGAACTTGTCTAGAAAAATATTAATATATTCCCAATATGTACAAAAATAAAAGATTAGACATATTTCAATAAATAGCCATTTTCGACCACAGAATCAAATTCCCCTGTTTATATTTCCATAATGCTTAGAAATAGTGCTGCTCTGGATACAGATCTCTCGTGACTAAGTAAAACTTGGGTTCTGAGTGCTTAGCTTAGTGCTTACAAAGTCAAAACAGCTATTACACTATACTTTTCATTCGCATTTTTATCTTGCCATTTCGACTAAGCAGAAATAGACTAAGAATTGTTGATAAACAAGTAGGCCAGGCAGGGTGCGATTTCAACGAGCGATTCTACGATGACTCTTTAATTTGTAACACGCGTTTCCCAAAACAGTTCTTAAAGCGTAAAACGCGCAGTCACCTCTTAAGTGCTACTTAACCAGAAGTGTAAATTTCCGGGTTCAGAAAGTAAAAAAGTCGTCCCCAGTATTTAGTTCCAATCACCTGGATTTGCTAATTTGCACAATTCTTCAGCCAGGAGGTAGAACGAATGAGTGAAATCAGCTGGCTGAGTTCACTGCGGTCAAGCCAGCCTCCACTTCGAAAAAGATGGTAAAAACTAGCCGCCGCGTTTTTTTGGTTCGCAATATACTAGGCATTCTACGGTAAGAGCGTGTAAGAATTGATTTCAAAATAAAAGTGAAGTTCCGGTGAACGTGATAAGACGTGAAAGTAATTTCACATGCATTCAATAAATCAGTCAGTCTGTCAGTAAACAATGAATGAATGAATGAATGAATAAATAAATAACATACATACATACATACATACATACATACATAAATAAAACAAAATTAATAATTATTAAATAATAAAATTAATAATTATTTTTTAAAAACAACTACCACCTGCAAACTTTCAGAGAAAAAATTAGGCTTTCTCATTTCAATTGTGTGAATAATTACTCATTAATAAAAAATAATTAACTTAATAATAAAGAATACATTTTCAAAGACAAATCTGACTTCAAAATGACCACCTCATCGTGTCAATCAGACCATCTCAGGACAGTCAGATGTGGAATTTCAAAATTAAAGTCTTCTAAAATGTCATATAAGAGCTGTGTTTCTAAATTCAGATTGATATTAAAAGGAAACCTCCTGTTTTCACAGACGAATTTCACTTCAGAATGATAGCACACCCAACTCAGGGTGTCAGTCAGACAATCTCAGAACATTCTGATATGGAATTTCAAAATTAAAGCCCTCTAAAATGTCATATTAGAGCTGTGTTTCTTCTAAATTCAGGTTGATATTAAAAGGAAACCTCTTGTTTTCACAAAACCATTTCACTTCAGAATGATAGAAGAACACCTCAGAGTATCACTCAGGCAACCCCAGGACATTCTTGATGTGGAATTTCAAAATTAAAGCCCTCTAAAATTTCATATAAGAGCTGTGTTTCTTCTAAATTCAGATTGATATTAAAAGGAAACCTCCTGTTTTCACAAAACCATTTCTCTTCAGAATGATAGAAGACCACCTCAGAGTGTCAATCGGAGAACCTCAGGACATTCTGATGTGGAATTTAAAAATTAAAGCCCTCTAAAATGTCATACAAATGCTGTGTTTCTTCTATATTCAGATTGATCTTAAAAGGAAACTTCCTGTTTTCACTGACCAATTTCACCAGAATGATAGCACACCAAGTCAGAGTGTGACTCAGAGAACCTCAGGACATTCTGATGTGGAATTTCACATACTGTAGTGCAATCGTTAAATGTATTTTTGATGTAGGGCTACCAATGTTCATTGAAGGTAGAACATTTGGCAGCATTTTGCAGATGGTGGAATACTATTTTATGTTCATGTTATCGTACATAATATAGGCTATGGCGTATAGCCTATACTTGTCTTTTAGGGCGTGACAAATGCTCATTCCAATTTACTGTGCACTGATATGTGGTAGATTAAGGTAATGGTAAATGTCCTTGGAGTCATTATGAATAGGAAAATAAAAATAAAAAAATACAGAAAAATGCAATCCCAGGACAAAAGTATACATACTGTAGAGTACTGGGACAAGTGATGTTTTATTGAGGTACAAGAGTGAAAGATTAGGCAACATATTTGGGTGTATGTAACACTGTGATATCAATGGAGCAAATGTATAGGCCTATGCTTTATAATACAATAATGAATAATTTTATTCATTTTATGACATGTTTTGCATAGGGGTTTTGGACCCATAGATATCTACCCCCCTATACTGATGAAAATACAGTAATTCCCACTTGGAAATTATGCAAAAGTGAGTTTTATGAGCCAAAACTCTTGATTTGTAGTTAAATATATCATTATTTTTTTTATTTACAGCAGTGCACAATTTATCCATTTGGATAGATTTGGAGACACTAATGGACAACAGGGTACACTGCTATATTTTTGCATCATAGACCTTTAGTAGTTCTGCATATCATCCTTAGATTTTGCAAAAACTTGTGGACATGGAGTTTTATGATCCAGGAAAATGTATATATTTTTACCGATTTCACTTATGTAGCTCTCAGCAAAAAAAAAAAAAAAAAATTTTTTCCCAAAGTTTCTTTGCATTTGTGGCACTTTATTTTGACTTAAATTATGAAAATAAACAAATCTAAGTTTGTATTGTAAATGGTACACCTGTCTTGTTTCATTTAAGCCATTTAGCAAGTTTATGTGTGCTCACACCTGGAGTTATAAAGCCTTAAACAGAGCACCCCCTAAATAGGTGAAATTTGCCATATGCGCCAAGGGGTTAAGCGCACAAGCAGCAATTCCAGCTGTCTTCCCTGGCTTGTTCCAGGTCCTCTGTGTCCATGCCCAGGCACTGTTCATGGAACCATCTTTCGCATTTGTCACACAATCTGTCATTGGAGGCCCAGATCCAGGAGGCTTTGCCATCGAACACATTGCACAGTTACTGGCCAAATCGAACACTAAAATAGAAGTACAAATTTAAATAAATTGGTATCACCAACCAGGGGCGCCGGAAATCATTTCATAAGTGCGGGGACCAAAAAATTAATTAAATAAAATAGCCTAAATGTATAGGCTAAATCTCCGGTCTACCTACCGGTATTTTTTTCTTATTATATTTTCACTTTGGACGTTAGCTAAGCAATTATAGGCTATAATATAGCTATATAATTGCGTCTTTAACATCAAAAGTCAAAATGTAATGGAGAACGGGCACAATTTGGATGTATTAATCTAGACGTCTAGATTCCGGATTTTTGCTCACTGGGGTAGCCTAATTACCGCATTTTCTCACACAATAAGCACGGATACGGAAATGTGTTCATATGCGTTTTGTTGTCATCTAACTGATATCCATGCAATTTGCGCTCCATTAAACTCCGCGCGAGTTGTTTTAAAAAAAAAGAATTTACCCACTCAAGTAGCCTAATTCATGAATCGGATGTGTTTTTTTGTTTGCTCCTTGCGATCATTAAACCAAAACACATAGGCTAACATATTTATCATTTATCTCCAGGCTCCAAGTTAACATATAGGTTTGACTTGCATTGCCTAGCCTACTCACAGACATTATAAGCAACAAAACAGCAAGCCCATCCCCATGCTGCATGGTTGTAACATGTGCTACAATTGTAGCCTGTAGCCTAAAATCTCCATGAAGATGTCGTGGTATAAGCTGCCCTAAAATGTATGATCCTGTGAGCACCTGGGGGCTGGGGTAGCTATTCCATAACGCAGGATTTGTAATGTTCCGCCCCATTCCTGTTCGTTTTCCGTGTTTTCCCTCCGTTTCATGTTGGATCCCTTTGTCCGTGTTTTTCCCCCGCTGCTACGGACTAGGCGTTTCCTTTCCTTACTTGTTCGTCTGGTTTTTTTGTATTTACTTCCGCCTTTTCACTCCTCTCCCTCTCGTTGCATGCATTCCTCACCTGGTGTTTAGTAATCACTCCCGTTTAATTTCCACACCTGTTCCTTATTTAGGTTTTTCATTTACGTCACTATTTATACCCTCGGCTGGCTGCCAATCGGCGCCAGTTCGTTAACTATCCTCACTCTGTGTTTTGGTTTTGTCGTTCGTGGTCTTCTACGGTTCTGCTCGCTTGGTTGTGGGAATTCAATCCCCTTACAGCGTGTAGTTCGTCTGAAACTACAGTGTGGTAGTTACCCTCCGTGAAATTCCTGTGTTTCATGCAGCTAAACCTGTTTTCCCTCTAAACCTCCAGTTACCCAGTCTACCGTGGCAGTGTTCGTTCTCCCTTTGTTTGTTTTGTGTGTTCTGTGTTGCGGTACCTCCACCTTCAGCTCACGTAGGATTCCGTGTGGCACTCCGATCCTGGCTACCCTCCAGCTGTTCCTGTCCGGCCAAAGCCGCCCACAACGTCTTCGGTTACGGTTTCCGGGAGCACTGGAGACCGGCCAGATCCTACCGGACCTACCTAAGCTACGCCGCACTACCCAGCACTGCCATCCAGTGAGAACCTCCCGGTCCTTCCCGTGCCTACTTCCAAACTAATCCCCCTCTGTTTTGTTTTGACCAGTACCGGTGTAGTCATCCCGGTCCAGTTTCCAGTCCTGCCGTAGTGAGTCGCCCACCTACCTGTCCAGTCCAGGCGTGAGTCACGCATCTTCCGATCCAGTCCAGTTTCCGGCTTGGAACAAACCTGTTCCTGAGCCCATAGTCCAGAGTGGACCTCCCGGTCCAGTTCCAGTCCAGGTGTGAGTGTGCACCTACCGATCCAGTCCCAGTTCCGGCTTGGAAACAATCCGTTCCTGACCGCGTTTCCTGAGTGGACCTCCCGGTCCAGTTCCAGTCCAGTTCAGGCGTTGCCTACGCCTGGAGTCCAGTCCAGTTCCGGCTTGGAACATTCCGTTCCAGCTCCGGCTTGGAGCAGTCCGTTCCGGGCTTGCTGACTTTACCCTGTGTGATAACGTGTTTGCCTTTCCTGTTACAGTTTTTGGGACTACCCCAACACTTAATTTATTAAAGAAAAACCCTTCTCTGTGAATCTGTCTCCTGGTCGTTGCACTTGGGTTCGTCTCGTATTGGGTTCGTAACAGGATTACTGGGTTAGCTTGATAACTGCAGTAAAACCCGGAACCCTTCCATATCTGGAACAGGGATGGACTGAAGTAAAAAGAGCTGTTCGAGATCAGTGCAGTTATCCAGCAAAACCCAGTAATCCTGCTTTCTGGAATACCCCTGGTTTCAACCTCACACATGAGTAAACTGACTAACAAATTATTGTTAAAAACGCCTATTTAAAATGCGACGAAACCACAACTCACCCAAATACGCACGCCTAACATGTTTGGCAATAAACAAATAAAAGAAGACCCAATTTGTTCCTGGTTCAAACATCAATGCAGGATATGCTCTGTTGAACCAACAGCGTTTTGTCCTGGCAAATATTGCAGATATTAACGATTTATGCAGTAGCCTATGTTTCGTTGTTACAATAGCATCTGTTTTTTCCGCACATAGGCTACTTCACAATTAACATCGCGGACTACGTTAATTATGTTTGTTTAAATTGAGCACAAACTATTTGTGATCACCTCAAACTTAATGTGACTTATTGCAGCAGTAAATTGTATGCTCTTTAGTCTTTGTATAGTGACAATTCAGTCTTTTAATCGCATAATTAAACAAGCCTTTCTTTGTTCAATTAGCCTAAACTACGAGTTTACAGGACTGTAACACTTGCCGTTGAGAAGCAGCAAAGAATATCATAGCGTAGCTTAGCTGTGTTCAGTCAGTAGTGTAGCCTACATCTTTCTTATATCCCAAAGCCATACCCTATCCACGGTGGCCCCCTTGTGGTGCGTCGTCGACATCCCAATTATAGTAGGTCCAATTAATATTTCTCTGAAATTATAAGTTACATGTCCTCTCTGGGCAATACAACAATACAACCATTGTTTACAACCTTCATAAATTCATAAAACGCACCGATACGAAAATTGCTTCTAGTGGGGCCAAAGGTAACAGGGTTTTAACGAAAGAAAAAAAAAAAACAGAAAAGCATGTATTTAATTATGGAGAAACTCCTGCCCTTTTCTGCTAAACTAAAGGGTTTACAGCCATTTCAACCCAGTTATACCCATAATACATAAGAATCAATGCGTGATTTTGCTTGACATGATTCGACAACGAAGTTACAGTGGAGTTGTTTTACTCATTGTAAGGTAACTGGTTGGTCAAAATATGAGTCTGATTGATGACAATTGATGAATAGCCTACAAGAAGCACGACCATAGTAAAAACTTCCATGGTTACTGAGCTGCATATGACCACAGCATATGAATAAATTAGCTCAACAGCTAAAAACTGATTCATGCATTTCTGCCAACTAACGTTATAACATTAACTCCGCTAGCTACGTTAGAGGGTAATATGAGAGGACACGTTTTCTTGTTTTTATTTCCTTAGCTAGACACTTACACCACGTTATTCTGCTACTAGCTAAATGTCTCTGCTTAGCTTGGCAGATAGCCTACTTAGCTGACAGGTAACGTTATCCCCAATAAAGATCGAAAGAGACAGGTGAAAGATTTAACGTTAGGCCGGGTCCTTTACTGGGTGCAACTGAAAAAACGGCAAAGATACAGAAATAAAGAAAATGTTGCAATTTGTACACACAAAACATTCACATGTTCACATGAATGAAATATAACAGGCTTAGCATCAAGCTAGAAAATGTAAAAAATGATTTAGCGCAAGTTAACATTAGCAAGCTAATTTAACATTGAAAATCCTCATTAGCGGGTCTAGCGGCTAATGGCTGAGGCGCCGCGACTTCTAAGATAGCCTATTAAAAGCGGTCCAAAACAGAAAGGCTAGCTACAATGTATTACCTACCCACGTTTGCTACAAGTACTTACACACACATATTTCTAAGCCCTAAGCTAAAAGTAAAAAGTGACAAGCTCGTGACAAACAGGTGTCTTCACCATGGCATGCCATGGGAAACACGAACGAATCAGCAGGACTCTTAACGTTAGCTAGTAACTTAACGTTAGAGACGATTGTGGATCAGGTCACCAAAAGCTAATTTTAGTAGGTTTTCAGCGGAACTAAGTGGGGACCAGCAGCTTGCTAGGCAGCAAATAGGCTACGAATCACAATCTAAAATAGCTAACTTTTTTTTCATCAGCAGTGTGATGTGCGCGATTTCTTTGTGGCTACAACGTTAGTAATTTGTAACCATCTCTCCCCCACCCGCTGACTGAGCGTGAGGGACGGCTTGCAGCGCGAAATAGGTCCTAAAGATGGCGCCGTGTTTACACTGTCATTTGTCATAGAAACCTGTCACCATCATGTGATCAATACGACCAACCAGAGACGACGGACAGGAGGCTAGCGCAAATCACAGACTGCACTGTCTCCGCCTTTGACGCTCCATAATCAGGGCGAACCAGCACGGGTTTTTGGAGTGTAGGCTACCCACAGATTCGCGAGGAGGGACGGTAAAAGTGTGTGGGGGGGGGGGGGGGCTGGACCCAAATGCAAGACTGCTCAGGGGAAAACTCCACCAGGGAGTACATTTATTCAGACAGGGCGAGACAGATAACAGACAGGAAACGGGTCATGAAACTGGGCAGGGAACAGGGTGTGGCAGACTGGGCAGGAAGGGGGCCATGACAGACAGGTCAGGAGGGGGGCCATTCTTCTATCATTGTGATGAGAAATGGTTTCGTGAAAACAGGAGGTTTTCCTTTTAATATTAATCTGAATTTAGAAGAAACACAGCTCTAATATGACATTTTAGAGAGCTTTCATTTTGAAATTCCCACATCAGAATGTCCTGAGGTTGTCTGAGTCACACTATGACGTGTTCTTCTATCATTCTAAAGTGAAACGGTTTTTGTGAAAACAGGAGGTTTCCTTTTAATATCAATCTGAATTTAGAAGAAACACAGCTCTTATATGACATTTTAGAGGGCCTTAATTTTGAAATTCCACGTCAGAATGTCCTGGGGTTGCCTGAGTGATACTCTGAGGTGTTCTTCTATCATTCTGAAGTGAAAACGGTTTTGTGAAAACAGGCGGTTCCCTTTTAATATCAATCTGAATTTAGAAGAAACACAGCTCTTATATGACATTTTAGAGGGCTTTAATTTTGAAATTCCACATCAGAATGTCCTGAGATTGTCTGAGTGGACACTCTGAGGTGTTCTTCTATCATTCTGAAGAGAAATGGTTTTTGTGAAAACAGGAGGTTTTCCTTTTAATATCAATCTGAATTTAGAAGAAACACAGCTCTTATATGACATTTTAGAGGGCTTTAATTATTCACACAATTGAAATAAGAAAGCCTCAATTTTTCTCTGAAAGTTTGCAGGCGGTAGTTGTTTTTTTAAAATAATTATACATTTTATTATTTAATAATTATTCATTTTGTTTTATTTATGTATGTATGTATGTATGTATGTCATTTATTTATTAATTAATTCATTGTTTACTAAACAGACTGACTGATTTATTGAATGTATGTGAAATTACTTTCACGTCTTATCACGTTCACCGGAACTTCACTTTTATTTTGAAATCAATTCTTACACGCTCTTACCGTAGAATGCCTAGCGAACCAAAAAAAAAACGCGGCGGCTAGTTTGACCATCTTTTTCGAAGTGGAGGCTGGCTTGACCGAGTTCATGGGTGGAAGAAACACATAACAGGACTTTTCCTTTCTGATCCCTGGATTTTACATTTCTGTACTTCTGTCTGTGGTGCTGCTGATACGGGAGGAGGAGGGGCGATAGATTGGGAGACGCGAACCCCACTGTATTGCCCAATACATGGCCGGTTAGGCACGTCAAATTTTCTTTTGAAATAAAATCTTTTTCCCACTGATTTTACTTGTCTCAAACTTATTTATTTATTTATTGGGACTAATTAAGGAATGGCTCTTATGGGTAATTTCCAAATATATACAAATAAGTAAATTAATTAAATAAATAAACGTAAATATTGTTACACCTAACATCACTATAAAAAAAAAAACAATCAGTGGTTATGGTAAACGTAAAAATGAAATGAACACTAACACGAAAAAATCTAATAAAGTATGTTAAATACGTAGCTATGTGAAATAATAACTTTTTTTGGAAGTGACACCAAAAAGCGCGTCTATCCTCTGAAATAACTAAGATATTTATTGATTGGAAATTTGGAATTTGAGAAAGGAGAACACACATATCTCCAAAAAAGAAGGCATATTCACGTAGGCCTACACAAAAGGTGAGTGAAACTCAGTGGCGTAACGTCGCGGCTGTAAAAATAGGCCTTCGGTAACCTTACCTTTATACGGATATTACTCTCAACCTGTTTCTACTTATAGTTCTTAATTATCAATCAAGCAATTCAATAACTGAATAACAAACATCAATGAATATATCAAGTTTTTCTGTGCTAGTATTTTTCTTTGCGTCATAAAATGGGTAACACTTAAATATAGGCTATGTAGCGACGGCCTGCGCGTTGGAAAAAGTGGGGATTACTTGTTTCCGTTTTATTTAGAGTCAGTAGCCTAACAATCAATCCATTCATTCTCTGAATAATCAAGACCAATTTGTAGCCTATAATGATTTAGAAATGATAACGACAAAGAGACAACTTAAGATTGTTTAACAAGGATCAGGCAATAATCTGAATGCGTTAAAGCAGGGGTTCTCAATCCTGGTCCTGGGGGGACCCCCCCTGTGTATGCTGGTTTTCGTTGCAACCGCAGTTGCAATCCCAGAATTTTAACAAGCTGTTAATTTTTCTTAATTAGGTGCTTTTCATGTTTGGAGGAATTATTCGCCCACTTAAGACACATTATGTCAGAAATAGCTATGCATGCCATGTAGAACAAACTCCCCATGTTCACATTGTGCTTATTGTGCTATATTGCAACAATTACATAAGAAAAGGTTACAAAATAATGTATTTTCACTCAAATGAAAGAGTGAAGTGAATCAATAGGCTCCTAATTAGGTTGTTGAACACATGTGTTTAACTCAATTTTTTCTTTAAGCTTAAGACAATGCAGGTTTGGCTCGTTATCATTTGCTTTGTGTTTGAATTCTTCATTATCTACGAAATGGTTAATTTTAGTGGCCATGTGTCCACACTTTCACCAATTAGGAGCCTATTGATTCAAATCAGTCTTTAAATGGATCTGTTAAATAATTTTCTTATCTTTTTTAAATAATATAGCACAATGTGAACATGGGGTGTTTATTCTACATGGCATCCATAGCTATTTCTGATATAATGTGGCTTAAGAGGGTGAATAATTCCTCCAAACATGACAAGCACCTAATTAAGAAAAATTAACAGCTTGTTAAAATTCTGGGATTGCAACTGCGGTTGCAACGAAAGCCAGCATACACAGGGGTCCCCCAGGACCAGGATTGAGAACCCCTGCGTTAAAGAATGTAATTAATTTTAAGACGACACTAAAATTAGTCAAAGCGATTTAAACATTAGAAAGCATAAATTTAAAGAGGACAGCCTCTTAAGTGTCTCGAATCGTTGAGAGCAGCGCATATTACAGGCTAGAAATACTCATTTACGAAAATCTACGTTGAACATTTAAACATGGAGCATTTAAAAGTCAGAATCTTCGCATGATAACACAACATCATAAATGTCGATATACAAAAATGCAACAAGTTTATGTTGCACAGAACAATAATGCTATCAAAATAACTTGGTAGCCTAATAATTTACTTCTTGTTCTTGGTTATTGAGTGAATCAATTATTTGATTGACAATCAGGAAAAGTAAACGAAAACAGATTGAGAGTGATCATCCGTTAATTTAGTCTACACGTGCAGACGTATTGAGAAGGAGCCCAGCGATTGGTTCCTTTCACCAATCAGTGAGTTTAAATAGATATGCAAGGACCTCTGACTTTTTAATACGAAGGGTGGTCTAAAGTGGGAACAAAATGAAGATGCCTGGCCTTATTTCTTATTTGCTCCTGGTTGGCCTTGCTCTGGCAGGTGCTTTCCCTACAATTACTGAAACCGAAGACCTTACTCCAAGTGTTGATGATTTTGACCTCGTGAACTACGAAAGCGATTTGTTCCCCGAATTAGTGGATGAGAATACAAGTGATTTTGACGATTTTGAAATCGCCGACGGTGTTTATGAATCCGTGGAAGGTGATGTAGGTGCAGGCAGTTTCAAATTCATACCTGGTGGCGTCAAACTCCTCTCCGAAGGCAGTGGGCTCCCGGAGCACGAGGCAGAGGAGCAGCGCTGGTATGACGAGTTTGGAGGGGGACTTTCTGAGGCGGAAACTCCAGCGGTTGATGAACACGGCCGTGCGCTCCCAGGGCGTGAGGAAGACCACACCGAGCGCACAGACCGTACGAACGACGAGCCCGCCTCGTATGGAGATGTTGCGACTCCCAGAGCTGGTGTTGAGGAAGATGGCCGTGAATTCCCAGTCCAGAAGAACGAGGAACAGGCTTGGTATGGCGATATCGCGACTCTAAAAACTAGGATTGCAGAAGCTGAACGGTCAAGTGTTGAGGAAGATGGCCGTGAATTCCCAGTGCTGAAGAACGAGGAACAGGCGTGGTATGGCGATCTTGTGACTCTAAAAACTAGGATTGCAGAAGCTGAGCGGGAAAGTGCTGCTTGAACCAGCGAAGAGAAATCTTTGGCTAAGGTGGGCAGCTAACCTGAGTATTTCTATTTGGAAGGGTGTGGGTGTGGTCTCCATACCCAAGCTAACGAGGAACTTGTTCTCTTTGCAGGCACTACGCACCGGATCACACTGCACCATGACTGTACAAATAAATTTCGTTCAATGATTGCGTTGTTTGGAGTTTTGACTACTTTACTTTAGGACTTATGCATGCCATAACATGTGGGTGGGAGCGATGTTCAATGCAACTAATTTAGTGCCACTTCAAGCTCCATGTCTGCAAGAACAGTGACTTCAGTGTTTCCCATCACACAGCCATTGTCATGATTAATAATATAATGGAACTGCTTCTCAGTAGGGCATGCAGACCAATTATCATCTGGGCATGGCATAATTTGACATTTTGCAGATTTCTCTGCTTTCAAGGCATCAGAACTGTGGTGGCATGTAAAGTGTAACTGCTGCTCTACAGATCACTTTTATTCCAGGGGTGTGTGTCTCCCAGGACCAAGTTTATGCTAGTTTTTGTTGCAAACATTTGCAATCCCAGAGATTTAATGGTTAATGTTTTAATTGGATGCTTTTCATGTTTGGAGGGATTATTTACAATCTTAACCACATTGTCATATCTATGCATGGTAGCTGAGGAACAATTCCTAGATGACAAATGAGCCAAACCTGCATTGTTAATGTGCTCAGGGGGGGGGGGAAACATGCAAGAACTTAAACGCATGTGTTCAACAACCTAATTGAGCAAGAGATTGGCTGTATAGCAAAAAAACAGCATATAGTGACCGAGTTTGAGAACCACTGTAAAGGGTATCCATTTTCAAGACTACAGCGCCACAAACTTAAACATTCTAATTCAGTTTAATGTGCTTTACTCAATTGGTTGACTACTTTCAGACTGACGTGTGTTAATGGTTTCCATTGAAAGTTATTGTAGGTGCATGCATTTCCCAGACTGAAATGACAACTTGTCTTTCATACTAAATGGGTCACCTGACGCATGCCTTAACGTTGGCGATTAGCACCAGATATTTCTCGACTTTCCATTTTCCCGGATAGCCTATAGCCTACATCAAGTCCGAATTGCTCACATTGCCTTAAGTGACGTTTTCAGCCGGCTTAAAACGACACCGATGGACACAAGTTGCGTAGCCTAGGCCTACTATAGCTACGTAGCTAAACCTATTGATCAGGTTTTACAAGACCAGGAATGGTTTCTTTTGTAAGTTTAACAAGCATATGCATCTTTAAATTAGGCTAAAGCCTATAGCTTGGGTCTTTTTACGTTAATGTCATCCTATGCAGAACTTTTTGAACTGCAGTTATAACGTGACATGACTTAACACACCTGATAATGTGCCAGCATAATTTTAATTTAGATACGTTCTAAGGTTTGCCTAGGTCGTTTAAAAGAACATCCACGAACAGGAACTCTTAACACTGCGTATTTAGACTGACCGGATCTCCATTGCAGCGCCACCAAAGAGAAAGGTAAATCATCTCGGGGGAAAGAGGCAAAATAAAGCATATTAACTACTGAGCAGAGAAGGCACTCGTCATTTCACTTAATAAATGAGTGACTTTCAGGTAACGTTAACACATCGCTGATCATGGGAAACGCTGTGGTGAGTTTACAAGTTGTATTTTGAATAACGGAGATATGTATTTTTAGACTATTAGCACTTGATCTGAAACGAAGACGCAGTCACGGAAATGTTAATTCAGAGGTTGGCACAAACGAGAGAACTCCGTTAACCTGCCCTATATTTAGCCTACTCACCGCTTTTACCAATTTAACTGGCTTGTTAGAAAATGACAACTAGTAGCATATGCTAACTTCAGCTGGCATGAAGAACTCGGAATGATACCCAGTTATACACACTAGCTAGCTTGATGATTATCGCAACAAATATTTTTAATTCGTTGTAGCGAACTTTTTTTTTGTAGCGAATATTTTTAGTAAGCTGGATCCCATCTCAGGAATGGTTAATGTTAGGGTTAACTTGTGTAATTTATCCAAGCAAGGTACATTTTAAACTTTTCTTAGTAGGCTACGTTTATTCGGTATCTTAACTAATGTTAGCTCCAGACATAACATTCAGCTACCCCAGACCGTTTTAACAAACTCTTATTGTTTGTTCGTATTATTATAACCTTGGCTGTATCCGCCACGCCCGCTGAGCGATGCAATTGAACTTTGCTAAAAAAAAAAGGGTGTGTTTCCATCCATTGGAGCATCAAACTTACGCTATTTTAGTTGCAAATTAGTTAACGTTATATGAATTGTTCAGATTGGTATGGTCTTTCATGCAGTGTGAAGTAGCCTATTCGTGTGTCCTGGATCTGTTTTGTCTGCGGAAAATTCAACCTACCACAAGTTTAAATTACCACATTGTAACGTTGAAACGGGGAGTAGACTGGCCATTCTGTAACTACTGCATTTCTGTAGGGTGGGTCCTCGGGGTGGTACTGAATAGAAGGAAGCAAGGTCTGAATGAAGCAAACTGGGCTGAGCAAAATTGGCCTGCTACAACGAATCTATGAGTCACTCTGTTTTTCGGGCGGTTCCCCTTGTTCAACTGACCAAATAGGGGAATGTGCCTGCTGTGGTTCTGACTGTGGTTTAGTTGAGGACTAGAATGGTGATCCAGCTGCTTATTGAAACGCCAGCCTACTATTGAAGTTTATTTGTGTTTATTATCATCACATTGCGCAGAACTGGTAGTCCATACTAATGTCTAGTCCCCTTTTATAAAAAAAAATTTTTATGACACGGTAAGAAAGGCCTTTGTTCCTAAGGAGGTGGGCGGAATTCGATTTTTTTTAAATCACGATTGTAAGCTCTAGAAGTTATTATCCTCATGTCAGCAACACAATTAAAGAACCGTGCGTTTGACGGAGTGTTTTTTAAAATATTAGCCTAATTGTATTATTACCATCATATTGCCATATGGCCAGTGTGCATCTGAATTGTGTACCACTGTAGGCTACCACATTGACCCAGTCTGTTTGCCCAGACTACAGGTGTGCTTGTGGCAGCAGGGGTGGTGACACTCTCCACGGTGGGCTTGGTTCTGGGGGCCTTTTTGCTGAGGAAGAAGAAGAGGAGCCCAATCACACTGCTCGACCCCACCATCAAATATCAGCTGAGACTCATTGACAAGGAGGTAGCCGATCGCCAAGACCAGACAACAATCCAGATTTTGGAGCATGTTGAAGGGTGGTTTGAAAAGGGAGTGACAGTGTTATTTTAAAGAGTGCAGACAAAACATTTTTAATAGTCACATTTTCTGCTGAATGAAAATGCTTCTCTAAAAGCCATAAATCAATTGGATTTGACTAATGTTATCTTGTTTGAACCCTCAAAAATGCAATTTTCACATGACCACAGTAATAAATTGCCTGTTGAATATAGCCTTGCATGAAAATACTGGGTATAGTGTGGAACCTGCATGAATCAAAGTAGGCCAGGGGTTCCCAAACTTTTTCTGATGCGACCCCAAATTAATGCTCACAAATGTATGCGACCCCAACACACGTGCACGTACGCACGCACGTCTCTGTTGAAAATGACATAAATCACAGAGTAGATTCAATCTGTGATTGGTTGAAATGTATGAAGTAACGATTACATTTTTATATTCGGGTTGTTGAAATGTTGGACATGTAGTACATTCACATATTTGGAAGAGACAAAAAAACTTTATATTCTTATTGTCAGGAAAAAAAAAAAATAATAATAATTTCAGGCGACCCCATCCTCAAATCAGGACTTTGGGGTTGCGACCCACAGTTTGGGAACCCCTGATGTAGGATACCCAGCCAGCTTTTTCAAGGTTTCCTTTTTAAGCAAAATAATCTATAGGGTTTAAGTTGGCTTCTATTTGAGGAACTTTGACTTATTTATGTAGGCCTAAAGCTTGACACATTAAAACTATTTAAGGGGCTTCTGATAGTGGTATTTTCCATTGCCATGAATTTGCTTTCAGCGTCCCCCTGAGTTTCGTTTTGGTTGCAGCTTAAATGTTAAAACCAAAATTTCAGCTGTCAATTTAATTTTCAGTTTTTCAGTCATGTGATGATAAACAAATGGGAAAACCTAAGTAATATTTGAGGTGAAAAAGAAAGTCATAGGCAACATTAAGGATTCATGTGTTAGCCTGGCCTACCCACCACAGAAGTCTGCTGTTGCTCATATGTTAGTGGGCACAATTTGAAAACTTCAGGAGATGTAAAGAAGTGTCTACCCTATAAGATATTAAAAAATGAAAAAAAAAAAAAAAATTTGTTTTATTTATACCTAAATAAGGTTTCAGTACAAAAAATGACCTAATTTGTATATTTATTTATTTTGGCCAAAAGTATTGAAATTGTGGCAAACCTTGTTTGTGAGCTTTCTGATAATACAAGAACCATACTGTTTATTTATGAAGAAGATATCTGTGACTTCAGGTAGGGTGGGGTCCAATATGGGTGAACTGCATTCTAACACTCTAATATAGGTTAACATGTATTTAAAAAAATTGTTCAAATGTAAAGAGGTGAGGTCAGAAAGCAATTGATTTCTGACAATGCCCCATACACTAAGTTTCTCTGTGAGGAAAAATGGGGAATATGCTGTTGCTAATGTTTATACCTCCCTTCTCATTGAACATATTCTCTCAGGTTCTGAGTCATGACACTCGCAGGTTTCGTTTTGCCCTGCCTTCACCAGAGCACATCTTAGGCCTCCCAATTGGTACGTATGTCAAATTAGTATGACTAAGCAACACGTGTTTATGGGTGTGTTTTGTTTGTCTTTGCATTTTGTGAAATACTCCTGTATCCATAGCTTTTCTGTAGCAATGCAAATTTATAATTTATAATGCTTAATAATTAATAAATACATGACACGTGGCTCTTTTCAAAAGTGCAAACATTTCAATAGGTTTACATTTCTACTGTCAGTTCAGTTAGTACTTTGTAACTCCTCCTCTGGCAACTATAACAGCTTGCAAACGCGTCTTTCCATTCTTGCTTTTGGAATTTTACCCCATTCTTCCTGGCAGGACACTATAATATTCAAGTCTGGGGACTGTGGTAGCCATTCCAAAACCTTCGTCTTTCCTGTAGGTACTTCATAGTTGATTTTGAGGTATGCCATGGATCATTGTCTTGCTGGAATACCCAACCTCTCTTCATCTTCAATGTCTGGACTGACCTTCGAACGTTAGCTTCTAGAATGTCTTGATATTTGGTGGAATCCATTCTTCTTTCCACCCGCATATTCCCTGTGCCCCCGCTGCCACACAACCCCAAAGCATAATGGATCCACCTCCATGCTTAACAGTTGGCAAGGTGTTCTTTTCTACAAATGCTTCACCCTTTTTTATCCAAACATACCTTTTTGGTTGTCGCCAAAAAGTTAAATTTTGGCTTCATCAGTCCAAAGCACATTGTTTCAAAATGCTTCAGGCTTCTCAGGGTTTTCTTTTACATACTTCAGATGCTTTAAGGTTTCTTTCTGGAAACTCTGCCATGTAGGTCTTTGTTGTTTAAAGTATGTTGTATTGTTGTCCTGTGAACAACTAGACCTGCGTCTGCTACTCTTTTTAAAAAAAAAATTTTTTGCAGTGATGTGTGGGTTCTTCTGAGTATTCCTCACCAGGGCTCTGGCCATTCGATCTGAAATTTTTATTAGTCTTCCAGAACTTGCCTGAACTTCAACTGTTCCATTTATCTTCCATTTTCTGATGTTTCTGACAGTGAAAATGGGTAGTTTGAAAACGTTGAGAGGATGTGTCATTTGCCATCACTTCCACAGCTGTTTGGGGGTCTGAAAGCTGTGCCAACATAACCCCATGGCATTAAAACAAGGGAGCAGTTGCTCTATCCCACAAAAGTTCCTGATTTATCATTAGAGGTAATATACCAAGTGAAAACAATTGGGGATAGAGTTAATGGTATGGGTATGGAACCTCTCCTTCCTTCATCCTTTCTGGGGTGTAATTTTGTAATGTTAAAGGGGTAACATGGTGGTTGAATGTGACACATGCCAGTTACCTTTAGGTAACATCAGAGTGAATGTGTCCATCAATGTTGTTATTCAGTAATTTTTAAGTACTATAAAACTCCTTTGTATATGCCCAAATTTCCCATTCTACAAGTTCACCTCATTTTGTAGGCGTATCAATGAGAACTGTCAGTCAGATATGATTGACAGGCCGTTCCCCCCACCTTACACACATTTGTTGTTTGTAACCATAGTTACCTCGAGACTGGATTTACCAGGAAGTGTATAGGCGTTTACAAAGTCCTTAATATAAGCAATGTGAGATGTCACACCAGCTTTTAACCTCCAAACATCCCCAAATTTGCGTAATTTTGAAATAAGTACGATAAAAGCACAACGATGGTGCGTCTCGCGCGACACCGAGGAAAGGTCCACTGCAGTCTGCCACGCTATCGATAGCATGCTGGGAAGGATTGATTCAGCTAGCTAGACTAGCTATCTAGCTATTTTGCAGGTATTAGGACCGAAATAATTTAATCACGGCATGATGGCGAAGATCAACTGCTTTTAATTGGCTAGTTATGCTCGTAGCTAGCAAGATTACTGCTGTCGGTTCTGTCATATCTAGCTAGCTATGTGTCGACACACCGAATCTAGGCAACTTTGATTTATCAAAGTTATCAAAGGTCAGTTATCAAATCGTTTTTCATATGACATAGAAAGTGCTCAGCTATCAATAGCTGGATAACGTTAGCCTAACTTGAATTACCCTTGTTAGGTTATCGAAACAGTCAACGTTTTAAAATGTTGCTAACTTTTATCTAAGGTTTGCAACCTAACAATAAATTCAGTAAATTTAGCTTGCAATAATAGATAATCATTCTCTGTGTAAACGGTAACAAGGCTGTGAACTTACCGAAGAGGTTATGGCGTAAATGGTTACAGTTCAAATTCACGTCTTTTTTTTTTTTTGTGGGCGTGGATGGGGGGAGTCTTCCATAGACAGTTTTCTGACATCGGGGAGTGGTCATGACGTCATACGAGAAACGACCTGAAAATCGGACCAGAAAATTAAATTGTCTATTTCTCCAAACCTAAATAAAATACAAATTTGATAGTTCCGTGGTGTTACCGCAATGCCCCTATGTACCAATATCATCTAAAACACCAGAAAGTAAGGTAAACCACCATGTTAAGGGTAATTCCTCCCAAAAACAACATTAACCTTATTAAACAGATCAAGGCGCAACTAATTAAGTCTTTCTTTGTGGCTGGCCAAAAAAAATCTGTACTGAGTTATTTGAATATAAAGTTGAAAATTCGGTTTTGACGTATACCTCCACCACTTCCTCGTTTTTTAAAATTTATTTTTTTATTTGTTTCTTATTTGTTTTCTTTTTTCCCAGTTTGGAAGGGGGGCACGTCCTCTTTGGAAGTCACGTCCTCTTCAGGGCGTGACTCCTCAAGTGATTCCAACTCGCCCAGAGCCATTCTGTGCGCAGCGATTCTCTCCGAGCCCCTCCCCCTACCCGGGAGCAGCCGCCAATCGCCACTCCCACAGGGCACCGGCCATGCTCAGATCTGGCAGGACAGGGATCGAACCCCCGATCCTCATGGCACAACCGCACAGACAAAGTCTGCGCCTTAGCCCGCAGTACCACCGCGGTCCCCACTTCCTTGTTTTTGAAAGACTACAGTGTTTTCAAGTGGGTGTGTAAATTACATAGCAAGTGGGCGGAGCCAGCGAGGGAAGAATTGTTGCCTGCATTTCACTGTTCTGAATAGGGACACATCGCAGTTCAGGCTAGCTATCATTGCTATTTTATTATAATTTCTTAAAGATGTTTTGGCAAACTAAACCAAACAGGACTCAAGTGCTGTCGGTTACAGAGTGGAGCTCCTCCGGTATTCCTTGATTTCCTGTAGCCTTATGTCTTCCTCTGCCTTATTGAATCACCCGGTAAGGAACCATGTAAACTAACATTACATTATGATCCATGACCATTAAGTAGACTAACATTAGCTAGCTGACCATAATTGAACGGTTTCACGTTGAGTATTCGATTACAGAAGCAATGTATTTTTTCTGGGCTAGTGTGTTAGCTGTTGTTCGCAACGGGTTTCTTGGCATAAAACAAATTGTTTTTTAAATATGTTTGCTGTGGAGTAGGCTGTAGTAGCTAACCTTGCATTAGTTAATGGAAGGAGGTTGGATATTGGGGTAATAAATGTGTCGTTTCCATGTTTTTACCAACATCAGTGCGTTCGAGTTGCACTGGGAAAGTTTTGGCTTTGCTAGCAAACATAGCTAAAACGGCTAATAAGTAGCCTACAACAATGACATTTTAACTTTTAATTGTATATGTTTAATATTCTGTATCGGCATGTTGGTCGATATAAAAGCATTTCATACTGAAAAATGGGAGGTCGGGTTGATTTTCTGACATGGAACCGGGGTGCATAGCCTAGCTAAGTGTTACAGACTTCTGGCTAGGCTGGCTAATGTTTTCCGCAGGTTGACCTTTATCTGGACCCAGTCCCCAGGCTGGAGGGAGTGGCAAGGTGTGCTGGGCTCCTTCTGCCCTGCTTCTGGGACTTTCCCAAATGCTGTTGACAAATCAGGCAGCTTTCACAGTACTGCTTTGCAAACTTTGAATACCATTTTTTATTTATAGCTGCAATCATTCCTGAGTCAAACCACGCAGTTTCAATGGGGGTGGCGGGCTTATTGTTCAGAGTTTATTTTTGGTGTACACATTCGTCAACCACCCATATAATAATAATAATAATAATAAAATTATTGGTTTTGCACTTTTCATGCAGCTCAAAGTGCTTTCACATTCCAGCACAGAACAAAAAATAAAAATGATAAGAAAATAGAGCAATAAAAGAAAAACAATACTGGCTGGGCCCACAAGACAAATACCTCAACAAACACTCCAACAACAATCAGCTTGCTACCTGCTATATGTTGTGCACAGTACATAACAATAAAAATACACAATAAAAATATGAGACAAGCATTCTATGTGCTCTTTAGCCCCTTAGCCTCTCTGTGGGTGGTCTTTTTTATACTTTTGCCTGCTAGCAACCGCTGCAGGACTTTTGCCTCTCCTGAAAGGTCTTGTGCCTTCTTTTTATTAAGGACTTTTCCTATACTATGGTTTGCCTCTCAGCAACCGCTAGAGGACTTTCTGCCTTTTCCTTGAGGTCTTTTGCCTCTCTTAATAGAGGACTTCGCCTTGGCTACACTGAAAGGACTTCCTGCCACCTGTATAGAGGTATTTTGCCCCGCTTTATAGAGGACTTTTCAAGTGCTCAACAGACAACAAACAACAACTGAACATCAGATAACAGTATTTATAGGATTTATGCATATTTATGAAGGAAAATTAAGTTTGAGCCTTGAATTCTTAATAGTTTATGACATATAAAGGTTCAATTAAGGTCCAGAATGACCATATTTTATTGACATAACATTTTCAGATAGCATTTACTTTATAGAGATCTGAGATCAATCTTGAGTTTTTCGAATGATTGCTAAAGTAACCATTATGAACATATGAATAGCAAAAATGTAAGCTAAGCATGTATAGAAACCATTATACAAATGTGATTTTCTAACATTGAAGATATACCACAAAACATGTGGGCATATTTGTTCAGCCTCATAACTTTCACGTTTTGCAGATGGCTGTGTACGTTTAATATGTAGAATGTGTCATTAGCCTTGTGAAATTCCTTCATGGTGAATTAAAGATTTATACGGGACCTTAACCTTCAGCAACATATAGCAGATCTGATTTTCAAGCCACAATGAGGAGGCTAACTACACCAGAAGGCTGAGACCAACCTTTTGAAATTTTAACATGGGGAAGTTGGTATAAGCTTCCTCTGAAGCTGGCAAAGTGATAACTGTAGACATGATTGTTTGAATAATAAATAATAATAATGCATGGCATTTATATAGCGCCTTTCTAGATACTCAAAGCGCTTTACAATGATGAGGGGGAAACTCGCCTCTACCACCACCAATGTGTAGCACCCGCCTGGGTGATGCAACGGCAGCCATTTTGCGCCAGTATGCTCACCACACATCAGCTGAGGTGGAGAGGGAGAGAATAATTTTTTTAGCCAATTAAACTGGGGGATGATTAGGTGGCAGATTGAATGAGCCTGGGTTGGGAGTTTAGCCAGGACACCGGGGAAACCCCTACTCTTTGCGATAAGTGTCATGGGATCTTTAATGACCACAGTGAGTCAGGACCTCGGTTTAACATCTCATCCGAAAGACGGATTGAGTGTGTGTTCCTCTCGTCCAATGAGATCATTTAGAACCATTATTTCTGGCTATTAATGTGACCCACCAAAACTTAATTTGGACAACTTTAAAGTCACATCTCAGTTATGAAATTAAAGAAGACAAGGAGAAACGGTGATTCAATGTATGGTTACTGTGAAACATGTACATGCTGCTGCACACTCATCATGCCCAGTTCAAGGATTTGAGGGACATTTATTAGTCATTCTTCCTCATTGAATCTGATGACAGATCTGAACTAGTGTTAAACAAAAAACAACAGATGTAAATTGGGGCCATTGGTTCTTTGAAAATAATTATGAAATCAATTGCCACCTAGTGTCCAATATGTGTAGTACATCACGCTGGCCTAATGTAGGTGTTATGATTGAACAATTATTTTCACTATGAAGGAATTTCATAAGGATGATGGCTTTCTGTACACATTCGCTACATGTCACAATGCTAGATTCTACTAATATGCCCACGTAACGTTTTATCCTTGAAGACAAATCACAAAATTATTTTTTAGATGTCCTGTATAGATGGCAGCAATAATATTTTGATAAATGTCTATGAGTTCTGAATGATCAATTATCCAAAAATCTGATTTTTCTTTCCTTTTATTGCCTGAAATGGACTCATAGGGTTTCAACCCCCCTAATGGCGGCCATTTTTTGGCCTTTTTGGACCCCTCTATCTCTACAACTATGTAGAATATCATGACCAAAGTTCAGCTTTATTCATTTGGATGGACAAGGATTGTGTGAAAATAATATGAGAACAATTTGAGACCTTTATAAGTAAATTCAAACAAATATTGGCTTTCAGGATGAATAGGGAACGACAAGAAGGCAGAACATACATCAACACCCGTGAAATGTGTAGCAGTTGCTGGAACCGCAGATAATATAGTGCAGGATTAGGTACAGTGGGCAAGGAAAGGTTAACGACTTGATTAATAGCTCTTAAATCTTGTGCAAATCTATAAGTGTTTTTACCTGGCTTTTTAATTGGTAGGATAGGTGTGTTGCATTTACTAATGGTAGGAATGATACCTTGTTCCAGTAGGGCCGTGATTACCGGAGCAATACCTTCCTCAGCCTTCAGGGGATACTGTGGTTTTCTGGGAAAATCTTTATTATGATATACTGTAATCACCACAGTTTTGCATTGTACAAACAACTGTAGACCACAAGGAATCTGGAAGCTGGAAAAGTGGGGTGTCAACATTTAGTTGCACATTTTGTTGTTGAAATTGTTGCGGAGGGAATTGCCGTTGTTGTTGGAACTGTTGCGGAGGAGTAGGACAGTTCCTAGCGAAATGTCCGGGCTGGCCACAATTATAGCAGACATCTGTCCACTGTGTCCACTGACCTGGCTGTGGGGCAGCAGGAGCAAATTGCCTTCCTCCCCCTCTGCTTCTACCACTCCCTCTGAACCCCCCCCCCCCCCCTTTGCACCTTGGGTGCCTCCTCTGCCCCGCTGTCCAGCAAAATGAGCTGTCTGCATCGCCATCAGTTTTACTTCAGCAGTTTCTTTCGCTCTTGACAAATTCATACAATGTTCAGCATATTGTGTAATCTGTCTCCATCTTCAGATTGCCATGCAACACACATAAGCTTAACATGTCGGCTAATTTTTGGCCTGGCACAAAAGGCTCTGTTTAGGTTTCGCGCGTTGTAATTTGCTCTCCATTTCAGCTCTATTTTTCTTATTTATTTGCTGCTTTAATTCGCAAACCACCTCCTTTAATTTATTATTTATCTTGCAATCCGAGTCACGGCACCAAAATTGTTGTGGAATAAGCCACTCTGAGGTTCGGACTGGTGAATTCAAGTTTCAGACGCCATCAAGTTTTTATACATGCACATACATGGGGAACAAACACATGGCAGTCAGTGTCTATTCTGAAATTAACATAAACAAGTCACCACTTCTTATACAGAAACAAGATAATGTCTTTCTTTCCCACCATAAATTGTTGTGGGAACATGTATCTTGCTATTCTCTTCACCCTACATGACCTGAGGTCAAAATGACATTGCTACCAGGCATGCAAGCCAATGCAGGTGTTCATCTTTGTTATGGTTTCAGAGCAGTTCCCTCAGTCGCAACATTCCTTCAGTCAATATCCAGTTCTCAGCATGCATAAAATAACTTTCTACTAGGGCAAAAGCACACAGGCTATTTTATTTTAATTAGCCTTGGCTATGTGGAAGTTTAATGTCCAACCCCAGTTTAGGCTTTTTTTTTTGATCATTAAACTAATTATAATGGTAGCAAATATAAAATGGACAATTAACGAATCAGTTGACTTTACCGTTTTCATATTAATCCACCCCTCACCCTCTTCTCCCCCAGGAAAACATGTGTACCTGTCCGCCCGAGTTGATGGAAGCCTCGTGGTGCGTCCATACACCCCGGTCTCCAGTGATGATGACAAGGGATTTGTGGACATTGTGGTGAAGGTACTACCCTCTGAGAACTGACTACACAATATACACCAGTAATGAATAACTGGAGCAGGGATCTCAAACTGCAGCCTTGTAGGTCTACAGTACCTTCAGGTAACTGTTTAAGTCACTGGTTGCCAAAACAGCCTAATTTGGTCTAATTTGGCTGCTATTTGCAAGGAAACCACAAAACACGTGCAGAAACTGGTCTTCCATGAGTCTAATGCTGCGTTCATGACATATGGGTGAGATGGTAACTACGAGCTTCCAACTTGGAAATGCCGTTCACGTCAGATTTTAAGTCGTAAAAGAATACTTGTGAACCAGTGCGGAAATGGCCCACCATCTCTCCCATACGATGTGAACGCAGCATACGGCCTACCAATTCTGTGGTCAAACGCAAGAAAGAAGCATGTTTTCAACAAATAATCTGGAAAAATAATCGACTTGTTTATCGGATTTAACGGATTACCTGACGACATGTCAAAAGTCTGCTACCTACAGTTGAATCAAATGTTCAGCAAAGTGGCAAAATGAGCCAGTTAAAATGGTGATAGTTAACAAAAACAAAGGTTTCTGGCAAACTTCCATATTTTCAGTCATCTCAGAGACCCTCTCTAAATCTCTGGTGATCTTGGCTTTAAACGGGTTCATCCGAGGTTAATGTGTGAACACGTCCAAGTTGTTGTTACGAGCAAGCAAGTCGTTCAAACCGTAATTCCTACATGTCATGAACACAGCATTAGTCTGATATCCAAGGAGGAGCAAAGTACGATTAAAATACAATTCTGGTAAGGTATTTACAGTAGATTTCATTCCATCTAAATCTTTAATCAATCCCATTTAATACATTTTTCAAAAGTCTTTCCCTCACTCTGAATTGTCATTTTGGCACAGATCTTTAGATTTTGACTACATTTAGAATGAGCTAATAAGACTGCATATCTGCATTCAACACAAGGGATGATATTCACACAGTCAGTGAACTGAAGAAGTGCGGTAAAACCGGACCGTTCTGCTCTGCAGATCTACTTCAAGAACGTCCACCCCAAGTTCCCCGAAGGGGGCAAGATGTCCCAGTACCTGGAGAGTCTGCAGGTCAGCGATGTGGTGGACTTCAGAGGACCAGGAGGACTGCTGGAGTACAAGGGTCATGGTACAAATCATTATTTCATTTCCCCGCCGCCCCATTTCACTGACTGCGTGACAGTAGCACACTACCTTACATCAGTAGGTTATTTTTTGTAAAACTAATGGATATATGATCACAGCCTGTATTTACTTTGTAGGCTCTGGTTCTGTGTCTTATCCCCAGTAGGTTCCCTCAAACAGAAATGATCTGTGTATCTGGAATCCATATAATTGGTGCATATCCAAACATGACACATTAAGTTTCATTTAAACACATAAGGGCGCACCTCCCTCTCGGCAATGAGTAAAACAACACTGAACTACAATTACAGTCATCATCATGTGACATTTCCCCTTATGGGAACTTCCAAGTCCAGCATTTTTAGTTCCTTTTTTAGTTCTTACTTTACATTTTGCAAATGCTCTTATCCAGGGTGACAATGCAAACACAAGTGCAAAGATCAGTTATCGAAGTGTAGTAATTAACTAGAGGGGGGAAATATCGTCCCAGTAGACAGCACGTGCAAGAAGTGAAGACTACCCTTATAAGCATCGGCCTACTTTAAATTAAAAATAGAAAAGTTCCCTGTACACAGTCAACTGCTGTCCAACAACAAGGGTCCAGGGATTAGCAGAAAGTTTAGCGCTCACCAGCCCGATGGTTAAGGATGGTATTGCAACAAGTTTCCTCAATGAAGCCCATTTTAAAGTACAGTTGCACTGATGTGATAATTACATTACATTACATTATAGGCATTTAGCAGACGCTCTTATCCAGAGCGACTTACACAACTTTTTAGCATTTTTTTTATTTTTTTTTAACATATTATCCATTTATACAGCTGGATATATACTGAAGCGATTCAGGTTAAGTACCTTGCTCAAGGGTACAACGGCAGTGTCCTACCTGGGAATCGAACCTGCAGCCTTTCGGTTACAAGGCCAGTTCCTTAACCATTATACTACACTGCCGCCATGATAATGCTATTTTAGACCGCATATTTAGGCTCAGCAATTTCCTTCTAGTATACCAAGTGTTTTTTCCAGGGACCATTTGAGAAAATTTTTCAAAGCTCACATCGCAATGCACGAGCATATACATTGGTGCACATGTACATAGTGTGTCCCTACCAGGAATGAGCATATGGCTGTGGAGTGGACCAAGCAGAAGGAGTACTTGCCTTGTCACCATGTGCATAAATCCAAAGCAACAGATTTCATTTAGTGGTACAAGATTGACCTCCAATGTCATAATTATTTTGATTCCACTATTTTGATATTACTTTTACCGTTAATACAATGAATGTTATCAGCAGTAGTACTTTTGGATGAAGATGATAAAGAATAACAAATAGTTTAAAAATGCATTAATGCAGATTGGGTAATACCCTTAATTTATTTCTTTATTTTAATGGCAATTTAAGATGATTATCCTAATGATGATGGTTATGTGGTTGTGATGTTGATGGAGTACTCTGTCAATTGCAACTATGATGCCTGTAATGTTAGAGCGCTAGCTTACATTAAATTTATCAACGGATTTAGATTAGAACAGATTGAACTTGTAATTGTGGTGTATTACTAGGACTTTTTTCCCCTCCGTGTGTTGTGATTGGACATCATCGCATCATAGGTGACGGGAGTCTCATGGAAATACAGGGAGTGGACAAAATATCGGAAACACCCATAGAAAATGGCTTTAATTTTGAAGCATCTAAACCACAATTACAAATGCATCTACACAGGTGATTCCTATTAATTTGAATGCTAATTAGCAGCATGTGTCTGCTTAAAAGAGGTCTAACCAGCAGCACTTTAGGTAAGTCTCCAAAGCAAGATGAGGATAATACCAGAGTTCCAAAGGGGCCAAATAGTTGTGTCGGTCACAAAAACCGCAGAATTATTTAAGTTGGCAAGGGGGACCTTGTCAAAAATTATGACCACATATGCCCAACACCAAAAAACAGCATCAGCAACAAAAAAAAACTGTGGCTGCAATTCAAAGCTCTCCGACAGGGACAGACGGACACTTGGTAGGATAGTTGCTAATAACCACAGAACTACAGCTCTAAAAATCACCACAGAATTGAATCAATCCATAACTGAACCAGTCTCAACAAAAACAGTATGTCGTGAGCTTCACAAAGCTGGTATTTATGGCAGGGCCGCCATTCGAAAACCATTTGTATCCAAGGCTAATGCACAAAAACGCATAACATGGTGTAAGGAACACAAAACATGGACCCCTGAGCAATGGAGAAAAGTGATGCGGTCTGATGAGTCATCGTTTACTCTTTTTAATACATCTGGACAGGTTTATGTTTGGAGAAAGCCTAAGGAGGCATTCAATCCACAGTGTCTTTTACCCAACTGTTGTGGTAGGTAGCCATTTCATGGGACTCATTAGGTCCCATGATTACCCTCCATGTGCGTGTAACGGGCAAACAATATGAAACCATTTTCCAAGACCAGGTGCACCCTATGGTCCAAACACTGTTCCCTCATGATGTCCCCATATTCCAACATGATAACGCCCCCATACACACTGCTAAAAACATTAAAGAATGGTTCCAAGAACATGAGGATGATGTCAAATGCCTTTCATGGCCTGCACAATAACCAGATCTAAACATAATTTAACCTTTATGGGAAGTTCTTGAGCGCAGAGTGAAAACTAGATGTCCACCTCCTTCATCCCTCTAAGAACTGGAGACTGTTTGGAGACTGAAACTATTTTGAAGGCAAAGGGTGGGCCTATTAGATATTCAGTTTTCGTAGGTGTTTCCGATATGTACATTGATGTAGGACATGGTTGTCTCCAGTTATGCCCTATACCATCCATGTCCTACACAGTTAAAATGCAGACCAGGAGGGGCTCAATTTTTACCATGCTTGTTGTTGATGAGCATTGATGCAGGAAAAATCCTGCCAATTTATAGGTTAGAGGTATGTTATTGGGAACATTTGTTTCCGTCGAACAAAATGCTTTTTTCATGGTCTGAGTATTTTCACATTTTTACCAGCTTGTATTTATACATTTTGACCCAGATGTGTCACCCTCAGTCCCGTCTCTCTCCTCTCCTCCACAGGGCAGTTTGCAGTGCAGACTGATAAGAAGTCACCAGCAGAGATAAAGACGGCAAATTCTCTGAGTCTCATCGCAGGAGGGACAGGTACAGACGTGCATTGCCTTGGAACTTGGCACAAACAAACAGACAAAAATCTATTATCCAATTAGTCAAGGAGTTGGTTTTTGAATTCCTACCGTAGTCAAGTAGTTGTACGAACTGGGGATTCTAAAGAATAGTGTTGTAGAAATTGTAATTAAAATAGTGATTTTATTGTCAGTTTTTATTGAAATTGTGATGAAACATTTAATTGTATTTGATATTTTGAAAATGCACTGCAGAGCCTGAATTTATATGAAATCATTGGGTTTTAATATAATTCAGCATAATATCATGTAACACTTAATATGAGGGTATGGTCATTGTATGCATCCGAGTGATGCGAACAATAGTTTTGACACATCTGAAGGCTATAAAGCAAGTAAAAGTACAAATTAATAGATTATGCACACGTTGGCATGGGGGGGGGGGGGGGGGACAATGCACGGATGTGCCAATGATAGTGTTGAGAGTAACAAAATGAAAAGCATGTAAATTCACTGCTGGGAAAACTTCCATCCCACTTAACTTTCAGTTGCCAGGCAGAATGTATGATCTCACCCCAGGTAGCATTAGACAAACAGAAATCATACCAGGGCCAGATGGGTAACAAATGACCATTGCTAAATGGTAACATGCCTGCAGATCCCTGAGAATTCTCAAACATTTCATATCAAAATGTACAATCATATCAAAAAAATAATAATTTTGAATGTTTGTGAAAATATGTTTTCAAATTGTGCTGTCTAAAGGGTTTAAGCATAATTTTTGATCCGGGTCTGAGAGAAGTGTTTATCACTTAACCGCTTGTGCAATTATACCTGTGCAGGTATAACCCCCATGCTGCAGCTGGTTCGGGCCATCATTAAGAACCCCACTGACAAGACCAGCTGCAGCTTGCTCTTTGCAAACCAGGTGACGCATTTCCTTCTGTTCAGTGCTTTCACATACTGCCAGAACAGTCGGACTGATTCTTGGTCCTAGAGGTTGCCAAGTGAAGGCTATCCGATCTCCCAGGGAAAACTTGGTCATTCTGATTACGAATGGTAGTGTTGTACAATGGTTTGGGAACTGGGTTTGTAATTAGGAGGTTGCATATTTGATATCCAGGTGGGAATGGCACTGCCATTATACTTTTTAGAAAGTTACTTAGCTGAATTCCTCCAATAAATATCCAGTTGCATGTATCGTTTGTGTGTAAAAAAAAAAAATTCTTTATAAAAATTGTAAGCTGTTTAAAATGGACGTTCAGTCCTATCTCACCATGTGAACACGTATGTCTGAGTGACTGGCAGACAGAGAAGGACATTCTGTTACGTGATGAACTGGAGGAGATCGAGGCCAGGCACCCTGACCGCTTCAAGCTTTGGCTTACTGTGGACCGAGCTCCTAAAGGTAGGAACCCCAGTATCTGGGTATGCCCTGGGAGGGCATACGTTCATTGCTAGGGATAGCTGCTACATTATGCAAAGGATGTGCTTTGCCTTGTCTGTTCTGTAATGATGTAATGATGATGATGTCTCTGTACGCACTTACTGTACGTCGCTTTGGATAAAAGCGTCTGCTAAATAAATGTAATGTAATGTAATGTAATGAGGCTGGGACACATGTTGTTATTGTGTAGTTACCTGGATGATGCACCGCAGCCATTTTTCAGCAGAATGCTCACACCACATCTGCTGGGATGGAGAGGGAGGGAATTGTGCAAATTAAACTGTGGGGGGGGGGGCGGGGGTGTAGGCTTGTCATTAATATTTTGGTGTTACGCCGGTGTTACTTTCCTCTGAAACACCATTTCCTCGATTACCGACCCTCGCCACTAGGGGGTTCTGCCAGATTGCCTGAAGTTTACCATGCAAATTTTAATAATTCACAAAATACTTTGCAACAAGAAGTCAAAATTTTTACAAGTAAAAAATGTAAAGTTAAATAAATACAAGGCGAATTAACTTTAGTAATAAATAGCCTACATTTTTTTCCTAAATTTGCAAAATATAAAATAAATGAGAAGAATACATTACAAAACTGTATCCTGTCTGTGACAGTGCAAAATTATTACTACACAATAGGCCAACAATTTGATTTAAACTCTGCTAGGCAACCTGGACCTGGAGTGAAGACCTACCTGCAACATTTGTATTTTTTTATTTTTCCAAGTGTTCCCAACACCAACTCTTTTAAAATTGTCATTGATCAATGATCAGGACACGTAGGCTATATAATGTGCTTGTATTTATTTAATAATGGCAACGTTATTAAAGCTCTGCAAATTGTTTTATACATTTTTTAAATGTGTAATTATAAAATACCGGTATGGAGATAACTACATCGTTGTAGGCTCACACACCGTTGTAGGCTCATGCACCGTATGCCACCGGTTAAACTGAACACCGCAACAAGCATACTGGGGGGAGATGATTAGGTGCCCGGTCTGAGAGCCAGGTTGGAAATTGTGATTAGTTCAGATGATCACTCAGTCCTCCCTGGATCCTTCTGTTCTCTTCCCCTGCTTAGACTGGGAATTCAGCCAGGGATTCATCAATGCCGACATGATTCAGGAGCACCTCCCCGCGCCCAGTGATGACAACCTGGTCCTAATGTGTGGTCCACCCCCCATGATCCAGTTCGCCTGCAATCCCAACCTGGACAAGCTGGACTATAGGCAGAGCCAGCGCTTCACCTACTAGACCAGCAGACCACTACATCTCCCCACACAAATGCCTCCTCCCCAAATGGAGCAATAAAAGGAAATTGTCCTGACTATCCTGGATGCCAAAAGCATTTGAGGGCTTCAGTGTTTGCTGAAGTCTGCAATGCCTTCTGCAATGCCTTTAATTTTATAAATTTGGCACCCAACGTGGGGCTGGGCATCTCCCAATTTGGAATAGCCAGTCATCTGCAACCACAGCCGCCTTCATGGTGCGAACCCCACTGCCGATTGAGCAGAGTGTAGACATCCATGGTCCTGCTCTGAAACGTGCTGTCGCCAGCTGCTTCTTTTCACACCGCACACTACAGCTAAGCTTGCACTGAGCGGAGTCTGAGGAAGACCTTTCATATGCGACTTTCGCATGCAGTCCACGGGCGCCCAATCGACCAGCAGGGATCGCTAGATATCAAAGAACACGGACTCTAACCGACTGAGCTCTCCCACACCTGGGTGACGCAATCACCAACTGCGCGTCGCCATATGGAGCTACCAGCAGCAGTCGGCACGGCGTAGTCCGGATTCCATCTGAGGCCGTGAGACTCATCCATGCCCATGAGCCATCCAGAAGCCCACTTTTGTCCATGATATTAAAGTATTCCTGATATGTAAGGTATCATGAGCCCCTTTCACACATGGAACCCGTAAAATTGAAAACCGCAGAAACAAAAAGTGTCGTGTAACATTGTAGCCTTTTGCGTGCTTTATCTGGGAATGTTTCTGCTTTTATTCACACTACAGCCGTTCTGGAAGATTTATGTTGGAAGTTTTTTTTGTGTGTGTGTGTGTGAGATGGACCCAAGAACCTTTATTTAATGTGTTCTTCTTGTGATAGTGACATGAATGGTTTCTTATTCCAACTTTTTAATTGCCTCTGAATCCAGGTCTGGAGGCACAGAGACTGTACTGTGGATATGAGAGGGGGTCTCTGCAGAAAGTTCAGCACAGAGACCCCTATTACAAGGACGGGTCCCGCCCCCCCCAACGCTATTGTGCAGGAGTGTTGTCAATCTGAAAATGCCCAACACTATTGGATCAGAGTGCTGTCAATCTTGTTCCTTGATTTGTGATGTGGAAGACAACAGTAACCATGCTTATCTGCGTTCTCAGCATTGCATTATGTAATTTTAATGGAAAATGAAAGAAAGAGGGAGAGACTACCAATGAATGAAACACTGTGTCTCTGTTCATGGTAAGTACACAATTGTATTTTGTGAAATATGTGGACTTTCATTAATGCAATAGGAGTGTGAACTGCGGATAAGTGGCTAGTTGAAGGCATATAGGCTCAATTTAGTGAGTGTGTAGGCTTGCGTTTGTGTGTGTGTGTGTGTGTGTGTGTGTGTGTGTTTGGCTGGGGGAGGTAATGTGTGTATGATAGGCTAATTTGACTTGTTATAAATGTGAGAAATATCTGCATAACACAGGTTACCTTATTTCCAAATTTTCCCAGAACAACTAGCCTGTTTGTAAAACGCCCTTTTAACTATTATAGTCGACAGGAGTTGTCAAAATGTCTTTTTTTTAATTTTTATTATTTGTAATTTCAGAGAAGTATGAATAGGCCACTATAATTGGAACATCCACTTTCCCTTGCCATTCAGCATTGCACCACCACATAAATAGAAAATAGACAGATACAGTATCTGTTCTTATATTAAACCCCTAAGTTTGGCTATGTTGTATAACGACATAACGGCACTTGCCGACTTTCGCAGACTCCAGCGTGCTCTTTTTTTTAAAGCTAGCATGATGCTTTTGGTATAAAATGAAACTAAACAATCAGATGAATCCGTAGGTTCCAAGTTTGTCATACTAGCTTGTCGAGAAGTAGGGAAAATAGGTAAGTAAGTTTCAGACAAAATTTTGACGAGGAAAAAAAGGTTATGGCTATTTTCAAAGGGGTCACTTGGCACCTTAAAATATCTGAATTAAAATGGGCTCAATGGAAGCATAAGCGTCTCATCTTTACAGCCATGTCCAATTTCTGCTAGTCTCATGCAGTTTTATGGCAAAACCGTGCATTGATATGAATGCTATGCAGAGGTGTGCTTTTAGTTTATATTTGCTTGCTTCTTGCTTACTTTGACATAAGTTGGTTGTGTGAGAATTGTAAAATGCATATGGCTGTAAAGCTTAGACACTTCTGAATCCAATGATCATTTTCATGTGTGATGATGTGAGTCTCCATACTAGTAGCATTGCATTGTGTAATATTAATGGCAAATGACTTCATAGTTTGTATTTACTTTTTAGGGTGAGTTTAGTTTTTAAAAAATTAAAAAGTAAACAATTAAAAAAGGGACAAGATATTAAAGAGTTATTATTCAAAAGATGAAACGATGTTGGAGGGATAGTGAGAGTGAAGGTCAGACTCAAACTGTCAGCATTTTGACCAGCATGTTTATTAGGACTGTGACTTGGATATCGGAACCGCAACAGATAGTGAGGCAGACACACACCTCTCTCTCTCTCTCTCTCTCTCTCTCTCTCTCTCTGCAACGGTTGAAAATAAAGTTGAATGAAACATTAATGCACTTTTGTATTAAAGTAGAACACGTGATGTGTTGTCTGATCCATGCAAAACAGTCAATCAGTACAATGTATCATATGCCAATTTTTAACACTATTTATTTCTGATAGAATTTTCTGATTTCCCATGGGCCCCTCCTAACTGGTTCTTGGTCCCCCATGGGCACCCGCCCGCCCCCACCAATTAAAAAATTCAGTATTTTTTAATTGGGGGGGGTGGAATCGCCCTGTCCTACTATCCAGGGTTCCTTCCTTGGCTAAAACATATTGAGGGTGGTCTTTGTGTATTGTAGGACCACAAAAGTATGCAGCAGGTTTCATATTTTTTAGACTGAGGTAATACTGAATTGTTGAATTACATTTCAGCACCAATGCTTCATGTTCTGCTTCATAAGACTGCAAAAGGCTAATGTGTAATCATGTGATTGTTTCATGCTTATGCAATGCAAATATTAACAGAACTCCAATAAATTGTTTGCCTGGTGAAAGCCTGGATGTTTATTTCTGGAAATTCTGTACCACAACCGGTAAGATTAGCTAGCAAACAAAATGGAAAGCAGGTGCTTCAACGTCAACAACAAAAATGCGTAAGAAAATGTGCGCGTTCTCAAAGATCTTTTGATTAAATAACTGAACAGATAGGCTACATTGGCTACAATACAAGTCAATATTGAGAGAACTAGCTGTGAAGCTAACCGGTTTATTTGTCAGTTGTGCAAGAAAATGTGGCATGAATAAATTGTTCGGTCCAACAAGATGGGTTAATTCGTATTCAGTTATGTAGGGTAGATAGGCTAATACATATCTACTGTATTTCTGGCAGCAGAGTGATGGTTTAAGGCTTGTTTGATACGTCAGACCCTTGATGACTTAGAGCCATTTAGCCAACCATGTGTTCCATACTGTTCCAGCGTAATTTACAGCTAAATCTAGTCCCACCCCCCAATTCCCATAGAGATCAATTCAAATGCAGAGACGTTATAGTATCACTTGTAGGAGTACCAGAAAATAAGATGTCAAGAGTCTTTTGATATTGCTGGGTCACAGACATCAGGAAGTCATGTCATGCAAAGGATATGTGACCAAATATTAAAACTGATTACTTTATTCTATATTATGTTAAACTGTCCAATATTTTTGATGCCCGAAAATGGGGGGGGACTATGTACAAAAGGTTCAATAATTTCTAAACGGTTCATCCGATATGGATGAAAATACCCTCAAATTAAAGCTGACAGTCTGCACTTCAACCTCATTGTCATTGTATCCTTTCAAACTCAGTGCTAGAGTACAGAACCAAAATAACAACGAGACAACTGATAATTTTTTAGTGGTCTCAATTTTTTCCAGAGCTGTATTTTTCCAGATTCTATAGACCCTTTTATGACTTACGTCACGCATAGTATGCGCGCGCATTTAGGCAGCAAAAAGAGGCAACTTCTCCAGTCAGTGCAAGTGGATTTTTGATTGATTGATTTTTTAAATGTCACCTTGTTGTGTTGTGGGATGCCAGAACAGGTCTAGCAAAATAGAAGGTATTCATTTCTACCGCATTCCATCGGGGAAAAGACCGTTCAATGCAAACAGGCGAAGATTGTGGCTACAAGCAATAAAACGAGTGGACTGGACCAAAGACATCATTAGAAATGCACACGTATGTGGGACGCATTTTATATCGGGTAAGTTAATTCTGTTTTTGTGTTGCTTAAATTGAACGTTAGCTATATCTGATATAACATAGTTGGCCAAAACTAAAGATCTTATATTGCCAAAACGGTTAGCTCGCTAGCTAGCTAATGTTAGCTATCCATAGCTAACTTACATTAGCCTTGCAACTGCCCCCTGATGCTCAAAGAATGCCATTGCAATTTTTTTTCCACGTTACATTTCAGTCATTGGAGTTGGCAAGGCTTTCTCTATTTGGTTTTACTTTAATTCTTGCAGCCTAAAGAACCTGCGGTTTGCTTCAAGATTATTATTTTCTGATTGTATACGTCGGATACGGTAAAAGTTAAACTGACAATTCTCTTTTTGATGTTTTTTAATCTTGTCTACTGAACTCTATAAGAATATAAGTTATGGCTAGTTCTGTGATCTCGTCCTGTCAACTTCCCGCCGTACGTTTGTTTTGCACCACTTCCGCGTGCGGACGTACGTGTGACGTCACCGCGGCCAAAATTTGTCTGGTGCATTATCGGGGGAATTGAAAGGTCTTGTTAGCATCTTGTTATATATATATCGATGGTTAGTAGCCATAAAAATAGCCATAATTGATCTACACCCGCTACGAAAGTGCTATTCTGAGTTGTGAACTCGAACGACGTGGTGACTTGCGGGCTGGTAGAAAGTGAAAACCGTCAATGTAAAATGCATGGTCAAGAGTGGGACTCCCTTCCCCGACGTGTACAAATCATACTTACCTGGCAGGGGAGATACCATGATCAAGAAGGTGGTTCACCCAGGGCGAGGCTCGGCCATTGCACTTCGGTTGTGCTGACCCCTGCGAATTCCCCAAATGTGGGAATCTCGACTGCATAATTTCTGGTAGTGGGGGACTGCGTTCGCGCTCTCCCCTGATCTTCTGGTTTAAAGAAAGTTTTTTCGAATGATGGTGTTATTTGCTTGTCCAAATCTGAATTTTACCCAAGTGATATCAAAATTAGGTACTATACACATACTTGCTTTATATGATAATACTACCACAGAGTTTACACATTAGCATTGCAGTGGGATTGTTCAAAACCCAATTTGTGTTACCGGTATAATATGGCATTTTACATGCTATTAGTCGCTTACTGCCATGCCACTCTGAATAAGCCCGATCTCGGACCCTAAGCAGGGTCGTGCCTGGTTGCTACTTCGATGGGAGACCGCCTGGGAATACCTGGTGCTTTTTTTATTTTTTAAATACGTTTTTTGTATAGGCGGCGCTGTTGGGCAATTCAAATAAACGGTGTTATCATTTATTTGATCCTTTGACAGCAGTTAAAAATAGATTAACCTACCCTCTTAGATAAGTTTTTAGCTAGGTCAGTGATCTTATCCATGTCATATCGTTGGTTTCAAATCCCTGCCACATCGGTTTCTTTCTATTATTTTACCAATAAGCTATAAAATAAAAGACGACCATGCGTTAAAAACGGCATTCAGCTTGCCAGCTATCTAACTAGCGAGCTAACTATAACGGTTCAGGAACAGATCCAGTGGCTTCAGAAAGTATTCATACCCCATTGGTTATTTCTCATTTTGCTGTGTTGCAAAGTCAAATTAAAACATATTTACATGAGATGTTTTTCTACTCCTGTAGAAGTAATTCTCTATAATGTGCAAATTAAATAAAGTATTTAGATATCTTCAGCATTATATTAAAAAGAAAAAACTGAAATATCACATTTACATAAGTATTGCTTTAACATATTTTCTACCTGTACAGCACCGAGAGTTTAACCACAATGATCACAGACTCTCAGCCCTTAAAAACATTAACTTCTGCACATTCTGACGTCACGTAACCACACAGAATTTGGGTACAACTTCATACATCCACACAAAAAAGCCCCAAACTTGGGTTATTTTTCCATTTCTTCTTCCTCTTTTCTTTTTCTTCTTTCTTTCTTTTTTTCTGCAGAATTGTCATCAAAAATGATCCATGCCTTCAAATAATAATTCTCCCCATTGAATAACTGTAGTACTGCTTGGTATAGTACCTGAAAATAAGATATCAAGAGTCTTTTGTTGTTGCGTCACAGACATCAGGAAGTCATGGCATGCAAAGGATATAGAATAGAATAGAATAACTTTTATTTTCCCTTTCGGGAACTTCAGTCGTAGCCACCAGCAACAACAAAAAAGACATAGACAGTGGGGCAGACCCACAACACACAAACAAATACACCAAATAAAGACATACAATATCAAATTAAGTGAATTAAATTGGAATACAGCCATGATTAAAAATAGCCCCCGCTGTCCCAAGATGTCCAGTGTCATTTAGCAGTCCAACACACAAACACCTCTTTCTCCATACACACAGTGTTGCAGTCTCTGTACTGTTGAAACGGAGCACAGAACTGCATCAGCCTTCCCACTCGTCGCCTCACTCCTCCCCCGCACCATCTTCTCCTTCCCTTCCATGGTTGCCCTTTGAAGACCGCCTGCACTCTCTGATCAGTCCCGACACCTTCAACTCCGGTGAAAAGCGATGGTAAATTTTGCTGCTGCAGATCCAACGGACATTCCCGAGCATATGTTGGGAATGTGTCTCCATGGTGACGACCACAAACAAAATTATCCCGGCGAGGCAATTCGCCAATATCATCAAAACAAGTGCCCCGAAAAATCTCCAGCCTGCCTCCCTACACCACAACAGACACACAGCGCATGAAAAAACAAAAGTCAAAAGCCAGACACAACAAAATACATTCAAATTAACAAACATGAACACGAGACACAGCTGGACTACATGTCGCCATTACAGTGCCACGTGACGTCATATGCAACCAAATATTAAATAAGATGACTTTATTTAATTTTATGTTCATTTGTCCAATTACTTTTGGTCCCCTAAAATGGGGAGACTATGTATAAAAATGGCTAGAATTGCTACACGGTTCACCCAATATGGATGTGCACACCCTCAAATTAAAGCTGAAAATCTGCACTTTAACCTCATCGTCACGGTTTCTGTTCAGATCCAATGTGCTGGAGTACATAGCCAAAACAACAAAAAATGTGTCACTGTCGTAACACTTTAGGAGTGCACTGTATATATATCAGGTACACTTAAAGCAGGCAAATCATGTGGAATCACTGTCCACAATTCAATTGAGTAAATCCAATGGATTTCAGTGTATACTGTGCTTTCTTATTTTTTTACCGATTTTTTTTTTCCTGAGCCCCACAGAAGACCTTTTTTTTCAATCCAATTGGGTCCACATGTTTAGGTACCCAGTGTTCATGCTCCTCTTCGTTCCAAAAGCCATGTTAAGTACCCAGTGCACATGCACTGGTTCCAAAAAGCCCCATAGTTTAACATGGCGCCTCCATGAATTGGCTTCATGCACCAATGAGGAATCCATGGAACTGGTAAGCAGAAGCTGTCTCCAGTTCTTCTTATATATCTCGATGATGAGGACAGGTAAAATAAACAACTGGAATGAACGCTATGGCTCTCTTTCTGAGCCATAATCAGAAACAGACCAGTGATCTTGTAAAATTGTCTTTATTGGTTGTATAATAATATTATGGCTCAATTACATTTTAAGCTGCATTTATGTCCAAGTAGTTTCTGTATGCTTGGGTTGGAAGCCAACTCTGACAGTACAGCTGAGTCTGTTCCTTCGGGGGTGATAACAGTTCTGTTTATGGACGTGTTTCTGAAAAATAACTTTTCCACGGCACAGCGAGATAGGTCTATGAACACATAATCATCTTCGAGTGGTTAAGGTGATGTATTACATCTCCTCTTTGCGCCAAATCGAATACTTCCGATTACGTGTTGTATGATTTTGCAGTAGTTGATATTGGCAGATAATATCAGTCTTCTGTCGACATCACTTCAATGAAGTTCCTTTGACCCAGTCAGGAAGGCGGAGCGGTCTATGGCCCAGCATTCAGGTCACAGTCTCTTGGGTTTGAATCCCATTTCTGAAAGTAACGGCGAACCTTTTCCTTAACCTTTCCAGAAACTGGGACAATGGACTAGAAATGTTTTGGGGTCTTCCATCGAGTCCTGCAGATTACGTGTTGTCTGTTTATATATAGTATATATATATATATAATATAGTATATATAATACTTTTGGACATATACACGATGCTAATGCTAGCGCAACTCTAGGGTAACCGGTAGCATCCACTACCAAACGCACTTTGTTACACAACCAAACAACCAAACACACGGGGTTGTGTTTGTTTCCGTACATTATTGGAACACCGAGAACGCCACTGATAAATAAAATTATCTAAAGATAAATTAATTAATAAATCTGGAAATGAATATAAAAATTAAAAAATAAATCCAATATAGGCTATTAAAAAATAAATCTGGAAATGAATATAGAAATATAAATGTAAGTGCAATTATTTATTTCCTGTTCTCTTTTATTTTTTAACTTTTAGCCTCAAACCATCACTCTGCTGCCAGATATGCAGTAGATATGGATGGATCTCTTTACGGGTTGTTTCTCCTGACAAATTTTCCTATTGAACTCTCTGGAAAAATAAGTCAGGAGAAGAAACCCTTCAAGTTATCCATCCATATCTACTGTATTTCTGGCAGCAGAGTGATGGTTTAAGGCTTGTTTGATACGTCAGACCCTTTATGACTTAGAGCCATTTAGCCAACCATGTGTTCCATACTGTTCCAGTGTAATTTACAGCTAAATCTAGTCCCACCCCCAAATTCCCATAGAGATCCATTCAAATGCAGAGACGTTATAGTATCACTTGTAGGAGTACCAGAAAATAAGATGTCAAGAGTCTTTTGATATTGCTGGGTCACAGACATCAGGAAGTCATGTCATGCAAAGGATATGTGACCAAATATTAAAACTGATTACTTTATTCTATATTATGTTAAACCGTCCAATATTTTTGATGCCCGAAAATGGGGGGGGGGGGACTATGTACAAAAGGTTCAATAATTTCTAAACGGTTCATCCGATATGGATGAAATACCCTCAAATTAAAATAAATACCCTCAAAATACCCTCAAATTAAAGCTGACAGTCTGCACTTCAACCTCATTGTCATTGTATCCTTTCAAACTCAAAGTGCTAGAGTACAGAACCAAAATAACAACGAGACAACTGATAATTTTTCAGTGGTCTCTTAATTTTTTCCAGAGCTGTATTTTTCCAGATTCTATTGACCCTTTTATGACTTACGTCACGCATAGTATGCGCGCGCATTTAGGCAGCAAAAAGGCAACTTCTCCAGTCAGTGCAAGTGGATTTTTGATCGATTGATTTTTAAAATGTTACCTTGTTGTGTTGTGGGATGCCAGAACAGGTCAGAACCAAAATAACAACGAGACAACTGATAATTTTTCAGTGGTCTCTTAATTTTTTCCAGAGCTGTATTTTTCCAGATTCTATTGACCCTTTTATGACTTACGTCATGCATAGTATGCGCGCGCATTTAGGCAGCAAAAAGGCAACTTCTCCAGTCAGTGCAAGTGGATTTTTGATCGATTGATTTTTAAAATGTTACCTTGTTGTGTTGTGGGATGCCAGAACAGGTCTAGCAAAATAGAAGGTATTAATTTCTACCGCATTCCATCGGGGAAAAGACCGTTCAATGCAAACAGGCGAAGATTGTGGCTACAAGCAATAAAACGAGTGGACTGGACCGAAGACATCATTAGAAATGCACGCGTATGTGGGGCGCATTTTATATCGGGTAAGTTAATTCTGTTTTTGTGTTGCTTAAATTGAACGTTAGCTATATCTGATATAACATAGTTGGCCATAACTAAAGATCTTCTATTGCCAAAACGGTTAGCTCGCTAGCTAATGTTAGCTATCCATAGCTAACTTACATTAGCCTTGCAACTGCCCCCTGATGCTCAAAGAATGCCATTGCAATTTTTTTCCACGCTACATTGCAGTCATTGGAGTTGGCAAGGCTTTCTCTTTCTATGGGCTTTGGTTTTACTTTAATTCTTGCAGCCACAAGAACCTGCGGTTTGCTTCAAGATTCTTCTTTTCTGATTGTATACGTCGGATACGGTAAAAGTTAAACTGACAATCCTCTTTTTGATGTTTTGGGGATTTTTCAATATTGTCCACTGAACTCTATAAGAATATAAGTTCTGGCTAGTAGTGGTGTGTCGTTCGCGAACGAGTCGGCTCTTTGAGCCGGCTCTTTTAGGTGAACGTTGGGAGCCGACTCGCATATGTGAAGAGCCGATTTGTTTTGTAAATGAACACAAGACAAATGCTTGTGGTCTTGGTGGAACTTTTATTCGTTTTTTTTCTTCAAGTTCCATCTGTAATCAAAGAGAATAATTAAAAAAAAAAAAATAAAACCACTATAAGAAAATAACATTAATAATAATTTAAAAACCAGTTTAATTGTTCTGATGCTGCAGTTTTGCACATTTATTTTTTTATGCATTTATTTATTTTTCTTTATGTCGCAATATTATGTTCTATTTTATGAGCGTCTATTTTGTTTTGAAATGTTCAACTATGCACTGTGTTTATTGTGCAATTTATTTCAAGACATAAAAATGCCCTACTTTCAATGCACGTGTAATATCGTCTTACTGTTTTTACATTTATTTAAATAGTTTTTATAACAAACAAAATGCGAAATAATGTTATTTTGGTAATTAGAAGGTAGGGTAATATTCCTTTGAACAATTTAAGTGATAGATGTGCACAAACACCAATCATAGGTCAAAATATCGCTAACTTTGGCCGATTTTGAAAAACCGGAAATGCTACTGAATGAAGAGCCGTTTGGGAGCCGAAAGAGCCGGCTCTTATTGGTGAGCTGAGCCAAATGATCTGACTCACTGAAAGGAGCCGGAATGCCCATCACTACTGGCTAGTTCTGTGATCTCGTCCTGTCAACTTCCCGCCGTACGTTTGTTTTGCACCACTTCAGTGTGCGGGCGTACGTGTGACGTCACCGCGGCCAAAATTTGTCTGGTGCATTATGGGGGAATTGAAAGGTCTTGTTAGCATCTTGTTATATATATATATCGATGGTTAGTAGCCATAAAAATTGCTATAATTGATCTACACCCGCTACGAAAGTGCTATTCTGAGTTGTGAACTCGAACGACGTGGTGACTTTGAGGGCTGGTAGAAAGTGAAAACCGTCAATGTAAAATGCATGGTCAAGAGTGGGACTCCCTTCCCCGACGTGTACAAATCATACTTACCTGGCAGGGGAGATACCATGATCAAGAAGGTGGTTCACCCAGGGCGAGGCTCGGCCATTGCACTTCGGTTGTGCTGACCCCTGCGAATTCCTCAAATGTGGGAATCTCGACTGCATAATTTCTGGTAGTGGGGGACTGCGTTCGCGCTCTCCCCTGATCTTTTGGTTTAAAGAAAGTTTTTACGAATGATGGTGTTATTTGCTTGTCCAAATTTGAATTTTACCCAAGTGATATCAAAATGAGGTACTATGCACATACTTGCTTTATATGATAATACTACCACAGAGTTTACACATGAACATTGCACTGGGATTGTTCAAAACCCAATTTGTGTTACCGGTATAATATGGCATCTTACATGCTTTTAGTCGCTTACTGCCATGCCACTCTGAATAAGCCCGATCTCGGACCCTAAGCAGGGTCGTGCCTGGGAATACCTGGGGCTTTTTTTATTTTTTAAATACGTTTTTTGTATAGGCGGCGCTGTTGGGCAATTCAAATAAACGGTGTTATCATTTATTTGATCCTTTGACAGCAGTTAAAAATAGATTAACCTACCCTCTTAGATAGGTTTTTAGCTAGGTCAGTGATCTTATCCATGTTATATCGTTGGTTTCAAATCCCTGCCACATCGGTTTCTTTCTATTATTTTACCAATAAGCTATAAAATAAAGACGACCATGCGTTAAAACTGCATTCAGCTTGCCAGCTATCTAACTAGCGAGCTAACTATAACTGTTCAGGAACAGATCCAGTGGCTTCAAAAAGTATTCATATCCCATTGGTTATTTCTCATTTTGCTGTGTTGCAAAGTCAAATTAAAACATATTTACATGAGATGTTTTTCTACTCCTGTAGAAGTAATTCTCTATAATGTGCAAATTAAATAAAGTATTTAGATATCTTCAGCATTATATTAAAAAGAAAAAACTGAAATATCACATTTACATAAGTATTGCTTTAACATATTTTCTACCTGTACAGCACCGAGAGTTTAACCACAATGATCACAGACTCTCAGCCCTTAAAAACATTAACTTCTGCACATTCTGACGTCACATAACCACACAGAATTTCGGTACAACTTCATACATCCACACAAAAAAGCCCCAAACTTGGGTTATTTTTCCATTTCTTCTTCCTCTTTTTCTTTTTTTCTGCAGAATTGTCATCAAAAATTATCCATGCCTTCAAATAATAATTCTCCCCATTGAATAACTGTAGTACTGCTTGGTATAGTACCTGAAAATAAGATATCAAGAGTCTTTTGTTGTTGCGTCACAGACATCAGGAAGTCATGGCATGCAAAGGATATAGAATAGAATAGAATAACTTTTATTTTCCCTTTCGGGAACTTCAGTCGTAGCCACCAGCAACAACAAAAAAGACATAGACAGTGGGGCAGACCCACAACACACAAACAAATACACCAAATAAAGACATACAATATCAAATTAAGTGAATTAAATTGGAATACAGCCATGATTAAAAATAGCCCCCGCTGTCCCAAGATGTCCAGTGTCATTTAGCAGTCCAACACACAAACACCTCTTTCTCCATACAAGCAGTGTTGCAGTCTCTGTACTGTTGAAACGGAGCACAGAACTGCATCAGCCTTCCCACTCGTCGCCTCACTCCTCCCCCGCACCATCTTCTCCTTCCCTTCCATGGTTGCCCTTTGAAGACCGCCTGCACTCTCTGATCAGTCCCGACATCTTCAACTCCGGTGAAAAGCGATGGTAAATTTTGCTGCTGCAGATCCAACGGACATTCCCGAGCATATGTTGGGAATGTGTCTCCATGGTGACGACCACAAACAAAATTATCCCGGCGAGGCAATTCGCCAATATCATCAAAACAAGTGCCCCGAAAAATCTCCAGCCTGCCTCCCCGCACCACAACAGACACACAGCGCATGAAAAAACAAAAGTCAAAAGCCAGACACAACAAAATACATTCAAATTAACAAACATGAACACGAGACACAGCTGGACTACATGTCGCCATTACTGTGCCACGTGACGTCATATGCAACCAAATATTAAATAAGATGACTTTATTTAATTTTATGTTAATTTGTCCAATTACTTTTGGTCCCCTAAAATGGGGAGACTATGTATAAAAATGGCTAGAATTGCTACACGGTTCACCCAATATGGATGTGCACACCCTCAAATTAAAGCTGAAAATCTGCACTTTAACCTCATCGTCACGGTTTCTGTTCAGATCCAATGTGCTGGAGTACATAGCCAAAACAACAAAAAATGTGTCACTGTCGTAACACTTTAGGAGTGCACTGTATATATATCAGGTACACTTAAAGCAGGCAAATCATGTGGAATCACTGTCCACAATCCAATGGATTTCAGTGTGTACTGTGCTTTCTTATTTTTTTTACCGATTTTTTTTTTTCTGAGCCCCACAGAAGACCTTTTTTTCAATCCAATTGGGTCCACATGTTTAGGTACCCAGTGTTCATGCTCCTCTTCGTTCCAAAAGCCATGTTAAGTACCCAGTGCACATGCTCTGGTTCCAAAAAGCCCCATAGTTTAACATGGCGCCTCCATGAATTGGCTTCATGCACCAATGAGGAATCCATGGAACTGGTAAGCAGAAGCTGTCTCCAGTTCTTCTTATATACAGTGCATCCGGAAAGTATTCACAGCGCTTCACTTTTTCCACATTTTTTTCTGTTACAGCCTTATTCCAAAATTGATTCAATTATTTTTTTCCGTCAAAATTCTACACACAACACCCCATAATGACAATGTGAAAAAAGTTTTTTTGAGATTTTTGCAAATTTATTAAAAATAAAAAAATAAAATTTCTCATTTACATAAGTATTCATACCCTTTGCTTTAACATATTTTTAAAGTAACATATTTCATATTTGGTCGCATATCCTTTACATGCTGTTACTTCCTGAAGTCTGTGACCATCAACATCAAAAAACTGTCGATATCTTATTTTCAGGTACTGTTACAAGCGATACTATAACCTCTCTGCATTTGAATGGATCTCTATGGAAATTGGGGGGTGAGACTAGATTCAGCTGTAAATTACACTGGTACAGTATGGAACACATGGCTGGCTAAATGGCTGTAAGTTATCAAGGGTCTGAGCTATCAAACGAGCCCCAAACCATCACTCTGTTGCCAGATATGGAGTAGATGTGGATGGATCACTGCAAGGGTTATTTCTCCAGACTCATTTTCCTATAGAACTCTATGGGGAAAAAAGTCAGGAGAAACAACCCTTAAAGTGATCCATCCACATCTACTCCATATCTGGCAACAGAGTGATGGTTTGGGGCTCGTGAAGCGCTGTGAATACTTTCCGGATGCACTGTATCTCGATGATGAGGACAGGTAAAATAAACAACTGGAATGAACGCTATGGCTCTCTTTTTGAGCCATAATCAGAAACAGACCAGTGATCTTGTAAAATTGTCTTTATTGGTTGTATAATAGTATTATGGCTCAATTACATTTTAAGCTGCATTTATGTCCAAGTAGTTTCTGTATGCTTGGGTTGGAAGCCAACTCTGACAGTACAGCTGAGTCTGTTCCTTCGGGGGTGATAACAGTTCTGCTTATGGACGTGTTTCTGAAAAATAACTTTTCCACGGCACAGCGAGATAGGTCTATGAACACATAATCATCTTCGAGTGGTTAAGGTGATGTATTACATCTCCTCTTTGCGCCAAATCGAATACTTCCGATTACCTGTTGTATGATTTTGTAGTAGTTGATATTGGCAGATAATATCAGTCTTCTGTCGACATCACTTCAATGAAGTTCCTTTGACCCAGTCAGGAAGGCGGAGCGGTCTATGGCCCAGCATTCAGGTCACAGTCTCTTGGGTTTGAATCCCATTTCTGAAAGTAACGGCGAACCTTTTCCTTAACCTTTCCAGAAACTGGGACAATGGACTAGAAATGTTTTGGGGTCTTCCATCGAGTCCTGCAGATTACGTGTTGTCTGTTTTGTTTGTTGTTGACATTGGCAGCCTACCTCAGTCTTCTGCTGAAATCACTTCAACCTAGCACCTTTGCGGCTGTTAGGATGGCTGAGAGGTGCTCAGGTGCACTTTTTATACATACCCCCCCCCCCCCCACACACACACACACGCACACACACATTATGTGTGGGACATATTGATGTTATGTAAATATAAGCTGTCATGTTTAATACTTTGTTGCATATCCTTTGCATGCAATGTCTGCTTGAAGTCTGTGACTCAAAGACATCACCAGGTACTTCTCTGGTGATGCTCTGCCAGGCCTGTATTGCAGCCATCTTCAGCTCCTGCTTGTTTCGGGGGCTAGTTGCCATGAGTTGAGTTCTCTCTTCAGCATAAGAAAAGCATGTTCAATTGGATTCAGTTCGGGTAACAGACTTGGTCAAGAATCTTCCAGTTTGTGGCTTTGGAAAAACTGCTTTGTTGCATTAGCAGTATGTTTGGCGTCATTATCTTGCTACAGGATAAAGTGCCATCCAATTTGGAGGCATTTGCTTGAACTTCAGCAGATGAGATGTTTCTGCACACTTCAGAATTCATTCTGCTGCTATCTCTACATCATCAGTGAAGACAAGTGAGCCAGTACCTGTGGCAGCCATAATATTGTGGAGTACAGAGCCAAATCAAGAAGAAAATACATCTTTGTCCCAAACATTATGTAGGGCACTGCAATTAATTCAGCAAAAGCCAGCACCCTCGATTCATGAGGATACACTGCCCCAAAGTGAAGCATTACCAGTGGCATTAGTGGAGCTGGATGATGGAAAGGTAAAGAATTACAAAATATATACCATAGTAATGTCTGGGATGTTGGGTGCTGGGCAATCATGTGGTTGTTAGGAGAGTGGGAGTCTATGAGGGGCTCCTGGATGGTTCTATATAATGCAAAGCCAGACTGTTTTTGTCTGTTCCGCTGTTTTAAGTAGGCTACAGCCCAGGCAACCAAAAGCAACAGGCTCTATCTTGACGATCTTAGCATGTGTCCAAGTCCACTATTGCTAGTTAGACGGCATGTTATTTGAGCGCTAAGTACGGCGCAAGGTGTAAATGGGCTGAACTTAGTCTTTTCATTAATTATAGGTGTGTCTTGGGCGTAACGTGCAATAGACCAATCAAAATGTCATATCCCAGTCCCTTTGCACCTTGGCGGATTGCTAATATGATGATATTAAGACTGAAAACTGCAATTTACAGCTGGCGAAAACAGACATGCTCGAGTTAAAACGCGGGAGCAAGCAATAGGCTGATATGGATCAATATCATGATCAATATTATTTGGACTAACCATTATGACATGTTTTGATATACACAATTATAATCTTTCACATTAGGGTTTAACGCCTGCTAATTACCGGCTCCCAGTAATTCCCGACTAAACTATTCCCAGAAATATAATAACGGGAAAACAGGAACCTTTTTTCCATTAGCTTATACCAGGGCTGTTATTTTACAAAATATATGCGGTTTAGCTTCGTTATAACGCCTGCAGCAACTGAGAATATAAGATAACAGAACATGGTTTCCCTCTCAGCTTAATGATGACACTAAATACACTAAAGCTCTCAGGTTGGGAACCCATAGGATTACACATATTTTCCCTTGTTTTAAATTGTCCTGCTTATGGAAATATGACCAACGCATTTTTACTGGTAGCTTAATGCCTTAAAACAAGCCCACATTCCCGCGATTCCAGGGACAATCGCGAATGTATATAATACATTCCCCATTTCACAATGTAATCTTCATATTTTTATGCATGTTTGTGCGCACCCCTGTGCAACAGACAAGAGGGTGTATGCTCGTTGTGCACACACCTATATAGACGCATATTAGGCTACTATCTTCATATTGCGCAGTTAAAATAACATTGAAACTACTGCAACATGACTTAAAACCTGGTTTGTGGTGGTTTTAGCGCAAGCGCTTAATGCTGCCTCAAGATAGCAATGCACCAAAAATTATCCTGGCCACACCTCATCTTGAGACCAACCCGCCCAGTTCACTTGCTATGGGCACAAGTTCATTTGTTATTTAAAGAATGTGATCGCTGGACGCTAAAATGACCAGGTCTTAAACTAGCAAAGACACTTGCGTTTTGGTTACTGCCGCTATGAATATGTACAGTGCATTTTGAAACGTGAGGCTCAGAGTTGAGCTGCTGCTCCTCTAAGTTGAAAGGAGCTAGCTAAGGTCGTTCGGGCATCTAATTAGGATGCCTCCTGGATGCTTCCTTGTGGAGGTATTCCGGGCACGTCCGACTGGGAGGAGACCCCGGGGCAGACCCAGAATGCACTGCGGGAGGTCTGGGCCACTGCGACCTAGGCCCTGATAAGCGGCAGAAAATGGATGGGTGTTTTGAAGCAGTTGAATGAATCAAATGGGGTCAAACAGAAATAATTTTTTGTATGTCGGCATTTCTTGTATAACATTGACAGAATATCATGGAGACTTGGTTGCCAAAACCAAATGTTTTCTCTTATAGGTAGACCTAGGAAGTGGAATCTTGTGGGATAAGGGGAAGTGGGATGTAATCAAAGGGGTAAAATCCCATTCTTTGTTCTGCAAATCCCTCACTGTTCCCTTGCTGTGACCATCTGGGGGACGGACACTCTGAAGGAGAGGAGAAAACTCCCTGGCAAAGCCGCCTTTGACACCAGAAAAAGTCTGTGTCATCAGAGGTAATCTCACACTAATATAAATAATGATGTGAGTGTATTAATGCCCTTTAAAACTGATGAAACCATGTGCTATGAAGGTTGGCTTTGATAAGTGTGTTTGCAGTGCTTACAGAGTCAGCAAGGTCTGATAAAGGAACAATGCCAATAGCGCTGTTGCTCCCAGAACTACTGAGGTGAAACGGCAGCATGTAAGTTTAGGTTTTCCATATAAAGTGTAATCATGTTTGGTATTCTTGGAAAACCTATGTTGTGGGAAACAAGTTGGTGTCATTGGTGTGGTACACTGGACGCTGAATAAAGATCTAGGTACACCATTAAAAAGTGAACAGTAGGTAATGAGTCGGCATCCAGCTGTGCTACAAATGGTTAACGTGGTGTAATAAACTTACAGGTGGCATAAGCGGGTGTCATTGTTACTGCCGTTTTGTTGTGATTGGGTCTTTCAAGGTTTTCCTTTGATCTTTGGGTATATAAGAGGAACAGTGGAATGGTTCTAGGAGTCACCAATAAGATATCCTGTGCGCCATTCGCGTATAGCCATTTCATTATACTCTCATTTTGCACCATTTCATACTGTAATTTATACATACTGTATAATAAATTGCATTCACTTTAATGTGGCACCCTTCTTTGACTTTGACCACTACACACCTTGCAGTTTTAAGGTCCTAACATACACATAGAATTAAGGCTATCTGCACTCCATATTCACTCGCCTATACACTAGTGCCGTCATCAGATACACATAGTATACCTGTCGGCTACACATGCCAGAGGCACGTCTGCATCTACCAAAGATAGATGGCGATCTACGTACAACTTAGCACAGAGGAAAGGTTAAAAAATTGATCTGGAGTCAGATAATCAAGTCACACCAAAGACGACATTAAATGAATCCCGTTCCGGTAGCACCAGGTAGACAACGCACATTCCTTTGCCAATCAGATACTTCGACTGTTTGGTGTGTCTGAGGGGAGTTTTACACTTTATAATGTTCTTGTCATGTTTTTCAGAGTGCTTGGTAAACCGTCTCCGGGAACGAGGATATCAGCAGGAGGCCATAGTCGGGCCCTCTCCGAGAAAATCTGCGACATTAAGAAGTCCGCCCAACTAACCTCACAGGTGAGTAATCAGATTCAGTTAAAGATTACCTGAAGGGCCTCCAACAGATCTGTGCCAGCCCTGATGCTTTTTGAAATGTGAATTCATTGCACTGCATAAGATGTTATAAATGTAGCACAAACATTGCTAGAACATCAAATACCATGTTAATTGACCCACGTGTTGCCTACACGTGACCTCATGTGAAGGATTAGCCTGCATTTCATTGCCTTTCATTTTGATTTCTTTATGTACAAAAATTGCCCTGTCTAAAAAGTATACTCTTTCTGAATTTGCATTACATTCTGCATTGCTTTGTTTTTCTTTGAACAGATACTACCTGCTGGGCCCAGCTCCTCTGAATGAGGCAGTCCTCTCTCTCCCTCTCTAAAAAATCGAACCCCAAATGTTCAATAAATTCAATAAACTGTGTTCTTGACTTGAATGAGTCTACATTTGTATTTGTTACACAGATCATATCTGTACCAAGAACAGCCAGGATCCAGCCTATATGGAGTTCTGTTTAACATTAGCCTACATTGTGATGCGTATCTGCCGTCAGGCAGGGTTGCAGGTTAATCTGATTGACATCAGTTATTAGCATTGCAGTAAATTGGTAAATCAAAAAGATAATCTATTGGTTACTTCATGGAAACCAATAGATTATCATAACCATCAGAAAACATTTAATCTCATTAGTTTTCGGGTTAATGGAAACCAACAGGCTTTCCAACAGGTTTTTCTATCTAATTTTAGACCAGTAGTTCCTGTTGGGATTTTTTCTGTCATGACTAGTGGAGATCATTAGAACTTGATGGGAAAATCTGATTAAAAACAGCCAGGTCCTGATGGGAAATAAACCATCAAAAACCGTCAGGTCCTGATGGAAGAAACCATCAGAAACCATCACGTCCTGATGGAAGAAACCATAAGAAACCATCACGTCCTGACGGAAGAAACCATCAGAAACCATCACGTCCTGATGGACGTAACTATCAGAAACCATCATGTCCTGATGGAACAAACCATCAGGGCCTGATGTGGAAAAACCATTCAGCCAATTCCCATCAGGACATGAAACCATCAGGTTTTTGCCCTGATGGTCTCAGTTTTTTTCAGCAGGGCAGAGTTACCTTGCGTTGGCTGACTTGACAAAACCTAACAACCACAATCTGCCTTAACGCAAGTTTTTTAAGATCCATATCCACTTCTGTCTAAATTATGGGACAGTGATAGGCCTATAATTCTTGAGTTTAATAAACTTTGGTGTGATTGCTTCAGGCAAGATTTTATATATCTTGTATCAAGTTTAAAGTTTGGGAGCTCCAGAATGTGAAATTGTCACATTAGAAATAAACTGCAGGACAATTTGTGAGTGTATGTTTATTATGGGTGGTAAGGTAAATAAGGTGTTAACTGACAAATTTACGCGATTAGCTATTTTTTGCCAGCGTTCCTCCCTGGCTTTGTTGGCAGCAAAGGTGTTGCATAACCTCGTTATGATTGTTTTATGCTCTTTGTTTCCGTCCATTATTGGAACACCGAGAGCGCCACTGATAAATAAAATTATCTAAAGATAAATTAATTCATAAATCTGGAAATTAATATAAAAATTTAAAAATAAATCCAATATAGGCTATTAAAAAATAAATCTGGAAATTAATATAGAAATATAAATGTAAGTGCAATTATTTATTTCCCGTTCTCTTTTATTTTTTATCTTTTAGCCTTAAACCATCACTCTGCTGCCAGATATGCAGTAGATATGGATGGATCTCTTTAAGGGTTGTTTCTCCTGACAAATTTTCCTATTGAACTCTCTGGAAAAATAAGTCAGAAGAAGAAACCCTTCAAGTTATCCATCCATATCTACTGTATTTCTGGCAGCAGAGTGATGGTTTAAGGCTTGTTTGATACGTCAGACCCTTGATGACTTAGAACCATTTAGCCAACCATGTGTTCGATACTGTTCCAGTGTAATTTACAGCTAAATATAGTCCCACCCCCCAATTCCCATAGAGATCCATTCAAATGCAGTGACGTTATAGTATCACTTGTAGGAGTACCAGAAAATAAGATGTCAAGAGTCTGATAATTTTTCAGTGATCTCTTAATTTTTTCCAGAGCTGTATTTTTCCAGATTCTATAGACCCTTTTATGACTTACGTCACGCATAGTATGCGCGCGCATTTAGGCAGCAAAAAGAGGCAACTTCTCCAGTCAGTGCAAGTGGATTTTTGATCGATTGATTTTTTAAATGTCACCTTGTTGTGTTGTGGGATGCCAGAACAGGTCTAGCAAAATATAAGGTATTAATTTCTACCGCATTCCATCGGGGAAAAGACCGTTCAATGCAAACAGACGAAGATTGTGGCTACAAGCAATAAAACGAGTGGACTAGACCGAAGACATCATTAGAAATGCACGCGTATGTGGGGCGCATTTTATATCGGGTAAGTTAAAGGGTAAGTTCGCTATTTTGGACCTTGGACCCTATTTGCGGTCTGTCTTCCATGAACCTGACACATTGAGTCCATTTTTTCGCTGATCGGTCCAGTATTGAGTTCGCTACAGATTTCCTGTAGGCTCTCACTGGGCTACAATAGAAGTAAACGGGGCAATTATAAATGTTATGGAAAAACAACGATAAATGTGCTTTTATAGCTCAGTGTGTATTCTTACGGTCTCGGTATGCTCTCATGTGAAATGTAGGCTATCGCAAACGCAAACCGAACGTTGAAACAACAGTTCCATTTGAAACAGAACTATTTCTCCGACCGCACTACCTCGCACTGACTTCGGATAAAATTACCTGCGCAACTTCAGCCTCTCTTCTCTTGCTCTCTTATCATCCATCTCTTGTAGTTCCGTGTCCGTGTATTCTGGCTCAAATCTGTAGCCAGTAACGTCAGTCAAAATCGAATTCTTCGTCTTCGTAATCATTATAGTAATCCATCATCCAAGTTTTTTGTGCAAAGTGTAGCCTACATTGCTGCAGGTAAACAAACGCAGACTGCTCACCTAGATAGTTTCGTAAACGGCCGGCACACCTTCCCGCTCCCCTACCCCCGACACATAGTACTCCGCGGGAGCAGCGAAAACAAGCAACAGAGAAATGCTTACTTCCAAGCCATGCCAAGCACGTAAAAATGTTCGGATTGAGATACATTTCACAGGAGAGCATACTGAGACCGGTAACAATACACCCTGAGCTTCCCGTCTCATTTATTGTACATGAAAGCACATTTATCGTTGTTTTTCCATAATATAGTTGTTTTTCCATTTATAATTGCCCCGTTGACTTCTATAGTAGCCCAGTGAGAGCCTACAGGAAATCTGTAGCGAATACTGGACCGATCAGCGAAAAAATGGACTCAATGTGTCAGGTTCATGGAAGACAGACCGCAAATAGGGTCCAAGGTCCAAAATAGCGAACTTACCCTTTAATTCTGTTTTTGTGTTGCTTAAATTGAACGTTAGCTATATCTGATATAACATAGTTGGCCAAAACTAAAGATCTATTGCCAAAACGGTTAGCTCGCTAGCTAGCTAATGTTAGCTATCCATAGCTAACTTACATTAGCCTTGCAACTGCCCCGATGCTCAAAGAATGCCATTGCAAATTTTTTCCACGTTACATTTCAGTCATTGGAGTTGGCAAGGCTTTCTCTCTCTATGGGCTTTGGTTTTACTTTAATTCTTGCAGCCACAAGAACCTGCGGTTTGCTTCAAGATTCTTCTTTTCTGATTGTATACGTCGGGTACAACCGGTAAAAAGTTAAACTGACAATCCTCTTTTTGATGTTTTGGGGATTTTTGAATCCTGTCCACTGAACTCTATAAGAATATAAGTTCTGGCTAGTTCTGTGATCTCCTCCTGTCAACTTCCCGCCGTACGTTTGTTTTGCACCACTTCCGCGTGCGGACGTACGTGTGACGTCACCGCGGCCAAAAGTTGTCTGGTGCATTATGGGGGAATTGAAAGGTCTTGTTAGCATCTTGTTATATATATATCGATGGTTAGTAGCCATATAAATAGCTATAATTGATCTATACCCGCTACGAAAGTGCTATTCTGAGTTGTGAACTCGAACGACGTGGTGACTTGAGGGCTGGTAGAAAGTGAAAACCGTCAATGTAAAATGCATGGTCAAGAATGGGGCTCCCTTCCCCAACGTGTACAACTCATACTTACCTGGCAGGGGAGATACCATGATTTCAATTTCAATGTCTTGTGTTTTTTTTTTTGTTTTGTGAATCCTTTGAAAGTGATGTTTCTTATTGTGGTGTCTTGATCGTTGTATGTTTATTTTAATATAAAAATAAAAAGGGATGGGAAATAAAACTCCCTCCCCGATAAAGAATGTTTTTTTAAAAAATGTGAAATGAAATAAGATGAATTGAAAATGGAAAAGAAAATGTTTTAATTGTAAATGACTTTTAAAACCAATAAAAAAACAAATGTTCACCCAGGGCGAGGCTCGGCCATTGCACTTCGGTTGTGCTGACCCCTGCGAATGGGGGTGAGCCGTACCGTAGTGCAATTTGTCTTGAACGTAATTGGTCTAAAGTCTACCGTGAAGAAATCAATAATTTGACGTACTATGGGGAGGGACTGATGTAAGCATTGCATGTTAAGTAGCCATGTGTTTTTGTTTTGTGTCCTATGGCAACTTTAGTGGGTGAGAGAAGTGGAAACATCCAGATTTCAATCGAAGAGAGTTTATTGACCATTATTGTCAAAACATACTCAACTCATTACTCAGAGTTGACCTCAAGATGTGACTACCTTGTTTCGTTATACTGTATTACAGTTTTTCTCAATTGCTTACACACATTTTTTTAAAGCATACCTCATTTTCTCAAAACTCTAAACACAAATCCAAAAACCACACACACAAAATGCAAAACCCTACATATCTCCTGCAAAATGCTACTTTGCCTTCAAAACAATGTTATGTCTCCTCAAAATGGTATTTTGTGTTCAAATGGCACACAGACCATCATATGAGTAGACATTTCTAAGAACCAATTGAACACTGATGTGCTGAATGGAAAACACTACTATGAATGGGAAAACACCAGTTTGAAGGCCTTATCAGGAGCATTATGCCTTTTCATGTTCAGTGTTACTGTACGCTTACTCCTGTTGTAAAATATTACTGTATAATGTTTTTACTCAAATATAAAACAACACACAAATATACAGTAACAACAAAAATATTTCTTTATTTTTTCCAAAAGTGCTGTAGCCTATACATCACAGCAAACACAACTGGATGTGTAAATTATTTGCACAGAACAAACAATAGAAAATAGGCCAGTACAGTCAACAAAAAAAGAAAGAAAAATGTAAAATAAAAAAGGACAAAAAAAGGCACCCTGTACACCTGCTTCATTCTCAAGGTGTTCCGCCTTAGAACACGGTCCACTGTGGCTAAGCTCACTGTATTGATGTTTAGGAATATGTCTTGGTCATCAATGATTGCACTTTGTATTTGAGTGATTGATATAGCATTATTTTCCAGAACCATATTGACTATTTCAGTCTCCTGTTCAGCCGTAAAGACACGCTCCCTCCCACCACACCGGGGTAATCTTTCAGTTCTGCAAAATATACAAATACAGTACAATGTAAAATACTCTAAATACAAGAATACTATGCTCCTGATAAGGCATTCAAACTAGTGTTTTCCTGTCATAGTAGTGTTTCTTACCTATTCTCTCTTCTGAATGTCCGGAGAATGGATGCAACTGAGAAGCGGCTTATGTTTGGTTGAACCCTCTGGCCAGCCTCCTGCATGGTCAAACCATGGTTGACCACATGGTCGACCACAGTGGCCCGAATCTCATCAGAGATAATGGCTCTCCTTGCTCTTCCTCGTCCTCCTCTTCCTCCTCCTCGTCCTCCTCTTCCTCCTCCTCGTCCTCCTCTTACTCTCACTCCTCTGCCTCTCTGATCACCTCTCACTTCAATGTTGCCATCCATTGTTCTCCAAACCAGGAGCTCACCTGTGGCCCTTATATTGCTCAAGCTTTGATTGGAAATTGCACAACGGCCTTGGAAATGGAAGTTTTGCCATTTGAATGGCAGTGTGTTCTGTCTGAACACAAGGAGATTTGGCATTGATGAAGAGTGTGCAAACTAGAGAGTATTGTGTGTAGTGATTTGAAGAAAGTGTGGTTTAGAATTGAAATCTGGGTCTAAAGCAGATAATTGTGTGTAGTGTTTTGAAGAAAGTGTGGTTTCGAATTGAAATCTGGGTCTACAGCAGGAAATGTGTTTATAGTTCAGCAGAATTGGTTTAGGGAGTTGGCACATGAGTTACAGGTTGTGGTCATTGTGTCATAAGTTCCAGTTTTTGTGTGTAAACAATTGAGAAAAACTGTAATCCCCCAAAGTGGTCTGATGATGTTAATGTTCTAGCATCTGGCATGTAAAGCTAAAACATCTGTAATAAACACAATACATTTTTTTGTTTTCTTTCGTAGATTATGTCTACAGCTGTTTCATCACGCAAATTGAGGCATCAGTTTTACAATCTATATAAAGTATATTTGTATAAGAAAAGACAAGACTGTTTTATAGCAGTGCACATTGTTGGATTACATACTTGGAAAAGTAGGGAGGCAAAACAGAGGAAGAGGTAGAAGAGGCCAAGGACATAGGCACGTTCCCTCTGAGATATTTTAGAGAACTGGTTGATTATTGGTTGATCTAACGCTTCACACATTCCCCTTCATTAGTGAAGATTCACCTGAGAGCAATTCATCAATTCAGGACACATTTACAAAAAAGTCTAATAGAAATGTATAGAAAATATGCTTGACAGATTATGACAACTGGTTCAACCATTTTGCATGTAATGACTTATGCAATTAACTAATGCCTAGATGTTTTGGGGGGTAAGACTATTCAACAGAGAACCAGTATAATACATTTTGATCAACATGACATAAGCAATGGATAATGTAGGAAACAGCAGACAATTGTGCATGATCATTTGCATGAATGTGCCAAAGCATTTGCAATTTGTTCAAAAGAATGAGAAATTGCTTTTATGATGTGCACAAGTGACTGGATGATGTGGAGGTTGAGCAAGTAGTTTTGAGAATTTCAGTTCTGATCTGAGAAATGTACCAAAGCAACTGAGAAAAACTGTAACTCTGTATCTCACTTACCTTCCACAAACTGGCTTGCAGCTACCAGTTCAGTGTCATCACCTGGCCATGATGAAAGATCACACTTGGTGGTGCTTGCCTGCGATTGCTGGACAACAAATGTATTGTAACTATCTAGATTTCATGACCAGTTTTTAATTACCAAAAGCAAACAAACACATTTAGCCTAAGTGATTAAAATATCACTAATTTGAACAATTTTCATTTACTATGCTATTCTGCTCTTCCGGTTTCATAACACTTACTTGCTCCTTGTCAATGATATATTTCCTAAACCGCTTCATCTGCACGCTTGTGATGTGGGTCACTGGTGTGTGCAACCACCTCCTCACAGAACTGTAAGCCTTCTGTATTATCTCCCTCTGCTCATCGCTGAATTGCTCTGGCCTGTCGTTTTGGGTGCGGTACTGACTGTAGAGTTCCCACATCTCCTGAAAGGTGTGATCCTCAAACCCTCTCTGACCGTAGATACACCTGTCGATGTTGGCCTCAAGAAGACTGGAGACTTGTGGGAAGCTCTCTGCATATTCAGTGAGGTAGTCTTTCACCCACTGGTTCACTATCTCTCCCTTTCGATGTGGGTTTGTCACCTCTGATCTGTGCTTGTCATGTACACTGGAATCATATACATCAACTTAGTACTGTCATCAGTAATATCACTGAGATTGTGATAATGAGTAAAGAAACTTTGCAAAGATGAATAATAAACACTGATAATAGCCAGTTTTGTGCAAACAGATATACAATTTATTTTAAGCATGCCATCAAAATGGTATTTAAAATGCATAGCCTACAATGGTGTTAAATATAATGTGCTTACTACTTCATGTAGCCCACATCGTTTGCCACAAGCCAGTGGAATGGTGCATTCTCATACTGGCCAAATTGCACCACCAGATTTCCCAGGCACAGGTGACGCGATAGGCGCGGGGATACCCTCTGCTCGAAGGAGCTTCTCTGCGTGGGCCAGGGCAGTGGCCTGGTTCAGCAGCTCCAGGAAGCGAGTACTATAGAATGGCCCTATATAGGTATTTTAGTCGAGGTGGAGTCTGAAAAAGTGCGTTTTCAGACCACAACGAAAAACAGACAGTGTTTCAGCTGAGCGCAGCGGAGTGGGGAGTTCGTTGCACCACTGGGGAGCTAGGGTGGGAAAAAAATGGTAACGGGCAAAAAAAGTTAAGGGAAGTTAATAAAAAAAACCGTTTGGAACATTCCACAGGTAAACAGGTGATGCTATCATGACTGGGTATAAAAGGATATCAAAAGACTCTTGATATCTTATTTTCTGGTACTCTTACAAGCGATACTATAACCTCTCTGCATTTCAATGGATCTCTATGGGAATTGGGGGGTGGGACTAGATTAAGCTGTAAATTACACGGGAATAGTATGGAACCCACTAAGTGGCTGTAAGTCATCAAGGGTCTGTGGTATCAAACGAGCATCATACCATCACTCTGCTGCCAGATATGCAGTAGATATGGATGGATCACTTTAAGGGTTGTTTCCCCTGACTTATTTTTCCACAGAGTTCAATAGGAAAATGAGTCAGGAGAAACAACCCTTAAAGTGATCCATCCATAATTACAAATTGTATTCATTCTACTTTTTTTCTAATCATTCATTCTAATTGTTCAAGTGTTTTTTAAATTGTCAAATAAAACTAGGTGAGTTTCTGTATTGTTCATCACATACGCCCCTCGTTTACATGCTAGAAAAGTATTTTTTGTGCCAAAAAGGCGTGTGACCTTTTTTTTGGCATAATTTAAATATTTTTTAAAGTTTTGGAATATTGTATTGTAGCTAATAATATTTCTCAGTTTGTGCCAATTAATTTATTATGTATGGGGTTCCAATATTATGGTTGAACGTTAATAAATACAGTTATGGCACTTACGCCCCTCTGGTTCCAAGCCATCGAAGATGTACACTACATCACCGGAGACATTTTTTTGTCAAGATGGTGACGGCTGAGCCTGCGCCGGTCTACAAATGTAAATATAAATGCAAGTTTCATCTTGTAGCCTATATTAAATCAGTTTAGCCGGCTTTATAACCGAAATATAAATAAACGCGGTAGATTAAATGTATTACAAAGTGTTAACTATTTTTTAATTTAACAGTTATTACTGTTTAATGGAAAATGCAACTTAATTAGCTAGCTAGCTACCTAGTTGCCTAACTTACCTATCTACCGACAACGAGACAACAAAACAACAAAACCCTTGTTCAATATGTTTTACCGCTTTCTCACCAAGCCGGTGAGCCCCTGTCAGATTTAAAATTGAGATTTGCATATCGACAGATGATTGGTAGTCTACAGTCGAATTCTACGATCCAATTGGGAGTCTACAGTCAGACTAGACCAATCAGAACGCGTAACTGTCTACAGTCACTGTAGACTTTTGCACTACCGTAGACTCGACTCCTGCGAATTCCCCAAATGTGGGAATCTCGACTGCATAATTTCTGGTAGTGGGGGACTGCGTTCGCGCTCTCCCCTGATCTTCTGGTTTAAAGAAAGTTTTTTCGAATGATGGTGCTATTTTCTGATATGTTGGGTTTTTTTCTTTAGCATGGGACTGTTATGAACTGAAATATGTCTTAGCATTTGCTTGTCCAAATCTGAATTTTTACCCAAATGTTATCATAATTAGGTACTGTAGTGTACACGTGCTTGCTTTATATGATAATTCTACCACAGATCTTACACGTTAACATTGCAGTGGGATTGTTCTTTTAATGTGACGCAATAGGTAGGCTATTGTATGAATTTTTAAGAGAAAAAACGGTTTGTAAGTCTTACATGTCCTACGTGTTTTGTTCTCTATGCGATTACAGGTCTCTATGAGAAATAATCAGAAATGGTTTAATCAGATCTCTGGCTGCATTAATGTCTAAGTGATTTCTCATGGCTCGGATTGGATGTTATCTGAAGAATAACTTTTCCACCACAGCAAGACAGGTTTACAAAAACCACAAAAATTTGTGGTCGATTGGTTAAGGCAATGGATTAGTTCTCCTTTTTTCGTGCCATTTCAAATCTTTGCGCACACTACCGCCCATATTTATTCATCAGCCTGATGAGTTCACATCATCAGCCTACATTAATCTTTTGCAGACATCACTTTAACGAAGGAGCTTTGACCCAGTCAGGATGGAAGAGTGGTCTAAACAGGTGCGTTCAGTTAGCAGTCTCTTCTAGAGGTGTCATTTTCAATCCCACTCTGACACCATAGGTTAACATTTCCCTTCAGGAGGAGATAACACTTCTGTTCCTGTATGTGCTTGTGAAGAATAACTTTTCTACCGCAGCAGGGTAGAGTAGAGTGGTCATGGTGATGAACTTTGTCATCAGTTGTCCTTTGGAGTCTTGCCATGTAGGTTTGAATCCTGTTGGTTACGGGTTGTAGCCTATGTCTCTGTTGCAATCAATATTGGCACCGACGTCAGGCTTCTACTGAAATTACTTCAACGTAGAGCAGGGGTGCCCAAACACGGTCCAACCACAATTGCAATTCCAGAATTTTAACAAGCTATTCACATTTTCTTTTCTGCTTTTCATGTTTTGAGGGATTATTTACCCTCTTAAGCCACATTATTTCATAGCTGTGCATGCCGTGAAGAATAAAAGTCCAATGTTCACGTTGTACTAATTATGCTATATTGCAAACACGCTACATGGTGTATGTGTATGCATTTGAAATTATTTGACCCTAGGTCTGCTTTTTAAGTGCCCTCTTCTGTGGCCCTTCAGGCTTAATGTATTAGCCATAAGCCCCATATTATTGAAGGCTGCATCTTGTAAATGTGTGCGTATGTACTCATTCTAAAAAATGTGTTAAAGCAATCTCTATACCAACAGCGTGTGCTGCTTTTGGCCACGAGTGTAGAAATTGCCATATAGAAGCATTCTGTTGAGAAATTTGAACTCATTGACCTTCGGAACAATATTGAGGACTTGCTGTCCCCATGTGTGGATACTTCATCGTGTAAACAATTAACCGTAACAGCAGTGACATTTTCCTGACAATGTTTTATATGCAAGTTCCCCTTAAAAAATAATAATGAGCTATAAGGAGTAAATGACCAACAATCCCCTGCAGGTAGGTGGAGACTAAATCATCGGTTTGTTACACACACAAGTAAACAGCCAATTTAACAATATTTTCATATTTACACCCCCTTTTGAAAATGGGCTTTTGTAGTTATCACAGCTGTACATAATTTGGTGCAAATCTTTTATTCTCTTTGAATTACACATTTGTTCTTACATTATGTAAAAATATTTAGCAATAAAAGCTAGGGAAAGGAAGGACATCTACAGAGACATTACCACTTGATCTAACCACTTTATCATTTGCACTTATATATTACACCAGAAGGGGGCAGTGGACTGCAGCAGTTTGTGGTTGATAAAACTGCTCATCCCATGGTTCCTGTACAAGCAGTCTTCACATTGAAACACAGCTGGCAAGCATCAGTGGCGACCAGTTCATGGTAGTTTGAGGATGCATAGATGACAGAAGTATTTGTCATTTCACCACTTCGACCTTCAGCACTCATTTTTAGCGTGGGTGTGTGTGTGGACACGGAGTGGCAAATTAAGCACAATCCTGCAGGTTACAGTATGTTACAGGGGGCTGCTTCCTTAAGACTTTGAATAAAATAAAATTGCATAATGTGGTTTCATACAAGTGTGTGTGTATATATTTATGTAAGTACATTATATATACACACGCACACACATATACACACACACATACACAAACATCTGTATACTGTATATGCATGTATAGCGTGTTAATATGGAGATCTTTTCCATGGGAAATATTTTTAGCGAACAAAGCATGGCTCACACTGCATAATTTCTCCCCCTCCTGTTTTGGAGGGTAAAACTCACTCTGCAAAAGTGCATTGGGGAAGATGAGACACTGTTAATGCCCTCGCTGATAAGGCCTTATCTGGCCCCAACCTTGGGGCCCAATGTGGTACCTTTAGGAGCCTGAAGATCTTCCACTGAGACAGACTAAAATGTGCTTGGGGAGCTGCCTAACAGCCCTTATGGAAATCCTTTACAATGCTTTACTGCAATATTAGAATGTTAAACAATAATGGAAAATATACTATATTTTACAGCAGTATATATTACAATACCTTAATGTTGCAATCATTTGTACATAAGCCAATATATTGTGAAGTGTTGTAATATATTGATAACATACACTGCCTGGCCAAAAAAAAAGTCGCCGTTCCACCCGTCATGCATAGTGCCCAGTGTACAAGCCTCTGGAGGCAGTGTTATGATCTGGGGTTGCTTCAATTGGTCAGGTCTAGGCTCAGCAACATTATGCAGCAATAAAATGAAGTCAGCTGAGTACCTGAATGTACTGAATGACCAGGTTATCCCATCAATGGGCATATTCCAGAACGACAATGCCAAGATTCATCGGGCTCAAATTGTGAGAGAGTGGTTCAGGGAGCATGAGGAATCATTTTCACACATGAATTGGCCACCAGAGTCCTGACCTTAACCCCATTGAAAGTCTTTGGGATGTGCTGGAGAAGACTTCACGGAGTGGTTCGACTCTCTCGTCGTCAATACAAGATCTTGACCAAAAATTAATGCAACTCTGGACGGAAATAAATGTTGTGCCGTTGCATAAGGCTGTCGAAACAATGCCACAACGAATGCACGGCGTAATCAAAGCAAAAGGCGGTCCTACGAAATATTAGTGTGTGCAACTTTTTTTTTGGCCAGGCAGTGTATTACAATATATTTAAAATATGACATTTCCAAGGTAAGCATTGACATTTCACCAATTTCTGTAATTTTACAGCGACAGAAATTGGTTCAAAATGCAAGAAAAGCCAGAGATTCCCCCTCGCTGCACAACCTATTATGGAGCAAAGCATCCGCCCTTATTTGGGGCAAAGTGAAGCAGTCCCTCTCTTTATTCCCACACACCAGACACAACCCTTGACCTTTTAACAAAACAAACCAAAAAAAAACAAAACACATGACACCACACATTCTGAGACCACACTTCCTGTTTCGCCCAGTTTCATTTTCATTTTCATTTTCGTCATTTTGTAACCGTCTCCCCCTCCGTTTGTAACGAGCTGGCCCGTGCACGCGCGCTCCTCTAGGCGTTCTGCATCTCCTTGCCGATCTTGTAGCTGAGGATCTTGTTCCATTCGATCTTGGTGCGGGTGACGGGCAGCTGGCGGCGTAAGGCTTTGAACGTGGTGTCTGACATGGTTTGGTAGTTCTCGTTGATCGCAGTCTGAGTGGGGCAAACGACACTCGGTCAAGTCCTGCTCTCCCCCCCGTGTGTTCCGGGAGCTCTGTCACCACACACCCCAGTCAGAGCCCTATGATGATGTTACATTTAGGGCTCCTCAATCTCATCCAAGGAGGACTGGTGTGGGCACAGGTACACCCGAAACACCTGATTTACCTGATCAAGGTTTTTTTTTTGACTGAAGACTGATTTATGATTGGTCGATTAACGTAATGGCTTCAAACTTACCTGGTAATCGTTTTCTGCGTTTTCAATGATTTTCACAAAGTCCTTGGCTGTTTGGGTTTCATTCTGGAAAGGGGGAGCAGAGATTAGGGTTTACCTCACTCTCACGGGAGGGGACGGGAAACCAAGCAGGATCAGGCAAGGTAGTGTAAAGGCCCAGGTCAGCAAAACGCATCTGGCACAGAGACGACCGCGCGCGGAACACTTTCTCTCCGACTTTCATAAGCGGTCGCAGTTACGCAGCGCTCCGGGCCTGCTCTGCGCGCGATATTCATTTTCCTTATAAGGCATCGAGTTTTAGGCGAGAGGAAAGGAGTCGGCGGACTGACGTACGTACAGACGTACTCCGCACGGGGATACTCACAGACACAGTTAGGGATTCCTGCACATCCTTATGGCTGACCAGCTGGACGTTTCCGTCTTCATAGTAATGCACCTGTGCGGAGGGGCCAAGAGGAGGAGAACAGGGTCACTTACTTTCACACTTTAAACCAGGGCTGCTGCAACATAGGCTGGGGGAACACACCCAGATGCACACAGAGCTGACCAAAGAACTGAACACCAGTTCTGCTGCTGAAATTCCATTTTCAACCAAGCTTGATTCAAGGACATACTGAATGTCAAGTATATTTTAAATTGGCACAAAACAAAATTAAATAAAATGTGCGTAAATGAAAATATCAATGTTTCTATTTAGTAATGCGGTTTTTAAACCAATTTAATTTATCATTTTTGATGTATCGTTTTTACCAGCCAAACAAAATATAGTAAAGCTACACAGAGACTCTGTCGCTCTCGACACTTGCGCTCTGCTTAGTAATAGTAAGAATGTTGAAATATTTTGTCATACAAATGGACTTTTGTGCTAATCTACCGCATGTCTTCCATGAATGTGGACACTTGGTTACAGATGGGCTCCTGCACAACATGCACTGTAGTAAAGACAAGCATCTCAAAGGTCATCGATTGCCTCTGAAACTCACCTGAATTTTGAGGACGCCCGCCACCTGAGCCGGGCCCTGGCCAATGCCGAACTTCCACTCTGACCTACAGCGGCCGTTCCTGAGGGGGAACAGACAGCAAGGTCACATACATAGCGCGGTCAGGCCACAGGCAGGGAATCGCCAAGGTCACAAACACGTATGGCAAGGTCACAGAGAAGGCGATGTTACGGACAGGACATCCATCAACCTTTGAGGGTTTTATCAGGAAATGAAACTGCTGTGCTGGCACGATAGAACCTCAGACGCTAACGCATCAGTAATGGTGGTAGTTCAGAATGTTTGCAGCTTACACAGATAAATTACGGTACCCGTTTAGAAACAGGATACTCATGTCATCTCATCTTTGGCAGCAAAGACATGCCCCCTTTGTCAAATTTTGGTTGCATTTTGTTTTATTTTTTTCAATTGAAATTGCACCCAATTTTCTGTTAAATGCTTGAATGTCTGAATCAGACTTAAGGAGCTTGAACAGTCAAAACTATGCATGCTTTTTCATACCCTGTTAGGGTCAAAGGTCAGTCTGTCACCCTGAAGTTCTACTGTCCATCAAAACCTTTATCTTCTAATCAGGGCAACTTGTAAGAACAGAGGTGAACGTCTTGCACTGACAACAGGTGAATATTTCTGAACATTTCAAACCTTGTTATATGTCAGTTTGCTCTGAACTTTTAGATGGGATATTCATAATAAGGCCTGTATCTTGATAGAATAGCCTCAGACCGATGCTAATCACAACAGCTCATGCACAGATTCATGTGATACACTGAGTTTACTATATATTGTTTGCTTTAAACAGGAGAACAGTTCAGTCAAAGTGATAGGAAAACTCACTCCTCACATTGTATGATTCTTGCAGTTAAAGAAAATAACATGTTCTACATTAACACTGTCGGGAAAAATACATTTCCTGCTTCAGTGTTCTTGGATGGTCACCTAACACAATCAGCCTTACTCAATGATCAAGGTTTGACCTAAAGATTGACCTAAACTTTAGAAGTAGTTTTACTTTACAAAGGACAGAATTCCTACAACACAATTAAGGCAGCTGTGTACGATTAGGTTATCACACGTTTTTTTAAATTTTTTTAAATACACTGCAAATCAAACTGCAGGTTACACTAAATCTCAGACAGCACTTGTAGGTGCTGGGGTCTCACCAAAAGTTTTTTGGTTGAAACTGATGACCCTCGATGCAGGCAATGATAGTCTGCTGACCATCGATCGTTTTCCCATAGACCTGCAGCAAACAAGACAGAGTCATCAATGTGACAGTCACAGGTTCACAAGGAGCCAAAGGGGTCATATGTGCATACTGTCCACAGCCGCTGGACAGCAAGGTACATGGCATCCATTTTGTCGTATACCGCGCACGTTCCACTGGAGCACATCCCAGAAGTACGCCACTGGCGTGCCTCGTACGTACGGAGGTACTTACCGTGCAGACGCCGCTGGGGTAGTGCTCCTTGACGTACGCCCTCAGGGCGGTGTCGCAGGCGTCCCTCCAGGGCGACAGGCCCGACTCGCCCTCGTAGGGCTGCGGGTCGCTGGCCTCTTTCCTCAGGTGGTCGAACTTGAAGGACAGCTTGTTGCGGGGGTCGAAGTACCGCCCCTGGCCCAGGTCCCCGTGCTCCGTGATCAGGACCTGGGCGACGGAGAGAGAGAGGCGGTGGCGACGCGCGATAAAAATGCACAAAATGACGTTTAAGCCTATACCTCTGAGGATTCTAGCCTTTCGACGATGATTTGCTGTTACTGAAATTTTAATATGAAATGGCAGTGCCTGTATGGTGCTGTGTGAAACACGAGTGATAGGTACATAAAGTCCTGTTGCTCAGAATCCACTGTTCAAAAAATACAAATGCTAAATGAAGACCAATGCTCGATGAAAAAAGGTATTATTGTCCTGATATAGACACCTTTTCAGTATCCCATGCAATGAAATGATGGCTTTTGCAATGGCCGGTATTATACAGTAGAATCCACTTAAACGCATAACGGATTATCGCATAATTCTGGTATTTGCATACCATTTCCAAATCCCAAACCATTTCCCGTGCATTCCATTGTAAACAGATTGCATATTTGCATCGAATTATGTCCAATGGACACAAAACCGCCAACATGTGCGAAGGTAGGCGGGTTCTTTTGAAAATCATGTCGATAGCAGATGCCTGAGTGGCAGGCAAGGGCATCTGCACTCTGGCTACTGTCTCATTCTTTCACGCACGAGTATACGACATCCGTTATCTGACGTGTCATTCACCACGCCAGAGAGGAAGAGGAACAAATTGACATGTACCGCACAATTTAACATAAAATTCGGAAGTTTACACACACTTAGGTTGAAGTCATTAAAACTTATTTTTAACCACTCCACAGATTTCATGTTAGCAAGTCAGTTAGGACATCTACTTTGTGCATGACACAAGTAATTTTTCCAACAATTGTTTACAGACAGATTATTTCACTTTTAATTCACTATATCACAATTCCAGTGGGTCAGAAGTTTACATACACTAAGTTGATTGTGTCTTTAAATAAAAAATAAAAAAAATTTTGGTGGCATATCCTTTGCATGCCATGACTTCCTAATGTCTGTGACCCAACAACATCAAAAGACTCTTGATATCTTATTTTCTGGTACTCTTACAAGCGATCCTATAACATCTCTGCATTTGAATGGATCTCTATAGGAATTGGGGGGTGGGACTAGATTTAGCTGTAAATTATGCTGGAACAGTATGGAATACATGATTGGTAAAATGGCTGTAAGTCATCAAGGGTCTGTGGTATCAAACAAGCCTCAAACCATCACTCTGCTGCCAGATATACAGTAGATATGGATGGATCACTTTAAGGGTTGTTTCTCCTGACAAATTTTCCTATTGAACTCGATGGAAAAATAAGTCAGGAGAAGAAACCCTTCAAGTTATCCATCCATATCTACTGTATTTCTGGCAGCAGAGTGATGGTTTAAGGCTTGTTTGATACGGCAGACCCTTGATGACTTAGAGAAATTTAGCCAACCATGTGTTCCATACTGTTCCAGTGTAATTTACAGCTAAATCTAGTCCCACCCCCCAATTCCCATAGAGATCCATTCAAATGCAGAGATGTTATAGTATCGCTTGTAAGAGTACCAGAAAATAAAATATCTAGAGTCTTTTGATATTTTTGGGTCACAGATATGAGGAGGTCATGGCATGCAAAGGATATGCCACCAAAATTATTATAATTTTTTTGTAATTTAAAGGCACAGTCAACTTAGTGTATGTAAACTTCTGGCCCACTGGAATTGTGATATGTGAATTAAAAGTGAAATAATCTGTCTGTAAACAATTGTTGGAAATATTACTTGTGTCATGCACAAAGTAGATGTCCTAACTGACTTGCCAACACTATAGTTTGCTAACATGAAATCTGTGGAGTGGTTAAAAATGAGTTTTAATGACTTCAACCTAAGTGTATGTAAACTTCTGACTTCAATTGTACATACATATACCATCTGGGCTCCTCCATCTAATCGATTTGGATAATCGTATAAAATGTGCTGACAAATGAGCTATGCAATTAAGCGGATTCTACTGTCATTTTGTTCTCGTAATTTTTCTGGCCTCATTGTCATCAGTCAAACTGTTTTTCTAGATTGAGTAGTATAGAGGACTTGATTGAACGTATGGGTTGTTCAGCAGTGAACGGGTTACCGAAACCGGCAAGTCCTTCTGAGAGGACATTCTCAAACATGAGGACAATCACATCATTTTTGCTCATCCGCACATAATGGGAGCCTTACCTGATCATCATACCCTTCAATTTTGGCAAGGGTGAACTGATCCATGTTGTATTGGGCGAAGGCACTGTTAGAAAGGGGCGAAACAACACACAGACAATCAAAGGCACGGACCCAACAGGAAGCTCGCGTTCCAAGCAATGTGCGCAATCGAGCTCGCCTTCATTGCACATTACGGCAAGCCTCTGGCAAGCAAGGAGGCTGACAGATGTCGGGCGCGCACGCGGGCTGGGCTGGACCGCGGACAGGCCGGCTCTTGGCTGAGCACAGACCGGGAGAAGAGCTATCGCCGTTCGCAGAACGGCGCTAATGGGCCTGTAAACCAGGGGATGGCGTTCCAATACAAACACCGCGCGCTTCCAGAGAAAACAAGACCCTGAGGGAGGAAAAACAAAGAGGGGATAATGATGCCGGAGGACAAGATGCTAAACCGGAAAATTAATGTACGCGGTAGGAGCCCTCTCGCCGCTGAACACAGCGGGACCCCTGGGAAATGAAGTCCAAAACAACACCGCTCCTCTGGCATTCTTTTCCCCACAGAATCACATGCTTTATTCTTAGTTTTGCACTGGGCAAAATCCCACGCTCCAATTGGGGGACAGCACATTAATAATCTGAGCAGCATGAATTATTGTTGTGGGAGGATTTTGTGCCAGCCCTAGAAGGCGGTCACCACGGTTAAAGCTTACTCGATGAATGCCATGTACGGACTTATTTATTTGTTGCTTGCCTTGTCTGTGGTCAAACAAAAGGGAGAGGAGGAGGAGGAGGATGAGGAAGGAGGAGGACAGGTGTTTCCAGCAGTAAATGATGAAGCAATACTCACTGTGCCGCCCCCTCCCTGAGAAGGTTGTCATTGTTGAGCAGTAGCCGCACATCTACAAACACAGACACAGCGCTCAAAATCAATCATTTGGTAAATAATGAAGAAAAGACAAAGCAAATGACAATGAGCCAAACCTGCATTGTGTTAATATGTTTAAGGAAAAAATGATGAAGAAACTTAAACAATGTGTTCAACTACCTAATTAAGAGCCTATTGATTCACCTCACTCTTTAATTCGATCAGTTTTAAAAAAACCGTTGCCTCTTATGTCATTATTTGCAATATAGCCCAATAAGCACAATGGGACCATGGGAATTGTATTCTTCAGGGCATGCATGGGCATTTCTGACATAATGTGGCTTAAGAGGGTAGATAATCCCTCTAAACCATGAAGAGCACCTAATTAAGAAAAATTGACAGCTTGTTGAAATTTTGGGATTGCAATTGTGGTCGGAACGAAAACCAGCATACACAGGGGGCCCCCAGGACCGAGGTCGAGAATCCGTGCTCTAGGAAGACTCCACATCATCATCATAGACAGAGACAGCACTAAATCAGTCTGGGATACTCCAAACCATCCTCTATGAACATATGCAACACTCAGTGAGTCTGGGAGACACCAGCTTCAGGTCTGGCTTATAGAGTAGACGGTAATTTCAAGTAGGGGACAACGTGTCAGATGTCAGATCTTAAGTCAAAGCACTTGGGCGGTTGGGCCTAATTAAAGGAGTCAGTTTAATTACTGAACATTGGTTGTGTGTCAAAGCAAGTTTGAGGCCTACACGTGGAAGCCCCACATAGCCTCGTTGTGAGACTGATCTGGCTGGTGCGGCACGGAAGGCCGGAGGGTTCTCACCGTTGAACACTTCGTTAAACTCGCCAGGTGGAGCGTGGGTGACAAAATTGGCGGCTATGCGGACCTGTGGGAGGAAGAAGTGACATGAGATATAAGATCTAAACAGGCACGCACGGATGCACACACACACACTTCAGGCATCCTGCCTGAAGCTCAGTTTTGGGGCGGGGGGGGTGGTGGCGGGGGTGGCATGCGGTTGGTTAACCGTACATCATCCATTTTCTCTGTAACTGAGCTCACCTGCCAATGTCAGAGAGTGTCCCTGTCACGGAAACTCTACACCAAAACACACATAGCATACAGGCCACAGATCAAAAAGATCCCTCTACGCCCAGGGTGTAGAGGACTTCAAACCGTAATGTGGCTAATCCCACGAGGACAATAGTCCCATTGCAAGGCAGGAGGTTCGTCAATGTTAATCACAAGTGTGACACCGCTGTTGTATTCACAGAGTAAAATATTTAACCTCTGCTGCTCAGGGGACGAAACGCTCAGCTGTTAAAAATGGGTTGCACGACGAGCGAGGCGTGAGCGACATCGCACGCTCTCCTGAGCGAAGCCTGCATATGAGCCGGCGCAGGGGGAGCCGTCGCGGAGTCGCGCTAAAGCAATTAGGCGAGCGGCAACGCAGACGAATCGGTCGACCCGGCGGAATAAAACAGCCCTGCAAATAGGCAATTTGCAGAAGGCGTGAGCGAGCGGTGCGCATGGGAACGAATCGCGCCGCGTCACGAGAACCGGGGCGAAAACAAAAACACAGCTGACGGAGCGCACTCGTTAAAGCCCTCGTTAAAGAAATGGGCTCGCGAGCCCTTCCCGTGTCTCGTTATGTAAGATCCGTAAACATACATGGCGATGCACATGGGAGACCACCCACTGCCCCTGACAGTAAAGGAAGGGGGTGAGTGCAGGGGTTAATAGAGGTCAACCGTGGCCACTGGCGTGACAGGAGAGTCGAAGCCAGCCCATTCCATAGATGGCAGAAACTCAGCCCGAGCTTTTCTTAGCAAGCTGTATACTGCCCATGTAAGCAAACTACGCATACAGCGAAGCAGTTTCTGGTATAGAGGCACTGCGGGCCGCAGCAGGGAGCAGGCAGGGGAAGATTTACGGCATCTCAAGACGGGGAGACTGACCCTGGCTACTGTACACCTCCTAGCTGGTACCGAGTTACAGTTACGTCTTCAAGTTGCAGCAATAGCAAGCAACCAGCTCCCATTAACCTGATCATAGCACATTGCGCAGCTTTTCAAACGGGTAGAAATATTTCACAATTGGAAAGCTTCACGTATTTCTGCAACTGTATTGATGAAATAATACATTTTTGCAAGTTTTATCAATTTTGTCGATAAAATGTGTATGCTCTTTGACCATAATTAGCGTCTCCACTTTAGCCGACCAATGGCAGTTTTAGATTCAGCGATGTCGGGCTTTACACTTCCTGTCTGATTGAAAGGCCAAGGGATCAGACATAATGTAGCAAAAGGAAAGAGCTTTGTTGAGGGACGTGTTTGAATGCTTTAACCCCTGTGTTCATCCATATTCCAGACAGCCGTTACAGAACAATAAAGCATAGGCAACCTTGATTCAAGTACCATTAGGCCTATGAAAATAAGCAACTGACTGACGCCGCATTCTTCGGAGGTGAACCGTGAGTTGTCTTCAATCTCCCGAACCGGCAGCATGGGGCATGTATGAGCACATAGTTCGCAAAATGTACATTCCAAATTGGCGAGGGATTGCAGATGGCAAGTAAAAATAAATAAATAGGGTAAATAAATATAAAATAGTCGAGTGGTAACACTCCTGTCCCACTGGGTTGTTACAGAAGAGTGGACACAGTCCTGTGAAGGGTGGGGGTCACAGGTTTTGCTCTGCAGGCAGGCACACAGCTGGGGCATTCCCCCCCGGGCAGAAAACCGGTTGGGCTCATTTACATACAGGAAGCAGCCGCTGTGCCCTATCAAAAAGGGCGTCTGCTCTTCCTCTTTTCTCAGCTCGGTTGCAGATTTATGACCATTTCTGTGAAGAAAACCAGACTTCCTTTTTCCTAGTGTACATGCAGCAAGCTTCTGGGCCCCGCTTGATCCTCTTGAGTCACTTGAAGGTTAGGAGAGGCCACCGCATCTTCAGGCCTCAAACCGCAAGCCGTGACAGCTTGCCAGCATTAGAAAAACAGGCTGTGAACAGCGTTTCGCTTGGACAGCAATGCTGCTTAGGAGTAGGTTGAAACAATCAATTACAAGGGCAAGCTGAAGCCAATTGCTTGCATTTACATGTCATTCCTATACCCTTAATGTGCTGAAAGAGTGCTTCTTTTCAAAGTAATACATACCTACCTAAGTTATTTTTATTTATTTATGTTAAATGTCTTCTGAAATGTCCGAAGTCTTATTCCAGTTTATAAATTATGCTGAAAGGCTGCTCAGTTGACTTGCAGTTAAACCTGACAGAACCCACAGGTAGTATAAGAGGGTGCACAGTGCCAGGCAAAGCTAAAGTAAACCTGTATCATGTTACCTTGATAAACTGAGAAAACTGTCCTTTTTTTTTTTGTCATTTGCTCAACACACACGTTGTGTTTTCAGACTAGGTGGCAGCACTACCACCAGGGTGAGTTTCTGCACTGTGAAAAGTCTCACTCCATCTTTGCGGAAGCAGACTGAGCGTGACATGTCAGTGCTTTAAAAGTAAGATGTAGGAAATGTTCCATTTCAATGGTAGTGTGAACACATATGCAACACTGCTGGATCAAACACAAAGCTCAAGTTGTCAAGACATCCATCAAGCTACTTACTACCGACTCGTTTCTAACTAATGCTAAAAATAATAAGAAAGCACGTTCCACCAAATAAATGATAGCCTACCTTACATACTGTCATATCACACATTCATGTCACATAGGCTATACAAAATTTTCCAAAGCTCCCTTAGACACACATCCACATTGAAACATAGCAGGATGTTAGCTTTTATGATTCACTCTTTCTTCATTAGCAAGCTAGTTAGCAAACATTAGCTAACTTTTCTGGCTAGTAAGCCAGAGTTAATAAAATCTTGGCACAGTCATGTGTGAATGCTATCAACCGGATATACAGGATATGCTTTGGCTGTGTGAACAACAGAAGGCACTAGATTGCTGGAACAGTTAATACTGCAAAGTTCTGTGTTCTCTGTGCGAAAGTGGCTAATAATTGCCTCAGCCTGGTAAGTTGGGATGGATAGAAGTTTTTGGTTTCTCTGGGAAATACCGTTCCACAGCCCAGGAGTGGGATGATGTCCTCGTCTCACACTGAACACAAGCAAAGTGAAGCTGATGATCACCACCACTTGGACCAACAGTGGCGCTGCCAGCTGACTCAGAAACCCGCCTTCTCCTGTCCCAAGCAACTTTGTGTCGCTAATTTGTGTGATGACATCTAACCTTAAACCTTATAGCATTTGCTGAACCATGAAGAAAAAAATCAGTTTCCATGAAACAATTAGGCTACCCTTTCTTAAACTTCCCCTCATGCAGTCTCTCTAAATGTCACAAAAACATTAAGAGCACTTCCTGTCACAGCACAAAATGTAGGCACAGTTAAGTGCATGTACTTAAGGGTTGTGTGTTTTTGTGCTTTGCCATCAGAACGAGTGATTTAGGGGGTTACTGAGGGGGTTACTGAGGGGTGGACCTGGGCGGCAGTGTAGTGTAATGTAACTGGCCTTGTAACCGAAAGGTAGCAGGTTCGATTCCCTGAATCGCTTCAATATATATCCAGCTGTATAAATGGATGTGTAAGTTGTGTAAGTCTCTGGATAAGAGCGTCTGCTAAGTACCTGTAATGTAATGTAATGGACCTGGTTGAGGCATTCGAGCGTAGTACAGTGGCCTGCCTTACGGGCTATGCCTCCAGCTAGGCTTATAGACCCCCCCCCGCCCCCATGTGTGTTAACTGGGTAGCTGCTGCTTGGCATTTTACAATGGCAGGGAGTAAATGTCACATCACCGAAAAAGATCAACCTACAGAAGTGCCACTGTGCTGCAGGCACAACATAGCCTAAAAGCAGAAATGACAGGAATTCAACTGCCATGCCTCAACCATGAGCGATTAGCCAAGTTCTGTGATGCACATAAATGAACATTTGTACATTACGTGACATGCAAGGCTGGAGGCTGGGAGCCCCGTTTGCACATAAACACGCAAGCGAGCTACAGCATTCTAGTGAACAAACAATGACATTTTTGGTGTTTTCCACAGCAAAAGTTCATTTTGCATTTTCCACGTGCATGTTGCACGTCTTGTTGCCCACAGACCTGTTTGTCGCCAGGCTCAGAAGTTGAATCACTGAAACAGGCAAGGCGGGTTTCTGCTGTTGGCGTCAGAGAAACCTGATACACTTTGTACCCACAAATGCAAGATTTGCAATTTGCAGTTGCTGCAGCCACCGGTGCACTGTACATCAATTGCACAAGGTACAGCAATGTGACACACAGCCTTTTGAAACGGGACTCCAAATTAACTGGCCTCGTGCATGCAAGTGATTCAGTGCACTGTGCAAAGCCAGCTGCACATTGCCCTGGCAGCCCTGCTGTAAGAATGCTCAATGTAAGCCATGCCTTTAACGGGAATCTGAGCACTTGTCACCCAACCAGCTTGCATGTCGCATGTGCATCAGACTGACAACAGAGTGAGAGCTGCGGTGAAGGACCATCTAGCCATTTTCAGGCATTCACTCAAACGTAAGCAAAGAAACACATGCAACGCCTATGCACTGGGAGATTAGATAAGGGAGATTCAACATGTCTTTGTTCAAGTGACTCGTTTCAGAAACTTCCCCTGTCCCTCACATATAATAGGTCATTCAAATTAATTTGAATTAAGTAACAATTGATGACATATGTGGAGTGGTAACCAGGGGAAATAAGTAAGACCGTTATCTTAGCCTGCAGGTAAGTATCCACCAATCACCACTGATGTTGTTCTATTTGTTGGCACCAACGTACCTCATGATTGGTGGAGTTCCTCTCTGATTTCTATTTGAAAGGTAGTAACCATATAGAGTTCTATGGTGACAACACCAATGTCCCATCCATATTTTATTATCCCTAGTGGAAACCAGGAAATTGATTTTAATGTCCATTGCAAGCTATTCAGCATCGTGTCTGATTTACTGCACTTTATTTTAAAAGAATAACCGTCATTTTCCAGGATTTATGCTATACGTTTGGAACTTTTATCAGTAAAAAGCACCATCCCACCCGACAATGATTGACAGTTTTTTTTAACTGCTTAAGTGCCAGGCTACTTTCTATACTGGTAACAGGCCTTCCTTCAAAGAACAATTACTATTGATCTCTATATTTAAAACTTAATGGTTTCCCTTTCACTCAGCAAGGCAAATGGGTCATCTTGCACTTCCGATCCACAGTATTTCACCAGCCCTGTCCCCCCAAGACTTTTCTCAAGTCCAACAGATACTGAAATACTAATTATTTTGAGGCAAAATCATTTGTGTTACCAACTGTTGAGCACGTTATTCTACAAGGTGATACTCAGAACAGGAGGAAGTGGTGGACCCTTAGTTCAAGCAGCTACAAATGGGTTAAAAAGTGTCCATTTGATTTTTCGTAAGGTGTGCCTCTGGCTGCCTTTGGCTTTAAAGTATCCTTCATTAGGAAACTTTTTGTGACACCTTAGTAAAAACAAGGCAACCGCTTGCCATCCAAGACAATCTGGGAGGAGGTTAGGCTACCGCCTCCTCACTGGAACCAGTGTTTGCAAACTGGTAAACGACGCATTCTGCATCTCGATGTGTGACTAGTAGTGAGCCAAACCAAACAGGGTTCCTCCAGACTAAATGGGAAGATCAGGTTACACATTACACTAACGTACCAAGCAAAAGAAAGTTTCCAGTGGTTCGGAATGTACTGTGAAGTGATACCAGCTGCATTGGACATGCAGGGATGCGATGAACGTCATTCTCTCACGAGACAGCCCTGCTGGACTGCACTGGCCAGAGTCCAAGGCGGGGTGGGATATTGGTGCATTTCCCATGTAAATGTTTGTATAATGGAAAAGAAAACAGTGGACTTTTGGGTAAACTCCTTTGAAGACAACACCCAGCAATTAGTCACATGAATGCCTATTGTGTACAGTACACGGCCTATTATTCAACATTTTAAAATTTGTTCACAAAATTAATAAATTATTTCAGACAGGAACAGCGTAGCCAGGGACTGATGCCATGTGACCAAAACCCAGTTTTTGCACTGACCCTAGAATACAATCTAGGCTATATCATCAGCTTTTATAAAATTAAAAAAATTTATAAATAAAAAATTTAAAAAACTTTGGCCACACACTGGTCGTGTTTACACTGCTCTAAAACATTTTTCGAGTTCCATATTCTACTCTTAATACTAACAAGTTCACACACAGCAGTTAATCAGGAATCAAACCACTGCAAAGTTGCTAGTTAAGAACATAAGAACCTCAGTCCTGGTCTGGTGGTGTGAGCATGAGCACTAGGGACCTACTCTTTAATGTGTCTGTGTATATGCATGCCTGTGGCATTAATCTTCTTAGTAAATGGTTTCTTCTTCTTCTTTGATTGCAGAACTTGAATTTCCATAACATGTTCTGCTAAACCGTGGACATAGCCAATTTCGTTGGTATTGACTACTTGCTGGTCAGTTTCAAATACCACTTATTAACTGCCCTATTTACTTTAAGAATTTCCTAATATTCGATTCCTTGTTGATGTCAGGCTTGTTCCTAAACTATTTTTATATAACCTTACTATTTTTATTTACATTGTTCACAAGGATTGAGATCATTAACGCTGTAGAAAACTAGTTAATTTTTTTTTTGCACTGTCAACTGTACAGCTAGTTTACGGTTTCAAGACAAACCACTGACTAGCTGCAATGGTTTTCGGTAGCACATAAATTCGTCCATATTAACAATAATGCAACTTGTGCATACTGCATCGCGTGAATCGCAAGCCGCCTCCAAACAGAGAAGGTTGTCCAAGTATGGTACGTTGTAGATGCCTTTAGCACCGTGTCAGCAATCGGTTCGGGCAGCATACGGTTCATAAAAAGCAAATATTTTTTCTTATGTAGTTACAATTGGCGATTCATCTTCAAATGACCAAACTTAACAAGCATAATAAACCAAAACTTTCATTACGCAAACTATCATTTGCAATCTATGATTTGAATATTCAAAACAAAAGTAGAAGAGGGGGTTAAGGGACTAATGCCAGAAATGTCCGATTTATTAGTAGCTAACGTTAACTTCATACACGAGTCTTTATAAATGAGCTAACGTTAATCTAACGTTACTTAGAAACAGGGAGAGGTTTTCCGCAAAGCAGGAAGTAACGGCAGCTCGCTCGCTAGCTAACAAGCTGTAGCCAGGGAGCTTTGGTCATGACATCGTTACAAAACTTAAACGCTCACGTTAACATTTGTTTATGGATCGCTAGTGGCTTGTACATGATTTACTACGACGATATAACGTTATGCGAGATTGTTAGCATCACAACTTATCCGGTGATGTAGTTATGTTAGCGTCAAATCAAGACGGACGTGAACTTGCCTAGTTAGCAGCTTGCCTTGGCTAGCAAATCAAGCGGAACTGTGATAGCCGATCATTAATAGTGGTTAAGTATTGACGAATATACTCCATGAAAACTAAACCGGTTTTACGCAAACGGGGCATTTAACTAGCCAACATGAAACATGAAGGCTATTGGCATATTCGGCTTGTCACTGCCAAGGAGGTAAAGTTAGCCTATAACGTTAGTTTTCCAGCTAACTGCCTGGCTCACTCCCTGCAGCAAACATACAATATGCACACACAAAAAGAAAGAAACTGAACATACAAGATATCTGGAATTAGCACGTGATGCCACAATCCATTCAAACGAGCAACTGGTTTACATAGCGTGCGGTTAATTGTAAAAACAAGCTCCCTACCTTCTCCTCTTCCGAAAGCTGCTCCTCAAAGTCGGCCATTTTGGCTCTTGTGGACCAGCCCCAGACAGGCTTGCATTGTGGGAAACTGGGAATATGGCCACTTCACCTTCTAAAACGGTGTCAGAGACCAAAAGGAGCGCTGCCTGTAACGTTAGTAAAGTAAACGTTACCTAGCTCGCCAGTCCAGTGCTGGTCACCGTCTTTGATATCACTGATCAAATGTCTGATTTTCTGGACAAGATGCACATATTTTGGTGACACCTCTACTGATTGCTTGTAGTAACAATATATAGTAACGTTAACGTTCTCAAACTAGCTAGCTAGTCTAGCTAACATAATATAAAATGAAGTAACGATAACGTTAGCTAATTTATGATGGAGCTAACGTTAGGGAAAATATGAGGGAGTCTGGTTAGATGCTGCTAGCAAATATATATGTATATATTAAAGATTCGCCGTGTAGCTAATCTAGCTCGTAGCGTAGTGCAAAACTATTATACAGACTATACGTTATAGTTTTACAGTACAGTAAGCATCTGTTGAAGAGCCTCTATGAAACCACATCGAAACTAAGATAGCATTAACATTTAGTAAATGGACAGTTTGATCCTGAATATTTTAGGTACGAAAGTGGATCATACATTTGAATCCCATTTGTGCTATATTATGTTCTTTTAAGTAGCTTTGCGGTTATCCCTGTCATGGTATGCTAACGGTACTACCCAAAGGTCGTGTTTAGAACCTATGTTCTCCAGATTAGTTACAATGTGTCCTTCCAAATGGCAGTCCTCCAGCATCCCATAATTCTTGTGTTTATACTGTCATCCAGTCAAAAATGGCGGACACCAGTAACAGTACCTCACAATCACCTGGATTTACAGATAAATTAAAATCGTGGCTTTCCTGGTCATGGACGTACATATGGGCTATTTGGTTCGCCATGGTCTTAGTTCTGATCTACGTGCTGCGGAGCCCGCTGAAGCTCCAGGAGACTCTCGCCACAGGTAAGTGTGTGTGAGCCTAACTGCAGAGCTAGCTAGGCGGCTAACGTTAGTCGGCTAGCTGCACCTAGTTTGCTGATCAGCGCTAGTCGCTTGCTTGCTAGCTGGTTAACAGCTACATTTGATTAACTGAGGAGAAAGCAGGAAACGTTTCTGTATGAAACTTGTCATTGTAATATAGTTGGCTATAGCTAACAGTAATCGGAATGCTATGTAGGCTATTGGGTGCTTGCCGTATAGCTAGCTACCGGTACGCTGTTAGCTAATTGTGATCCTTACCGCTATATTCATACAACGTTAGCTTACGACTAAAATAGTAGGCTAGACAGGTGATCCTTGATGATTTATTAACGTTAGCTAAATTTAAAAAAAATATATAGCGAACAGTTCAGTTTTTCTTACATGGCAAATTTTGCTAAATGGTTTAACGTTACCATTGTGAAACGGAAACGTGCAAGAGTAATCCTGCAAGTCTGACAGCAAAATAAAACGCTACGGCGACGTCAACCGAATGTAATTTCTTCTTGCGCACGTAAAGGTTTGGAATAACTACTAACTTTCAAAAATAACCTGTTTATGGCAGAGCAATCCACGTCGACAAACAACTCACAGATTAACTTTAACGCAAGATAGCTTCTCACTTGTGGAAAATAGAGCGAATGACCTCGAACTCTAAAGCATATAAGCAATTCGTTTTCAGTGTTACACAAGTGTTACACAACACTGATCTCTCGGAGCATTGCTATACAAACGTATTGAATATAGATGGTCAAGCTTTTACAGCCAGCTGTCGCTGCAATATCGACATTGCACGTTCATTTTCGTGTTGTTGATTTGGTTGGTGAAATCCAACTGACATCTTCTACTAGTGACATACATATTTCACTGCAGCAGAGTCTATTCTGATGTGATCCCCCCCACCTCAACAACCGGGATAACGTAGAACATGTTAAATTTAAGTCTCTAGAGATTATGTGATGACCAGGGCACCTTTTCCCTCCTGCAGCTTCTGTCTTCCTGAACACACTGACGCCTAAATTCTATGTGGCACTTACTGGGACCTCGTCGCTTATTTCTGGCCTCATTTTGGTGAGTCATTATTAGCACAACTTAAGATCAAACTCTGCGCTCAGGGTTGTGGGTTCAAGTGATAAGAGTTGACATTTTCTGCTCCAGTAATGGGTAGCAAAATTGATTTTAAAAATCCATTGGGTATGCATGTTTTTGACAGTTTTTCTCTGCAGTCCTCTTGCAGATTATTCAACAATCTACTTGGAACATGCCACAAATATAAAATGGCTAAATACAGATAATTCTCCTTACTCCCCCCCATATCTTTATGTTGACAGATATTTGAATGGTGGTACTTCCGGAAGTACGGTACTTCATTCATTGAACAGGTGTCTGTAAGTCACTTGCGCCCTCTGCTGGGTGGAGTGGAGAACACTAGTTCAGCCGGCCTGTTCTCCTCTGTGAATGGAGATGCAGAACCAAGGCCCAGTGTGTCAGGTACGGGTTAAGTGGCGTTTGTTTTGCTCTGTTGTGTCTTCAGTTTAGTGACACGTTTTCGTCATGTATTGTTATCACATTATATTTAATCTGTAAGTGAGTGACTGGATTGACATACCATCATCAGTTTCGAGAACTGGGTGATAGAGATGAACCCAGTTAATATCCCAATTGTCTTTACAATTCCCTACTGGCACAGGTTTAAATGTCACACGTATAGTACAGTATCCATATTTTTTCTGTGAAGATTGGGCGTATTAAAATGTTCATTTATGTTAGATTTTATCACTGCATAAATTACAGCTATATTGCTAGAGAATCCAGTTCCATTTTAAACTGGTCATAAACTGAGGATACATTTCTTTATTTACATGTCAATGTCTATGCATTTCTTTCATAGCTTTTGTGGTGATTTATGTCTTTTTCAGAGTGCAAAGTGTGGAGAAACCCATTAAATTTATTCAGAGGATCAGAGTACAGCAGGTACGTGTTGCCATAATTAAAGCGAAGTTATTAAAGAGAAGTTCATTTAAAATTATACTGCTTACAGTATATCTAGACTATAAAACCTAGAGCGGACATTGAACATTGAGATACGATATTTGATCTATACAAAGCCAAAAAAAGGCATAGCCAGCCATTTTCTAGTTGTCAAAGCAGCTTTTTTTATTTATTATTTCCCCTTCCAAGGTATACGTGGGTGACAGGAAAAGAGCCGCTGACATACTACGACATGAACCTGTCAGCACAGGACCACCAGACCTTCTTTACCTGTGACACACAGCAGCTCAGGCCTGAGGACGCCGGTTGGTATTCTTTTGCTTTCATCTTCAGTCTCTTAAAATGTATTCTATTAATTTATTCATGTCATGAACGTGTCCGTCATTCTTTCATTCCTTTCATTTCTGAGGCATTTTTTGTTTTTGATAAAAAAAGAAAGGCAAGCAAGCAAATGTGATCCTCAGTCAGTTCTTCTGGAAAAGGAAGAACATGCGTAGTGGTGTATCCAAATGGCCACCTCTGGGTTTGTTTCTTTGCTTAACCTGTGTAACCGATTCTAGATAAGCGATCGAAGTTTGTCATCAGATATGTTGCTACTGGCTTTTATGTCCTCAGAGCGTAGACGGCTTGTACCATTCCATAGAATCTATCTCCATTGGTAGATTTAACAATCGCGTCTGTTTCTTTTGCTCGATTTAACATTTGTTAAATAATATTGATTGAAGGCCCCTTTTCCCACAGCCTAGTGGCGCCTCTGTGTTAGTGTTTAATAGAATGCCTGTTTTTATTGTTTATGGGATATTTGATCCCATTGGTAGATTTACCTACCACATTCCACTGATTGCTGAAAATACCGGCTCCCTTTAAATATCGGTTAATTATTAGATTTGCACAATGAGTGAAGGGTTGTTTTTCTATGATGGAACGGTAGTTGAGTGTCTTTCTTTACTATGGAATGGTAGCATCTTTAAGTACTATGGCATGGGAGCATCATTCTGTATGATGGAATGGTAGTGTCTTCCTGTCCAATGAATGGCGGCATCTTTCTGTACTATGGAATGGTAGCATATTTGTGTACTATGGAATGGTAGGAGCTCTCCGTACTATGGAATGATAGCATATATCCGTTGTGTGTACACTTCCTCTCTGGAAGTGCTCAACGGAATGTGTCACAAGAAGAGCGCACTTAGGTGAGGGGAGGGCATTAGTATTTCCTCTAATCTTGACCGACAGTATGCTCTTTTTGAGACCGCTGCCTTTTTTAGGGCAAGCTCTCGAGGATAGGGCAGCGTTCTCTTGCACTCCGTCCCGTTGCCGCGGGACTTGCACAGGCTCCCCAGCGTAACTGGATGCATTCCGCGGCTCCTTCCTTGTCAGGGAGGATTATAATGGGGCGGGGGTGGGGGCTAGAGTTCACGCCCGACACACAGAGGTTAATGGAGGCGAATGGCAGGCGCTAATTTGACTGTCAGGGATTTAATTGAGTTTTGATATGGTTTCAGGCGGGGGCACAGCGGGTGCCATTGTCGGGGAAGGGCAGGACCCCAAATCAAATTCTGCACCTGAATTGACTGCGTGGGTGCGGGTAGGGGGGGGGAGGGAGGCGACGTGACTACACAAAGGTCGGCTTATCCGATTCTGCGTGTGAGTCACTGTAACATCTTAGGCCGTGAGTCGATCTGAGAAATGTTCATTGAATCCCGAGTGCGTGGGTGTGTTTCTGATCAGTTTAAATGGTACAGAGAGAAGAACGTCGCGGGTACGGTGTGTGCACATTGTGAGCCAGAGAATGCCTCGGTGCACAAACGGTGTCTTAATTGTACATTTGACTGCATTACGGTTCCAAAAGCAAAAAACTTCTATTTTACAGCACTGACTCCCATTTTTACTTATTTCTCTCTATCTAGACCTTTTAATATCCTGCATACACCCATCAGAATGTAATTATTTTAAATAGACAGGAATGCTGTAGCTAAATCAGTTGAATAGTAAGAAATTGCAGTAGTTCAAAGATGCATTCATGACAATTGCCCGTATTGGGCCTAATTATGACTTTATACTTGTGCTATCACAGCTTCATAACTAAATCGCATGCTGCAATTTCAAAAAGGAGGCTAATTAACTTACCGGCGAATTGATTAATAGGTAGAACACTCAACAAAAATAATAACATATTGGCCAATTTATCCAAAGTGCTTCCCCGGAGGCATCCCGCTTTTGAAAACCAATGCTTTGTTGGAATTGGAAACAAGCTGGTAAGCCGGCCCACCTTTTAAAACGCATTCATATGACTTGATGTGAAATGTGCGGGGGGAATAATACAGGAAGAAATATGGGCTCACACGCAGACATGGAAAGAAAAACATCACTTAAAAATAATAAATAGTAAATTGTGCCGTTCTCACCCCCCCCCCCCCCCCCCATGCGGGCTGAGGTGCAGGCGTTATGTAATGGGGTAATAAAGTTTTCGGCTTGCACCCGGCTCCACGGTGCTGATTAGAGGCCTGGGTTCGTGTGGAATGAAGAGGGGGAGTGGGGGTGAATGGGTTGAAGTCTGTAATTACCGGGCTGCTGTCCAAGGGATTAACTTGTCACAGAATTCAATTGTGGGGTTCTCAACCTGCCCGTCACTGCCAGCCGCCTCCCCCTCATTCTGTGACCCACCCCCACCCCCACCCCCCTCCCGACTTGTTAATAAAAACCTGCACGTCCCGCGTCCCGCCGCCGCACCCCGCTAAGCTGTGTTAGCGATTAGCGCACTACAACACATCCTCTGTGAATACCAACACTTAACACTGACGACGTGCAGGCTGAGGGGACTCGCTTACGAGAACAAAGTCATGCGTATCGCGTTGTTTCTTAAGCTCCGGGTCAGGGCTGAATTGCGGGCGCTTTGATTTGCGGAGCATTTTGAGTCGATGGCTTTGGCCGATGGCACCCTCGTTCAGTGTGGTGCTCTTTTTCAACAGTGAAGCATAGCCTCAGTGTGAACATGTACAAGTCGTGATGGAAGTCCACCATAAGTCAGCAGTGGGGAACCCTGTTCCTGGTGGGCTGTATCCATTTCTGTATTTTGTTTCCACCAACTACCCTCGCTGAATGAGCTGTACACGCCAATTGCGGTTCACTTGTAGATTAGACCCAGGGAATCTGTTCACAGAGGAACACAGGAACAGTCCTCAGTTGCCGTTCATTAGCTTATAAATATATGCAGTTAATTTCATGGTCAGATCATGTAATTGATTGGGATAATTAAATAATCAAATCTAGAGTATGCAACTTTTTCCCCAATGGTCACATTTGTTGTCAAAGTCACAACATACAGCGATCAGCCACAACATTTAAACCACTGACAGGTGAAGTGAATAACATTGATTATCTCATTGTTATTTTGGTTCTGTACTCTAGCACTTTAAGTTTGAAAGGATACAATGCCGATTAGGTTGAAGTGCAGACTGTCAGCTTTAATTTGAGAGTATTTTCATCCATATCGGATGAGCCGTTTAGGAATTATAGAACCTTTAGTCCCGCCCCATTTTTGGGCATCAAAATATATTGGACAGTTTAACATAATGTAGAATAAAGTAATCATTTTTAATATTTGGTTGCATATCCTTTGCATGCCATGACTTCCTCATGTCTGTGACCCAACAATATCAAAAGATTCTTGATATCTTATTTTCTGGTACTCCTACAAGTGATTCTATAACCTCTCTGCATTTGAATGGATCTCTATGGGAATTGGGGGGTGGGACTAGATTTAGCTGTAAATTACAGTGGAACAGTATGGAACACATGGTTGACTAAATGGCTCTAAGTCATCAAGCATCTGACGTATCAAACAAGCCTTAAACCATCACTCTGCTGCCAGAAAATCTATTTTTCCATAGAGTTCAATAGGAAAATTTGTCAGGAGAAACAACCCTTAAAGTGATCCATCCATATCTACTGCATACCTGGCAGCAGAGTGATGGTTTGAGGCTCATTTGATACCTCAGACCCTTGATGACTTACAGCCATTTTACCAACCATGTATTCCATACTGTTCCAGCATAATTTACAGCTAAATCTAGTCCCACTCCCCTTTTTCCCAGAACTAGCCGCCGAATAAAGTAGCGTTATCAATAATAGCAACCCAGCTACTATTCATTATAGGTCATTACAGTTGGCTGGCAAGCAGAAAGTCCAGGTAAATTTGTGTTGAAACTTTTGAACAACCTGTCCAGCAGAATATGGGAGCTCCACGTCTGTCTTTAAACCAATTCGCTCCCGAACATCATGCCACCTTCTAAAATGATCACCTATGTTCGCTCCAGTTTTTGAGCGAGCTTTATCCAGTTCCCTTTTCTTTTTCTTTGCATGAAATCGCGGCAGTGTAACGGGTCGCTGTGAAATGTCTAGCTGGTGAACTGGCAAGGTCATTCTCACTGTTGTTTAGTTCACAATGTGACCCGGCCTATCTCTTTGATTGGTTCTACGGTCTATGGTCATAAGCCACTTTGTTTTGAAAACAAAATTCGGGCCGAATCGCTGGTTTTAGAATGCAGAATTTGAGGGTATAAACACAGTGTATGGTGCTGGATTTCTCTCAGAACAGTCCTTTCTATGATTGTTACCAGCTAAGCGTGACCGTTCCCCGATATTTTTGTAAAAATAAGTTGCGTACTCTAGCTTTAACAGCGGAAGACAGAAATGGATTTGACCCTACAGGAATGGTCTTCCTCACCCTTATATAGCGAGTCAAACCATTATTGAAATGATTGTGGCGATCATCTCAGTTAGTCGTTCAATTACCACTTAATCAGGCACTAAAGAAGAAGATGACAGCACAATATTTAGGTTAGTCGATGCTTGTCCCGTGTTGGACTCTTTATAATATATCAAACAATGCGACATGTATGGAATGTTTATAACCGAATGGCATAACAATCACTGCTTGTGTTAGCCGATTAGTGACTAGCTATTTAACTCTCTTGACACAAAAAAAATTATGTAGGCCTGAACAACAGTGAGAGTAAATGATTTTACACAACAGTACATTATTGTGTAAGCAGTGTAAATGATAATCGTACCATCTTCGTTTTGTTGTTTTACCAGACATGACAGTAAAGAAACGTATGTGCCACCAGAGTATACAGTAACAATCCCAGTGAATATTAGACACAAGATAAACCAGTAAATCATGAATGAACATTCTGATTGTGTGTTAAGGATGGGTGGATTGTCATGTTGTGGGGTGTTTTGTGGTGGTAGATAGTTATCGTCTGTTGTGTTAAGGGGTGGTAGAATGTTGGGATATACCGTAGAGAGGTGCGTGAATCACCTCTCTCTGGCTTTGTCTCTCTCTCTCTCTGTCTGTCTGTCTCTCTCTCTCTCTCTCTCTCTGGCTCTGTCTCTCTGGCTCTGTCTGTCTCTCTCTCTCTCTCTTTCTCTCTCTCTCTGTCTCTCTTTTTCTCTCTCTCTCTCTCTGTCTCTCTCTCTCTCTCTCTCTGTCTCTCTCTCTCTCTCTGTCTCTCTCTCTCAGTGATGCAGAAGGCGTGGAGGGAGAGGAACCCCCAAGCCCGGATAAAAGCTGCATATCAGGCCATTGAACTGAACAACGAGTGAGTGTGTCTAAGCAGACACACACACACACACACACACACAAGCGCTCTTTGTATGTTTAATTAATTGCGCCGTGTGTAAACAGGCATGTCCCCCCTGTGTGACGTGTGAATCCCGATTTACTGAGCGTCTCAGGTTGAGTGCCATTCTCAAGGCTACGACTGCAGTACGCTGCGCGGGATTTGAACACACAACCTCTGAATTATAAGGCCAGCTCTCTAACCATTGAAACACACCCGCCTCTGTCACGCAGGTGTGCCACAGCATATGTCCTGCTGGCAGAGGAGGAAGCCACCACCATCACAGAGGCTGAGCGGCTCTTCAAACAGGCTCTAAAGAGCGGTAAGGCTGGAGAGATGGGGAGGGGGGGGGGGGGGGGCAAACGGGCTTTTTCATTGCCAAAGACGGCATCCCAAGCACAGAACTACAGGGTGGCAATGTTAAGACCAGTGTCCTGATTGCCCGTCAGTACAGTGTGGGACAGACAAAATCACCTCACTTCTCAGCTGCCCTTTAACTGAATAGCCTTCTTAGCATTGTCTTAAGCCTTCGTAAGATATCATTCAGTTAGATCTGAACTGCAAATACTGACAGTGGCAATGTGACAGCTCCATGAAAAGGCAACATATAGGACAGGATTTTGTCAGGTATTATGAGCATTAATAATCAGCTTGGTAACGTGTACGTCTATAAAAAAAATTGTATGTTTATAATTACAAATGTGTAATAAAAAGGGTCTTTGATCCTAAAAATCTTGCTGTTCTCCGCTCCACGTATGTTAGTTTGGGACGCCATTTTGTTGGAACCTGTCTGCTTGTTTGTATCTATAGAAACAGTTCATTGAGGATCCCATTGAATGTTCTCTTTTCCTCCACAGCTGGCAAAGACACCAATGTGCTGGTGTACATCAAACGCAGATTAGCAATGTGCGCACGCAAACTGGGAAGAATCAAAGAGGCAGTGAAAATGATGAGAGATGTGAGTTGCTGTCATTTCCAAATCCTGTAATTGTGAGCTGACTAGCAAAGACTGGAGCTGATGTGTTGTAGGCTTGTGCAAGGAAGCGACCTCTCTTTACATGGAGAACAATATGCAGCCTGAATCTCAGACAGTTTCTGAACAGAGCATTAAAATGATTCATTTATTACCACACAATACGAGTGACATTTTTCACATTGTATTGTAGTGAAGAGCCACAATGGGTGAAATGTCGCTTGTATTGTGTGGTAATAAATTAATTGCACTGTGGAGCAAACTCGGGTTAATAAATTAAATTTAAACAAATTAACTTATTCTAAAATCATTTTTAATGACCTCTCTTGCCCCCAGCAGAAATAATGTTTCTCTATTGCCCCCAGCAGAAATAATGTATCTCTATTAGCCCCAGCAGAAATAATGCATCTCTATTGGCCTCAGCAGAAATAATGTTTCTCTCTTGCCCCCAGGAGAAATAATGCATCTCTATTGCCCCCAGCAGAAATAATGTATTTCTATTGGCCCCAGCAGGACTAATGTATCTCTATTGCCCCCTGCAGAAGTAATGTATCTATATTGGCCCCAGAAGAAATAATATTTGTCTATTGGTCCCAGCAGAAATAATGTATCTCTATTGGCCCCAGCAGAAATAATGTATGTCTATTGGCCCCAGCAGGACTAATGTATCTCTATTGCCCCCTGCAGAATTAATGTATCTATATTGGCCCCAGAAGAAATAATATTTGTCTATTGGTCCCAGCAGAAATAATGTATCTCTATTGGCCCCAGCAGAAATAATGCATCTCTATTGGCCTCAGCAGAAATAATGTATGTCTATTGGCCTCAGCAGAAATAATGTATGTCTATTGTCCCCTGCATAAATAATGTTTCTCTATTGGCCCCAGAAGAAATAATGTATGTCTATTGGCCTCAGCAGAAATAATGTATCTCTATTGCCCCCAGGAGAAATAATGCATCTCTATTGCCCCCAGCAGAAATAATGTATCTCTATTGCCCCCAGCAGAAATAATGTATCTCTATTGCCCCCAGCAGAAATAATGTATCTCTATTAGCCCCAGCAGAAATAATGCATCTCTATTGGCCTCAGCAGAAATAATGTATCTCTATTGCCCCCAGGAGAAATAATGTATCTCTATTGCCCCCAGCAGAAATAATGTATCTCTATTAGCCCCAGCAGAAATAATGTATCTCTATTGCCCCCAGCAGAAATAATGTATCTCTATTAGCCCCAGCAGAAATAATGCATCTCTATTGGCCTCAGCAGAAATAATGTATCTCTATTGCCCCCAGGAGAAATAATGCATCTCTATTGCCCCCAGCAGAAATAATGTATTTCTATTGGCCCCAGCAGGACTAATGTATCTCTATTGCCCCCTGCAGAAGTAATGTATCTATATTGGCCCCAGAAGAAATAATATTTGTCTATTGGTCCCAGCAGAAATAATGTATCTCTATTGGCCCCAGCAGAAATAATGTATGTCTATTGGCCCCAGCAGGACTAATGTATCTCTATTGCCCCCTGCAGAATTAATGTATCTATATTGGCCCCAGAAGAAATAATATTTGTCTATTGGTCCCAGCAGAAATAATGTATCTCTATTGGCCCCAGCAGAAATAATGCATCTCTATTGGCCTCAGCAGAAATAATGTATGTCTATTGGCCTCAGCAGAAATAATGTATGTCTATTGTCCCCTGCATAAATAATGTTTCTCTATTGGCCCCAGAAGAAATAATGTATGTCTATTGGCCTCAGCAGAAATAATGTATCTCTATTGGCCTCAGCAGAAATAATGTATCTCTATTGGCCTCAGCAGAAATAATGTATCTCTATTGGCCTCAGCAGAAATAATGTATCTCTATTGGCCTCAGCAGAAATAATGTATGTCTATTGGCCTCAGCAGAAATAATGTATGTCTATTGTCCCCTGCATAAATAATGTTTCTCTATTGGCCCCAGAAGAAATAATGTATGTCTATTGCCCCCAGCGGATATAATGTATTTCTATTGGCCCCAGTGGAAATAATGTATGTCTATTGCCCCCAGCAGAAATCATGTATCTCTATTGGCCCCAGCATAAATACAGTGGAATACACAAACTGAACGACTGGAAAATGTTAAGGTCTCCAGTTTGGAATAGAATGCAATCTACCCCTCTGCACTGGCTTGAAAAAGAGAAATACCACAGCAGTTATGTTCTGTAACATCTCCCTTCTTTCTCCCAGTTAATGAAGGAATTCCCTCTCCTCGGAATGTTAAATATTCACGAAAACCTGTTGGAGGCCCTCTTAGAGATGCAGGCCTACGCCGACGTGCAAGCTGTGCTCGCGAAATACGACGGTAAGACAAACCGCGGCCAAGCTTAGCACGGCAACGTCGTGCCTCCTTGATTGTGACAGTGCCTTACTTCGGGAAAGAAGCGCACTTATATTTTGCTTGTCCGTCCCTGCTGTTCCAGATATAAGCCTGCCAAAGTCTGCCACTATATGCTACACATCAGCCCTGCTCAAAGCGCGAGCTGTATCAGACAAGTAAGTGTCCTGTCTTCTGTGACTGCCCACTGAGAGCACAGGGAAGCGACCGACTGACTGACAGACTGAACATGACTCACAACAGACAGGACTGTCACCAGTAAATAATTTCCGGCCCCAGGCAACTTCTCCAAAATGTGAGACTAGAGCACTCAAAATGTAGTTGCACGCATATATATAACTCCATTTAACAGAACAGGACTGGGACAAATAATCCAGACTGTCGCACAAGCGTCGTCTTCAGAGTCTAGTCTCTTAAATTAAGTTATAGATGTGCAATTACAATATCGGTGATCCGGTTTATGCTCAGTCTTACCTTTTGGAGAATGTGCCTGGGTAAGGAAATTCGTTAATGACCGACGCAATAAACTGGTCACATTTACACCCCGTAGACGCTTTTATCTATGTCTGACACAGCTTTCACTTTTTTAATATACAATACATACATTTATTCATCTGTGTACTTACTGAAGCAGCCCAGGTTGAATGGGCAGCACGGTGGTGCAGTGGATAGCACTGGAGTTAGCAGGTTAGGCTAATGGGGGGGGGGGGGGGGGGCTTTAACAGGGCGTTGTTGTGAAAGAGCATGCATGCTCATTCAAGCTACCCTGTATAAATAAAAGGTTAAATTGTTTTGGCTGGGATTGAAACTCCCAAATGGAGTTCCCTAACCGTCACTCTGCCGCCCTCCGCCAGGTTCTCGCCGGAAGCGGCCTCGAGGCGGGGCCTCAGCACGGCGGAGATGAACGCGGTGGAGGCCATCCACAGAGCCGTGGAGTTCAACCCACACGTGCCAAAGGTCAGTGTCCCTGCCGCTGTCTCCTCTCGCTTCAGCCATTATCTACAGCGGCGTTTCTCAAACTGCGGGTCGGGACCCAAAAATGGTCCCCGGGAGTGTATGAGGTGGGTCCCGGAATGAGTCTGTAGTCCACTAGGCTAGTAGGCTATGCTAGTATGTGTACTTGACGGGTCCCTGAAAGGTACTAAATTTCTAATTTGGGTCCCGATGTTTAAAAGTTTATGAACCAGTGATCTACAGGTATGTTAAAGAGCACCAAAACGGTACGTTACCGTTTTAAAACTGCGAATGCGGTTGCAGAACGCCGCAGGTGTGCTGACCGAGAGCGCGATTGCATGCGACCTTCACACGTACTTAAATTACATAGCCCCATTAAGCCCCTCTCTCCTTAATGTTGTTGAAGCCGAGTGTTTAAGTTCTATCGTCGTTTTATTATGGTAAACATATCTTAACACGGTGCGAGGTTGGCTCATTGGTTTAGTGTCAGCCATCAGGTGTCCAGACATTCAGTCATTTGGACCCCGCTGATTTAATCTGTCATCCTGTAAAAATTAATTGGTTGAAAACAATCCAAATGAGTCTTTTGCCATATAACACATTACAGGTAATGGGACATTTGTGCATCTGACTGATTCACAGTCCATTTCTGTATGTATGTACAGGACCTTTATTCTTCATGGCATGCATGTGCTATATCTGATGTGGCCGTAAGAGGTGAAATCATCCCTCCATAAACATTATGGGCTGGTTTCCCAGAAAAGGATTAAGTTTAGTCCAAGAATAGGTTTCTTTTTGAGTGGATAACTCCATTGGGGAAATGTTTTTAGTCGAAAACTAGGCTTATTCCTTGTCTGGGAAACCGGCCCTATAAGTGCCTAATTAATAGTAATTAACAGCTTGTGACAATTCAGGGATTACAGGTGAGGAAAACCAGCATGCACTGGGGTCCTTCAGAACCCCGTGAAATGACCTGTCCCCTATTGCCTTTTTACCTGCTTGCCTGCACTACTTCAGACAGCCAGCAGGTGTGGCTCTCGCTTCAGGAAACAAACAGAAGGGCAAATGCCAGTGTCAGGAGAAGTTGAGGCTTCACGCTAAAACTTGTAACGTTGTGCGTATACAGAGGGAAAAAGCTATTGTTGTGTAACTGTTAAATGGTCTTCATTGCGATTCATTTATTTTGGTTGTTTAGATTTTTAGATGATGTTAAATATAATTTTGCTGGGTTTTTTTAATCTTATGTTCTGGGGGGGGGGGGGGGGGGGTGTTGTTTGATCTTAATATAGTTTTTTCTGCAGTGTTTTCTGTTCATATCTGTTCAGGCAGCTGCCTGTAACACAGCGCCGCCCTTCAGGACTGGAGTAGGGTAGCGCTGCCTGTAACACAGCGCCGCCCTTCAGGACTGGAGTAGGGTAGAACTACAAATCGGAGTGGCTGAGTGGTATAAGTATAGCAAAGCAAATCTGGGTGGTGAGTGGTATAGCAAACCAAATCCAAGTGGTTGAGTGGTATACCAAACCAAATCCGAGTGGATCAGTGGTATAGCATTCCAAATCAGAGTGGCTGAGTGGTATAGCGAACCAAATCTGAGTGGCCATTTCCAAGCAGCCATCGGAGCTGGTGAAGGGAGCTTGTTTCCTCCGCCCGGCCAGTCACTAGCAGTGCGCTGCAAGCGAAGGTCTGGGATTAATCTATAGATGTGCAGGAAAACAACGCTCGCTGCCCATAATGAATGAAACAGGCCGTGTTCCGGGAGATGTCTTGATACCGAACGGTGAGGGGGAAGCGGAGGCCAGTCAGTCCCTCCATGCTGGCTTTAACGTCCCGGAACTAATCGTGTGAGAGATGCGACGGATCCATAGGGGTCTGCAGCGCCTCGCCCTCCCCTCTGGACAGACATCTCCGCACTCTCTGTTGTGTAACGTCCTGGCAGGCGGGACCTGAGCATCTCTTGGCAAGTTGCCTTTCTCTTCCTCTCTCTCTCTCTCTCTCTTTTGCTCTCCCTCTCTTTCTCTTCTTCTGTCTTCCACTTTCGCTCTCTCTTTCTCTTTCTCTCCCCCTCTTTTGCTCTCCCTCTCTTTCTCTTTTTCTCTTTTCCACTTTCGCTCTCCCTTCCTCTCTCTCTTTCTCTCTCTCTCCCCCTCTCCCCCTCTTTTTCTCTCTTCCACTTTCGCTCTCTCTTCCTCTCTTTCTTTTCTTCTGTCTTCTTCTCTCTCTCTCTCTGTGTCAGTGGTTGCCAGCGTCAAACCCAGAGAGACGGCCGAGATCGGTGCATTTCCACGGAAACTGTGCCCAGTGGCCGGGCCAGGGTCCGGGCGCGGTGACGCACGCTGGCGCAGCGGCGTTGCTAAATCCCGCCCCCCTCGCCGGGTGCCGCGGGACGTCATCGGTGGGGCCGGGAGGGAGACGGGGCCCGGGTGAGGTCCGTCGGGGAGGGGAGGGGAGGGGGGAGAAGCAGAGGTGAATCTCAGCTGGAACAGAACAGGGGAGAGCTGCCGGCATCGCACTAAATCAAATCGGCTGCGCTGGCGGTTCTGGGCCGGTTCACCGAGTTGATCCGGCCGCCCGCTCACACCAGCTGGAACCGCGCTGCTCGCTCTTCGCCGTAGGCCTCGCGGTCTGTCGCGCGTTTCTGAGTTTGGACCGGCCGGCCCCCGCCAGCGCCAGGAGGTGGTGGGGGAAGAGGGAGGGGGTTGGGGGGGTGTCGGGGGGGGCGGGGGGTCAAAGGTCGGAACAGCAGGCCCGCCGTACAGCAGGCGTGTTTTCCTCTCCGGACGCCTGAATGGGCGGCTAAATCCCCACCGCAGCCTCTTCCCACGGGGATTAGAGCGGCACATCCAACGCCACTGGGAGAGCGAACCTCGCAGGGGCCATCATCGCACACCGCCGTTTACCCTGACCACATTCCACCCCCCCCCCCCCCCCCCAGCTCTGAGGGAGCGTCCCCCAGTTTGCAGGGGCCGGGCGCGCTTTGATCTCCGACGGGCGGCTCGCGTTCCCCCTCTGGGTGTTTGTGTTTGTTTTCTGTTGTGCTGCGCACTCCAGGCCCGCCGGACATCCCATAATATTTAGCAGCAGTCCTCCTCACTCCCCCCACCCTCCTACCCCCCCCCCCCCCCCCCCCACTGCCCCGTAGCTGACTCATAAACGGAGACTGGCGCACTATAAGGTGTTTATCGCAAAGACAAACACGCCGGCCTGCGGATGTCTTCCCTCTCGTCTGCTCTCTTACCTACGCCGCTTGTTGTGGAAATAAAAGGCTCGTTTTTTTAATGGTGAACTCCAAACAAATGCTCTTCTCTTTTTTTAAGTGGTTCCCATGGCCTCGGCTGCTCGGCTGCCCCGGAATGGCCCGCCGCTGCCTTTGGTGTCATTTGAGGCACTAAAACACACTGTATATCAGGGAAACTGTCTCTTTTGGCTGTTAGTGGCAGCAGTGATCTGACAGAAGATCAAAGCAAGAATTCCCACAGGGTTCACAAGGTGACTTTTTGTTTGGCAAAGTGTTTCTAAGTTTATTAGCCACTTTGCTGGGGATTATATATGCTCTCAGTTTTGGGTTTTTGACACACGGAACACCCACTAATCCACAATTTATGTGGATTTTCAAGGTATTACAACAACAATAAAAAAATACTTACGTGGCTTACTGCTGTTTTGATGAAAGGAAATCTTTAGTCAAGCAACTAGGACTGAGACTGTCAGGAAGCCAAATAGTGCTGCCTCTCCGATTGATATCTCATGTCATATTCAAGGAACTTTAAGGGTGTTATCCTCCCAAACGTGCATACGCGCACGTACACTCATTCAATATACTCATTCACTTTATTCAATATATATTGAAGTCAATGTCAAGACACCGCACCCTCAACCTACACTCAAATTAGCCTCGGCCTACGTCAAACGGACTTCAGTTCATCTCGTTGTGCCTCGCAATCCCGTCCTAATAATTTAATATTGAATAATAATGACTGGGTAGTTGTATAACAAATTTTAAAGGTACAGATATTCTCACACCTCTGTCTGAAGGCCTTGAAGGCAAGCAGTGCTTCTACGCTACCGTCTCCTCACGAGCTCTCGCTGTGGTTAACAGCTGTATGTAGTTTGCAGGCTTGGCCATGGAATGCCCCGAGTCCCACACTCTCCGTGACCCTCTCTTTCAGGGGGTCCTAACAATATTCATTGTATGAAAACAGATTTCCTGTTATATATATATTTTTTATTATTATTTTTTTTTTTATTTTTTTTTTTAGCAGTGCCGGCGTTGGGCAATGGGGTTACAGACCTAGATGCAATGCAAAATACGTTGTGGGAAAGGGTCTTCAGGCCCAGAGCTACCCATATTTAGTTATTTAGTGCAGTTAAAAGGGAGCACTGTCACCTCACAGCAAGAAAGTACCGAGTTTGAATCCTGACCGAGTTTGAATCCCGACCGAGGGTCTTTCTGTGTGGAGTTTGCATGTTCTCCATGTGTCCGGGTACTCCGGTTTCCTCCCACAGTCCAAAGACATGTAGGTTTTGCTAATTGGAGACTCTAAATTGCCCATAAGTATGAGTGTGTGAGTGAATGGTGTGTGTGCCCTGCGATGGATTGGCGACCTGTCCAGGGTGTATTTCTGCCTCTCGCCCAATGCATGCTGGGATAGGCTCCAGCCCCCCGGCAACCCTGACCAGGAATAACGCATGGATGGATAGTTAAAAGGGTAATGCATACCGACGGACAGGTTCCATCGACGCATAGAGTTAGCAGGGTAATTTCCATCTGTAGTCCCTTGGCAGGTGAACAGACACTAAGTACAATATTTAAAACATGAAACGGTGTCGAGATGAAATAACAACTGGGTATGTAACGGCAGGTGATGACGTCTTCAACCAGGTTTTGAGCTTACCTGTGAAAGGATGACTGCCGAAGAATAACTAATCATTTTCACGGAATGACGACTGCAACCCTCTCAGAATGATCTCTGTGATCTAAACACTGCTGACTGCAGGGCTCCGTTTTCGCTTTTTGAATCGGTACCGTGCCCCCCCCCGTCGTCCGCCAGCCGGGGGGGCCTCTCCCAGCCTGCCCCGCAGTAGCTCCGTTGAGATATCACGATTGTGAGTGGCGTCCTGGGGGCCCAATATGGCGGGAGTGGCGTCCTGGGGGCCCAATAAGGCGGGAGTGTGTGTGTGTGTGTCAGATGTCTGCAGAGGGCCGCTGCCCTGAGGATGTCATGGGACTGGATTACATTATGGATTACATTCTGCAGCGGAATGGTTTACCGACTGGGCTTGTTAGCTCAGAGGTTTCGGTGGGCGATTCCCAAGTGAGGCACAAACTATCCAAACATCTGTTTCTCCGACGTAAGGCAACTTTAAGCTGCGCCCCGACTACTTTTGGTCAAACTGTAGATTTAGGTTTGCGGAAAAGATGAACCATTGGGCCACCACCCTGCATTCCCACATAGCTTTGCATCAAAGGAGACAGATTTATGGTTGCCAGATTATCACTCTGGAAGACCAGGCAGGGTTGGGTGGGGGTGGGGGCGGGGTTGGAGAGGGAAGGGGGGGGGGGGGGTGGAGAGGGAGGGGGAGAGGGAGCGGGAGGTACACCAGGCCTAGCAGGATTATGGCTGGCCTTCAGGAGGTGTCACACAGGGGGACAGCGCTAAATCCCCCCTTCTCTCTCAGCTGTTTGGGAGAAACAGAGTCAAACTCCACCGAGCCCTGTAAACCCCACCTCCTCCCAGTCTCTGACCCTGTCTGCTCTAATAAAGCTCTTTCCGGGCGAAGGTAATTGCTTGGAGGAATTGGGCCCGGCCGCTTGACTGATGGAGCGCCAAGGGGACCCGCGCCGGCCTCCCCGCCACGGCAGCGGCAGATTAGTGATGTCATAAAGGGCGCGCCATGCGCCGTCTTGGCTCTCCTTGCCTCCTTTGTTTTCGTTTTTTTTCCCTTTCAGGCATTTGGGGGTCGCTTCCCCCCTCGGTGAGAATCCCGTCCTCTCGCCCCCTTCGTGTTTCCGCTCACCTGAATTCAAGCGAAAGACACAAGAGTTCAGGCTCGCTTTCATGTCTGTTTTTTTTTCCTCTCGCGGGACCGCTGTGCGTAAGCACACATACGCACGGTTACACTTTCCACCCCTGCCTGTGATTTCTTCAGGTTCGTTTGAACGGTCAAATCTGAAAGTGCGTAGTCTGTTGTTGACCATTGTGAAAGGCCGTATCCTTGACGTGAGAAAGTTCTCGCGTCATTCGGGGTTGATTCCAGACTCCTTTGTCAAATAGCGTTTGACTTTTGTTTATTCGTGAAATCAGGGAATCATGTTAAAATGTTCAAGTTAAAAGTCATATCTGTTCCAGGGTAATTCAGTTTTTTTTCTCTGAGCAGACAGCTTGTATTAATCAGAGCTGGGCTGACTGGATTTACCGGCCGCCCGCTCGTCAATTAACAGGTTGCGACTCGGATCGATAAAGGATAGAGACTCTCTCAGCGTGACAGAGAAAACGTCGCCTTGGCGTTGCTCCGTTTTGCCGGCCGTTCCCCGGATCCGAGCGACTTCTCCCGGGGCAGAGCTGGTAGGGCAGGCTGGGAGAGGAGCAGCCCCCCCCCCCCCCCCCTCCTCTGGGTCCCCTCCCTTGACGCGGGCCCCTCCGGACGGCCCCGTCGTCTCTGAGCATGGACCGGGGGGGGGGATTAGAGGGGATTAGGAAGCCTGTAGCCCTCCAAAAGTGTCAGTCTGAGACTCACGCTGCTGTGAACCGGCTCGCCTACAAACGGGGCCCCCCCGGCTGCCGGGGACGGGGGGGGGGGGGGGGCATACCCATAAGCCCGCAGCAGAACCCCGGAGATCACCCTCTTCACAGGAGGCTCAGCCTAGCTCAGCCGGGCCCTCTGTATTTCCTTCTGCAATTATCTTGAAGGCTAATGCAGCTGTATTTTATTTATTTTGTGTATTCGTTTGAGGACAGCGCAATTCCACATTGTAAAGTGCTGACTGTACATTGTTTAAACATACTGGGTAACAGGCGTTTTTCACACAACGTTTGTAGCCATGGCTATTTTCAAACCTGTGTGTCCAGTCATGAAGACTGTCAAATTTAATGAAAATGGTATTGATGTTATTATGCTAGTGTCATACAGAATTGTTTGTGAATTGGTAAAATCCTCACCCTGTGAGTTAAATTCACGTCAGGGAAAAACTTCACTCTCACAGGTATGAGATGGTAATCCGCTAACCTGATACAAGGCTCAGCCAGGAAATAAGTAGCGAGTGCTAACAGGGTTAAAGGCACCACCAGCTTGTTTTGGAAGAAGGTGCGTTAAATGTGGACATCATGATCCTCCACACACTGTAAAAGAAGGTATGGTTGCAGGGTTTTATATAACAACACGTACATCTGCACAGTACAAAACGCAACTTAAAAATATTAAAATAAATGAATTGAAATGCAAGAGTGTGTGAGTACCGAAAGTACAGGCCTTTACTGGGTCTACAAAGTACATCGAGTTGACGCACCAGAAGATCTCCTCCCATTACATTACATTTGTTTAGCAGACTCATGAAAGAGAACTTGAGTGCATTCATTAGAGTTTATGTGAGCAACGGTGCTTGACCTGGCTAATAACATTACCAGACCAGGAAGCACAAGCGAAACATCAATAAAGCACTAAACATAAATTAGTTTATGCCAGCCCTAGAACCATAATACAAATCAGATTCGTATAGCTAACATCCATACCAGACCACGAAGCATGTTATTGCAATCCTAAATCCTTAAATAATTGCATAATGGCTAGGGGGTGGGAATAGGAAGGGATCCAAGGTGCAGACTGAAGAGACGGGTCTTAAATGGCCGGTGAGTCTGCTGTTCTGACCTCCGTGGGAAGTTCATGCCACCGCTGAGGGGCCATTACGTCCAGTCACCGCGACTCAACATCATTGCTGCTTGTTTGAAAACTCATGTTCTCAGTGCTTCGGTTCAGGGGGCTCCCCAAACCGTGGGCCATGAGGGGGGGTTGAGGTGGACACGGGTGGGGGGGGGGGGGGGGCAATTTTTATTTTGTGTGCGTTAATGTAGACACCTGTTCCTTTCCTCACAGTATTTATTAGAAATGAAAAGCCTGATCCTGCCCCCAGAGCACATTCTGAAGCGAGGGGACAGCGAGGCAGTGGCCTACGCCTTCTTCCACCTGCAACACTGGAAGAGGGTGGAGGGGGCCTTAAACCTGCTGCACTGCACCTGGGAGGGAAGTACGTATGATCACTTCCTGTTACACCTCAAGATTCCATTCTGTTCTATATTTGACTGTTCATGCATATGCAAGTCTATAGCCCGCCCCTCGGACAACTGATTTATAAATGTTTGGCACTTGCAATCTAGCTGTTACAGGCAGTTTATTTTCATATGCAACCACCTTATTTGCATTATGAGGTTAACAGTTTTAGTCATTTTCTTTTGTGACAAGTGCAAGAAGGTACAGCTGACATCTTGGTTGTTGGTTTTTGTCTTGGCTTTGTTTTTTCCCAGCCTTCCGGATGATTCCATACCCTTTAGAAAAGGGACACCTGTTTTACCCATATCCTGGCTGCACAGAGACAGCAGACCGGGAGCTGCTGCCCTGTAAGTCCACATTCCTCCAGGTTCTACCTCTGTCCAGTCCCAGACACAAACAGCCAATACTGACATAGAATTTGTGCATTCAGTAAGTCAGTTACACACAGTACTGCTACCAGAGCATGCAGTTAGTTACACACTGTGCTGCTACCAGAGGATGCGGTCAGTTACACACTGTGCTGCTACCAGAGGATGTGGTCAGTTACACACAGTACTGCTACCAGAGCATGCGATGCGGTTAGTTACACACTGTGCTGCTACCAGAGCATGCGGTTAGTTACACACATTGCTGCTACCAGAGGATGTGGTCAGTTACACACTGTGCTGCTACCAGAGCATGTGGTCAGTTACACACAGTGCTGCTACCAGAGGATGTGGTCCGTTACACACAGTACTGCTACCAGAGCATGCAGTTAGTTACACACTGTACCACTACCAGAGGATGCATTCAGTTACACACAGTGCTGCTACCAGGGCATGCAGTTAGTTACACACTGTGCTGCGACCAGGGCATGCGGTTAGTTACACACTGTGCTGCGACCAGAGCATGCGGTTAGTTACACACAGTGCTGCTACCAGAGGATGCAGTCAGTTACACACAGTGCTGCTACCAGAGGATGTGGTCAGTTACACACAGTGCTGCTACCAGAGGATGTGGTCAGTTACACACAGTACCTGCTACCAGAGCATGCAGTTAGTTACACACTGCTGCTACCAGAGGATGCGGTCAGTTACACACAGTGCTGTTACCAGAGGATGTGGTCAGTTACACACAGTACTGCTACCAGGGCATGCAGTTAGTTACACACAGTGCTGCTACCAGAGGATGCATTCAGTTACACACAGTGCTGCTACCAGAGGATGTGGTCAGTTACACACAGTGCTGCTACCAGAGGATGTGGTCAGTTACACACAGTACTGCTACCAGAGCATGCAGTTCGTTACACACTGTACTGCTACCAGAGGATGCATTGTTACACACAGTGCTGCTACCAGAGGATGTGGTCAGTTACACACAGTGCTGCTACCAGAGGATGTGGTCAGTTACACACAGTACTGCTACCAGAGCATGCAGTTCGTTACACACTGTGCTGCTACCAGAGGATGTGGTCAGTTACACACAGTGCTGCTACCAGAGGATGCAGTCAGTTACACACAGTACTGCTACCAGAGGATGCGGTTAGTTACACACTGCTGCTACCAGAGGATGCATTCAGTTACACACAGTGCTGCTACCAGAGGATGTGGTCAGTTACACACAGTACTGCTACCAGAGGATGCAGTTAGTTACACACTGTGCTGCTACCTGAGGATGTGGTCAGTTACACACAGTACTGCTACCAGAGCATGCAGTTTGTTACACACGGTGCTGCTACCAGAGGATGTGGTTAGTTACACACTGTGCTGCTACCAGAGGATGCATTCAGTTACACACAGTGCTGCTACCATGAGGTTGTGGTCAGTTACACACAGTACTGCTACCAGAGGACCCGGTCATTTACACACATTGCTGCTACCAGAGGATGTGGTCAGTTACACACAGTGCTGCTACCAGAGGACCCGGTCAGTTACACACATTGCTGCTACCAGAGGATGTGGTCAGTTACACACAGTGCTGCTACCAGAGGATCCGGTCAGTTACACACAGTGCTCCTACCAGACAATGCAGTCCTCAGGCCATTTCTAAGTGTCAATACATTTTACACATTTTAACTTATTTATTTGGTAAATATACATACATACAGTTTGCCTGAGACATAACGGCCAATAATTATATTTAGTAACTCATTATCCGTAGTCATTCCAACTTCATTGTTTATGAACTCTTTCTAGAATCCTGAACTGTTTAGGTGCTGGTAAAATTTCAACACTTTCCAGTAGATCCTTTATAATGTCCTACAAAACATGTTAGTAACCAGAATATGGAAGAAGAATTGTGTTGTGCATATTGGTTAACAAAGAAGTCTAGTAATCCGCAGTAATTTTACTGGTGCCTAAAGGATGAAAGTGTTTCAGATAATGCATTTCTCCCAGGTGTGCCTGGCTCATGGTACTGCTGCTTTCTTCTTCTTTGCTCCAGCGTTCCATGAGGTGTCGGTGTACCCCAAAAAGGAGCTCCCCTTCTTCATCCTCTTCACTGCCGGGCTCTGCTCCTTCACCGCCATGCTGGCCATGCTCACACACCAGTTCCCCGAACTCATGGGCGTCTTCGCCAAAGCCGTGAGTACACCCTGCCCTCACTCTCACTCCGCCCCTTGCTGGCCCGGAGGGCACCAGCAGGGGCCGCTGTTTAAAAGACAGCTCACCTTCTGCCTCCCCACAATTTGAAGTGGGAAAATTGTAATTTGGTGCATCTTCTGAAAATTAATTATGGGGTGCGACTTAGGACAGTGCTGTGGCAAAACTGGAACCTCCAAAGTCCCCTGCTTAACACTCCTCTGTTTGTCAAAATTAAATGCTGCTCTAGTCATTAGTGTTACTGTATTTTTGGTCTCAAGCCCTGCTTGCCTTACATACAGGCCTGAAGTGCATGGAGGTGTTTCTGAAGGGCCCAAAGAGGCTTCCAGCTCTCTGTAACTGACATAAAATCCCAGTGGTCAAATTGGTTCAATGAAGCCAGTAATTAGTTGAATCAAGGGATTTACGTGTTCAGGTGGAAAATAAACTTCATGCACTGTGGTCCTGTAGTAGCATAATTAGGCACCCTTACCCTAATATGTTTTTGGAGGCGTTGGGGGCCTCCTGTTGATCGCTAACAATTAGGCCAGTCATTTGTTATGGTCACAAAACTAAAGAAATGAAAGTCTGAGTCTTATTTGGGTGTTGTGACAGAGAATACGCCATGAATTACTGGCGAAACGGGGGAAATGACTTAACCAGGAGAAGAAATGAATTGGACTGAGTACGCTTCCCTGTCCTCACCTTAAGCCAATGGCGGTGGATGAACCCCTAGCAGCTCCACTGGACCACAGTTGGATAGATGACCACACAGGAGAATTACTGCTCAGTACTATTGTTTTTGTCATCAGGGTTTTCTAAGTATACACATATTTAAATTCCATGGAAAATGTGGCCTCATTTTTAAGTGTTACCAAAAGCACCGTCAGTAGTTCTTGAACCGCTGGATGTGTCAATCTGAGTGCGTTTCAATATTTAAAACAAATTATACAGATAGACAGTTAGATGCATTCAATTAGACAGTTTTTGCACATTGAGCGTTGTGTAATATGTGGATAAACTGACGTGAATGTTCTGTGTTCGGATCAAAGCATCGCTGGCACGTCTCACTCAGATTTGAGAGCTGAAGTGCTACTTTGGGTGTCTGAAAGGCAGTCGTTTGGGATTCTGTGGAGTGTTCACAGAATTTCCCACAAGCACGGGAACCACTGTCTCCTCGACCTGTTTTCTTTTCTTACAAAACATTTGTACGCGACTCCAATCTTTTTTCTTCGGAAACGCTTCCCTCCTATTCCGTCTCCGTAAGTAAAGAAAAAAATCTTTAAATCAAGAAAAATGGTAATACAAATTTGGGAAATGTTCAGGGAGGGGGGTGTACTGAGAATGTACTTCAGAAATATCTGATTTGGAGATATGTTTTATAAGGGTGAATAATTTTTTTTTTTTAGAAAAGCAGGTTGGGAGTGCTCCTGTGGGGATGACCCTGACTCTGTGCTCCCTCAGTTCTGCGTCTCTGGGCGATCGCTGCCTTCCGTCTCTGTCAACAAGTGGCTCTGGCGGTGGGGGTGCGGGGGTGGGGGGGGGGCTCTCTCTTACTTTATCTTCCTCTCTCTGCTCCGTAGGCATTATTCCGTTTCACTTATTGAGCAATCCTTCCGTCCAAAACCCCCCCTGCCCCCGCCACCCCGCCACCGGCCCACAAATTCATCCGTTATGATTAAATATCGTATTTCCACACTCTCCCCTTTTAGAAGAGGCAATGAGTTTAAACAGCAGAGGTGGAATCCTCATGTCTTGTGTCAAAAGCCTGCTGCTGTTCGGTCTCTCCTCGGCTCCATCGCCCATGAGGCATCTGAAGCTCCGGCCCCTCAGCGTCAGGGTGTTTATTTGATTATTTATAAAGCAGTTATTGCTGTACACTGCATTATGGGCCCCTCTTGTGTATACATGTTTACATTATTTGTGAAAGCATTACTAGCTTGTGTTTAGCTTGTCTCTGAAACTCCTAGATGTGCTTGTTTAGGTTGTCCATATAAGTGTTAATGTATGTGTTTAGGTTGTGTATCAAAGTGTTAGATGTGTGTGTTTAGGTTGTCTATGAAAGATATAGATGTATGTGTTTTTGTTGTGTATTAAAGTGTTAGATGTACATGTTTAGGTTGTGTATAAAATTGTTAGATGTCTGTGTTTAGGGTGCTTATAAAAGTGCTAGATGTCCATTTTTAGGTTGCTTATAGAATTGTTAGATGTCCATGTTTAGGCTGTGTATAAAAGTGTTAGATGTTCATATTTAGGTTGTGTATGAAAGTGTTAGATATACATGTTAATATTGTGTATAAAAGTGTTAGATGTACGTGTTTAGGCTGTGTATAAAAATGTTAGATGTACAGTGCCCTCCACTATTATTGGCACCCCTGGTAAAGATGAGTGAAAAGGGTTATAAAAAATTCACTATTTGGTGAATTAGCTTAATCTCACACTAAAAAAATGAGAAAAATACAACCTTTAATTGAAGTAAATTTATTATGAGAAAAAAAATCCCTCATCAAGAAATAATTATTTTTAACAAAACCATGTGTGCCACAATTATTGGCACCCCTGCATTTATATATGGAATAAAGTAATCATTTTTTATATTTGGTCGCATATCCTTTGCATGCCATGACTTCCTGATGTCTGTGACCCAACAACTTCAAAAGACTCTTGATATCTTATTTGCTGGTTCTCTTACAAGCGATACTATAACATCTCTGCATTTGAATGGATCTCTATGGGAATTGGGGAGTGGGATGAGATTTAGCTGTAAATTATGCTGGAACAGTATGGAATACATGGTTGGTTAAATGGCTGTAAGTCATCAAGGGTCTGAGGTATCAAACGAGCCTCAAATCATCACTCTGCTTCCAGATATGCAGTAGATATGGATGGATCACTTTGAGGGTTGTTTCTCCTGACAAATTTTTAGGAGATGTTAGGAGAAAAAAAAGGAGGAGATGAAACCCTTCAAGTTATCCATCCATATCTACTGTATTTCTGGCAGCAGAGTGATGGTTTAAGGCTTGTTTGATACGTCGGACCCTTGATAACGTAGAGCCATTTAGCCAACCATGTGTTCCGTACTGTTCCAGTGTAATTTACAGCTAAATCTAGTCACACCCGCCAATTCCCATATAGATCCATTCAAATGCAGAGGCGTTATAGTATCACTTGATTTTTCTCATTTTTTCAGCGGTGAGATTAAGCTAATTCACCAAACGGTACATTTTTTATAACCCTTTTTACTCGTCTTTACCAGGGGTGCCAATAATAGTGGAGGGCACTGTTTGTGTTGTGTATAAAAGTGTTAGATGTATGTGTTTGTGTTGTGTATAAAAGTGCTAGATGTACGTGTTTAGTCTGTGTACAAAAGTGTTAGATGTACGTGTTTGTGTTGTGTATAAAAGTGCTAGATGTACGTGTTTAGTCTGTGTATAAAAGTGCTAGATGTACGTGTTTAGTCTGTGTATAAAAGTGCTAGATGTACGTGTTTAGTCTGTGTATAAAAGTGTTAGATGTGCGTGTTTAGGCTGTGTATAAAAGTGCTAGATGTGCGTGTTTAGGCTGTGTATAAAAGTGTTAGATGTACGTGTTTGTGTTGTGTATAAAAGTGTTAGATGTACGTGTTTGTGTTGTGTATAAAAGTGTTAGATGTACGTGTTTGTGTTGTGTATAAAAGTGTTAGATGTACGTGTTTAGGCTGTGTATAAAAGTGCTAGATGTACGTGTTTAGTCTGTGTATAAAAGTGCTAGATGTACGTGTTTGTGTTGTGTATGAAAGTGTTAGATGTATGTGTTTGTGTTGTGTATAAAAGTGTTAGATGTGCATGTTTAGGTTGTGTATAAAAGTGCTAGATGTACGTGTTTAGTGTGTGTATAAAAGTGCTAGATGTGCGTGTCTAGGCTGTGTATAAAAGTGCTAGATGTACGTGTTTAGGCTGTGTATAAAAGTGCTAGATGTATGTGTTTAGGCTGTGTATAAAAGTGTTAGATGTACGTGTTTAGGCTGTGTATAAAATGTTAGATGTACGTGTTTAGGCTGTGTATAAAAGTGTTAGATGCGCGTGTTTAGTCTGTGTATAAAAGTGCTAGATGTATGTGTTTAGGCTGTGTATAAAAGTGCTAGATGTACGTGTTTAGGCTGTGTATAAAAGTGTTAGATGTACGTGTTTAGGCTGTGTATAAAAGTGCTAGATGTACGTGTTTAGGCTGTGTATAAAAGTGCTAGATGTACGTGTTTAGGCTGTGTATAAAAGTGCTAGATGTACGTGTTTAGGCTGTGTATAAAAGTGCTAGATGTATGTGTTTAGGCTGTGTATAAAAGTGCTAGATGTGCGTGTTTAGGCTGTGTATAAAAGTGCTAGATGTACGTGTTTAGGCTGTGCATAAAAGTGCTAGATGTACGTGTTTAGGCTGTGTATAAAAGTGTTAGATGTGCGTGTTTAGGCTGTGTATAAAAGTGCTAGATGTACGTGTTTAGGCTGTGTATAAAAGTGCTAGATGTATGTGTTTAGGCTGTGTATAAAAGTGCTAGATGTGCGTGTTTAGGCTATGTATAAAAGTGCTAGATGTACGTGTTTGTGTTGTGTATAAAAGTGTTAGATGTATGTGTTTGTGTTGTGTATAAAAGTGTTAGATGTGCATGTTTAGGTTGTGTATAAAAGTGCTAGATGTACGTGTTTAGTGTGTGTATAAAAGTGCTAGATGTGCGTGTCTAGGCTGTGTATAAAAGTGCTAGATGTACGTGTTTAGGCTGTGTATAAAAGTGCTAGATGTATGTGTTTAGGCTGTGTATAAAAGTGTTAGATGTACGTGTTTAGGCTGTGTATAAAATGTTAGATGTACGTGTTTAGGCTGTGTATAAAAGTGTTAGATGTGCGTGTTTAGTCTGTGTATAAAAGTGCTAGATGTATGTGTTTAGGCTGTGTATAAAAGTGCTAGATGTACGTGTTTAGGCTGTGTATAAAAGTGTTAGATGTACGTGTTTAGGCTGTGTATAAAAGTGCTAGATGTACGTGTTTAGGCTGTGTATAAAAGTGCTAGATGTACGTGTTTAGGCTGTGTATAAAAGTGCTAGATGTACGTGTTTAGGCTGTGTATAAAAGTGCTAGATGTATGTGTTTAGGCTGTGTATAAAAGTGCTAGATGTGCGTGTTTAGGCTGTGTATAAAAGTGCTAGATGTACGTGTTTAGGCTGTGCATAAAAGTGCTAGATGTACGTGTTTAGGCTGTGTATAAAAGTGTTAGATGTGCGTGTTTAGGCTGTGTATAAAAGTGCTAGATGTACGTGTTTAGGCTGTGTATAAAAGTGCTAGATGTATGTGTTTAGGCTGTGTATAAAAGTGCTAGATGTGCGTGTTTAGGCTGTGTATAAAAGTGCTAGATGTACGTGTTTAGGCTGTGTATAAAAGTGCTAGATGTACGTGTTTAGGCTGTGTATAAAAGTGCTAGATGTACGTGTTTAGGCTGTGTATAAAAGTGCTAGATGTACGTGTTTAGGCTGTGTATAAAAGTGCTAGATGTACGTGTTTAGGCTGTGTATAAAAGTGCTAGATGTACGTGTTTAGGCTGTGTATAAAAGTGCGTAGTCTTAAATCAGGGGCCCACTGAGTCCGAGGGGCTTTTTTGGCAGCCTTGAACTTTGGACTGGCGTTATCTGTTATCGAGGGCCCCCACTCAGGCCAGGCTGCGTTCGGACCTCAAGTGGCCCTCGTGGTATTCTGGGAGGGGAACGTGCACATAGGGACGTGCGACTAAGGCCAGCTCCGTCCGAGCCCCCCTCCCCGGCTGATTTCCGCCGGCTTTCCCATGCTTGTCTTCCGACGTCCAGGCTCTGCGAAAAATCACAAACTGGGGGAAAAAAGTAAACAAAACGGAAAAAAAGAAAAAGGGTCCAGATTGCAACAGTACCCTCTCCCCGGCTACCCCGCGTCCCTCGGCGTTTCCCCCCCGACTGATACGTCCCCCAAAAGCTCGCGTATCTGCGGGGGGCGGTCAACAGCGCCGCAACCTTTTGTCCCCGGCGTAGCGCGCGAGCTAAAAATAAACAGCGCCGAGCGGTGTTTACGCTGCGAGCCCCGTTCCCTTGCTGCGTGTGCGCGTTGCGTGCGGCTGTGGAGAGATAACTGCAACACAGCACACGCAGGGCCTGCAGTGGTGAGGAGGGAGAGAACATAGCCGTACGTCCCCTTGCCGTTCTTCTTCTGGGGGCAGGGCGGTCTCTTGCATTCTCTCTCTCTCTCCCTCTCTCTTAAACTCTTTTTCATTTATCTCCCTCCCTCTCTCAAATTCAGATTCACGTGTACTTTATTTTCATGACAGCGTGACAAGAAAACTTGCGTTTCCGAAGTATTGAAATTTACAGTGACATTGACAACCCCCCCCCCTCGAGGAAATTTGTCAGAACCCCCCCCTACACATCTTTAACATCAGTGGGATTATCAATGTGGATGTAAAAATCCTCACATACACTGCCTGGCCAAAAAAAAGTCGCCATTGCACCCATCATGCATAGTGCCCACTGTACAAGCCTCTGGAGGCAGTGTTATGATCTGGGGTTGCTTCAATTGGTCAGGTCTAGGCTCAGCAACGTTATGCAGCAATAAAATGAAGTCAGCTGAGTACCTGAATGTACTGAATGACCAGGTTATCCCATCATCGGGCATATTCCAGGACGACAATGCCAAGATTCATCGGGCTCAAATTGTGAATGAGTGGTTCAGGAAACACGAGGAATCATTTTCACACATAAATTGGCCACCAGAGTCCTGACCTTAACCCCATTGAAAGCCTTTGGGATGTGCTGGAGAAGACTTTACGGAGTGGTTCGACTCTCCCGTCATCAATACAAGATCTCGGCAAAAAATGAATGCAACTCTGGACGGAAATAAATGTTGTGACGTTGCATAAGGTTGTCGATACAATGCCAGGACAAATGCGCGCCGTAATCAAAGCTAAAGGCGGTCCAATTAAATATTAGAGTGTGCAACTTTTTTTTTGGCCAGGCAGTGTATAATCACACTATTAAAATCAGTGGACTCTTGAGACAGCAGTTCAGCAAACTCATCTATAGAGAGTTACATCTTGGTGGATGATAGATGGTGATCAGCAGAACGGATGTTTCATTTTAAAATCACAGCAAGGTGTTCGAAAGTTGAGAAATCACCAATATTAATTTGTTTACAGGAACCAGAGTATAAGGTAAAAGCTATACCCTGGGGGGCAGGCTTCAAATTCAAAATTAAGATGGGTGGGGCATCTGATTTTAGCGAGGTCTCTATTAAAAACAGGCAGTCAACCATATTATCAATAATAAGGTAATTTATAAGAAAAGTTGTACCTGCGAGTGACCTAATATTCAAAAGTGCCATTTTCAGGTTCAATGGTTCATTAGAAACAGGCTTAGGTTTAAAAGTAGACTGAGTCGTATGTAAATTGTGAGTAGAGATCTGACAACATCAGTATAGTTTTTACTAGGCCTGTTATCAATAATCACCGGAATGGCTGTATTGTACTGTTCAGTCGTTCTAATATTGCTGTTCGACAACATAAAACATCCAGGCCTGCCGGGGGAGCTAGAACTATGACAGTGAACTACGGACTGAAAAGAGGAAGTAGCTAAGGCGGGAATACATCCGGTGGAGTGTTGAAACCGTCGTGCACATGGGATAACGAGGGTGTTGTAATGTATGTTCGCGGACAGCATACGTGAGCCCAATTTTTGAACATTCCTGTGGAAGTCCGGGTCTGTACTCTTCCTCCTAAAAGAAGAGTGCAGGCCTGGAATGTTCCAAAAGCTAACTGTGAATAAGCTCATAAAAAAACTCCCTTAAATAGAATTCCAAGCAGTGAAACATGCGTAAATAGCACAAACAAATTATTTTCTTAATATGATTGCTGTGTTTTCTTTATTTATTTTAAACCTTTTCTACTTTATGTGATGTTCTTCAAGCAGACGTTTTGATGCAGCGGTCTAGAGCCGAGGGTGGGTGCTGAGTAGCTGCTTTATCTCTCTCCCCCTCTCTTTCGCCCTCTCCCTCTCCCTCCCTCCCTCCCTCCCTCCCTCTCTCTCTCTCTTGGTCTGGATGGCATGGAGATAAAAGCTGACAGGTTGATTGACTATTTGCCCAGCCCTGCTGAAGTGCCCTATTTGAAGTGAAGGGGGCTCTCTCCCAAAGCCCCGCAAAGGGCACTTATCTCTTATCCCAGACCGCCTCTCTAAGCACGGACACTTTGTAGTGCCTCTCTTCTTCTGCCCAGCTTTCCCAAAGTGGCTCGCCCCCCCCCCCCCCCCCACCGCCCGCTCCTTTCTGAACAACACCCCCACCACCAGCACCATACTCTCTTCCCTAGAGAGCGGTTATCTCTCTGTCTCTGTAGTGCCACTCTAGCCTTCCTAATCTCCGTCTTCTTAGAGCGCAGTCCAGCCGGGCATGTTGGCGCTGTGCTACCGAGGTTCATCGGCACGCCACAATTCATTTTGCACAGCCACCTGCTCTGATATAGATGCTGTGGTCATGGGCCAGTCGCTGCGCACGACAGAAAGCTTTTTTCTTTTTTGTTGCTGAAACATGGGTTTTGTTTGGGTGTTGTGTGTTATTGCTAAATCTTTAGATAGTTACCGATTTTTTTACTTTTTTTTTTTTTTGTTCTTTGATTGGGGCAAGTAGTCTAAGCAAATGAGAGGAAGCACTCTGTACACTAAGCACATCTGTATTTAATACCTTTATGTCTACTTACTTACTACTTTCTAAACATTCTGCTTCGCAAATTTCTCCCCGATGTGTGAAGACTTTGTGGCTTTTACGATGACGTACTTTCCCGTCATCCGGCTTTGATGACTCGCAAGATAGACGTTAGCGCCATTAAACCGCAGTTTTGGTTTTTAGCGTTGTTTTGACAGGCCTTCTCCCCCACCCCCCCCCCCCCCCCCCACCACGTGTTTACAACCTTGCTGTTTATTTGCCCGGCCTTTTTTTTTTTTACGAGACGCTTTTGAGGCTCACAGATTCCTGGGTATTAGCTGGGGCTGAAAACAAGAATGTGGAGCGGTGACTGTGCGTGCGCTGTATTTTTGGGAGGGCTTCCAGAGATAGCCTTTTTACAACATGGGCCGGGGGAGCCTGGCTTGTGTAACGCTGAAATTAAGCCGATGCTCTCAGCGGACAGACAGGACGACCCAGAGCGCCGCCGCCGTCGCTGCGGGTTTAAACACAAAGCAGAGCCGCCAACCCCACACCCCCCCCCCCCCACACACACCCCCCGGTAGAACTATTGGAACCGTGTGTAGATGGCGTCGAAGGGCGGCCCAAACCTGACCCAGCCCGAGTGGGGGTTGGCGGGTTTTTTCGGTTCGCCCGCTTTATCAGTCTGAGGACCGACAGCCGGCGGTTGCTTCATTCTTCACTGTCACAGTGTCAGGTCACAGTGTCGTGTAACGGTTAAGGAACTGGGCTTGTAAACGTGGAGGTTGTTCAATTTCCAGGTGAAGTTAGGCCATTGTCGCTTCACCAACGTACTTTACCTGAATTCATTTATAAATATGCAGCTGTATAAATGGATTGGGTCACACTTTAAACAAAAGTTTTCATATAAAGGCTTTATATAGCACATATAAAGCCTTCATAAACGTGACATAATGGCTTCATACATCATACATAAGTAAATGTCATGCTTCATAATGGGTGACATAATGCCTTCTTATGCAACATGTTATTCCAAATGTGTCACAGTTAGCCTAGCATCCTACATAAGCATGTTTTATGTCACCCTGTATAATGTTTAGCCATTAGCCAGGTGGCATTTTTGGTTGTGTCACATTTGGCATAATGTGTTGCATAAGAAGGTGTTATGTCATCCTCTATGAAGCATGACACTTATGTATGATTTGTGTCACGTTTATGAAGGCTTTATATATGCTATATAAAGCCTTTATATGGAATCTTTGTTTAAATTGTGACCATGTATTGTATGTATGAAAAATGAGGCCGTGTAAATCACTCTGGATGAGAATGTCTGCTAAATGTAATTATAGATCCGCAAGTACGAGGTTATTGAGTGCTATTGGTTACAGGTGAGGAGGCCGCATTAATTAAAAGGAGGGAGAGAGCGTGACAGATTGAACATATTGGGTGTTTTACGCGACTCCACTGCCGGTAGCGTTCAGTCTGCTCGGGGTGTATAAACATTCCTCTTGAAGCAGTGTTTCCAGCCGCGCTCAGCGCGCTCCTGTTCGCACACGAGAGGCAAAGGGAGAAAGAAAGAGGAGCGAAGCTGCAAATCAAGAGGAGGGAGATTAAGCGGACGTTCCGTCCTGCGAGCGCCCGTCCAGAAACGAGCTGGCCTCATTCCAGACAGTCGCCGTACGGCATGCGCATGCGGTCAGGGTAGCCGGGATTCTGGGAATGGAAGGGGATCCTAGTATTTTGACGTGGTTTGATGTTTTCAGGAGATGTACACCTGCTCCAAGACTAGTGGAGACGCCAGGCGGCACCTACCTGTGGTAGGCGTATATCTTTACTCGTGCGGGAAACGCCACAGCGTGAGAAAATACAGCCAGCCTGACTTTCAGCTCCTTTCCTACCCCCTTAACCCGCAGTCGAGTTCTTCCAGATGTCTTCAGTTTTTTATACTTTGAAGCTGAATGTTTTTTTTTACAATTTTTAAACCTAAATGCACCATCCAGCATTGGTCCAAACTTGTAGCAACAGAGAGCAGGTGGATATTGCCCCTTCATGGTTTCTAATGTGTGTAGAGTGATATCCCTTGAAATGCATCACAACGTATCAAACTTATTTTTCCTAGATATTATCTTGAGAACCCTAAAGATGGCCATCTGGGTTGCGAGACCTGTTGACTGAAACCCATACTTCCTGTCTAACACTTTGGATAAGCAGAGTAGGTGTTGCCCCACAAGACTCCTGGACTCATGGGTGCTGGTTATGGGTCTGATGCCCAATTGCGATGCTGTCTTTGCACCCTTGAATGAGATACTTAACTTTCTCACAATTGTCACACCATTGGGATTAGCTGTACACTATCCTACTCTCGGTACAGCAATAAAAGGGTGCGATTGGGATACCATAGTGTGATAATAGGGTGTTGAATACTGGGTTTTGTAGTCCATAGAGGGCCTTGTAGGCCCTTCAAGTATAAATGGATTGTATAATCCGTTGTCACCCTGGATAAGAGGGTATCCAGAATGCCTAATTGTAATGTAATGTCATAGTGCATGGAAAACAGTAGTTATTGATTTTATCCACCAAGATAGACTGAAATGTCTGGGCTTGTCTGTCTGGGCTTGATGATGACATCATCAGAAATGGCACACTATAAAATCCTGCATGAACACTGTTGGCCCTGTTGGTCGCCAAGCAAAATATTTAAACAAACGATTCTATAATGTTATACTTATGCTTATGCTTTATTTTATACAAAAATTTACCGCTTGTAAAATTTGCAATAAAACTTAACCTTGGGTGATAAATCCTCTACAATGGAGCGTACGGTTGGAATGGAGAATTTCCAATAAGAGGCTATTAAACCACCTTATGGCTGGTGTTATAGCCTGGAACATTAAAGCAGATATTCCAGCCAATTGCAATCGGTCAGTGTTTAGAAGCAGCCTGTCTGTGAATTAGTGAGGAGGAGGGGCTTCCCGGGGCCGACGCTCTGGTAATCTGTGACGAACGCCATGGAATCCAGGAAGCTTCTGCTCAGAGAGGTGGGTCCCCACCCTTGTCCGTCCGCACAGATGGGCTTCTGTCGTGCTACTCGAGGCCGACGCGGCGAGTGCCATGGCGCGACGCTGTTTACGTCCGTAAAGTGGACCCGTGTTTATTGAAACGTTCACTGAGAGCCCTGCTTCCTGAAAACAAATCGCGTTCGCCTTAGGCTTTCACTTTAACCGCAGCGAGTCCTGTGTTTTTGGCACTGGTGCTCGTCTATAGTCACCAGGATCTTCCCTCAATGAACGTTGAATCGCCCACCCCCGCCTCCCGTTCATTAAACACGGTCGTCTAGCTTCCTTCTTGCCGTGAAAGCAGTACTTCCGCAAAGCTGCCATTGGTTCCCATTTCTCTACAATATCCAGCTGTTTGGCCAAGAAACGTATTTGCTCGATAAACACATTAAAGTCTTGTTTATGGAAGAGCGAACTGTCAGAGTTTAAGCATTTTTCACGTGTGACCACACCAAACAGCCCTAGTAGGCAGACACCCTCGTGGCTGCTTTGAGGCAGGAGTAGGGAGCCCCCCTTCTAATGTGTGTTAAGAAACTTAATAATTATGAAAAGGATATGCACACCGCAACTGTTCATTTTTTTTTTTTCTTCCAATTTCTGGAACTTTCCATTTCCTCCAATTATTTCAGAGTGCATGTGAATAACAAAGAGTGACAATGGTAAAGTAAGCAATATCAAAATTTCCCAAGAGGGGTTAATGCAGAAAATGTATGAAAGAGATCAGTAAAACCCCTTTAAGCCCCTTTCATTTGCAGTGCACATCTCAAAGTGCTCTGCTTAGTTCTTTTAATGAGGCCTACAGTCACATTATGGATCGTTGCAGGTATGCTGGCCACTGTGGCGTTCCGTATGATCAGACGCCACAATCCAAGTGCGCCGTTGCTTCTCCTGTTTTCTGGAGTGTTCGGACGACGTGCGGAAATTCCCGGCGTCCATTTCAATCCAAGCCTGTTTCCTGTCAGTAAAGACGCAAAACATATTTAAGAAAATGGATTTTTAGGCAGGGTAAGCAGAATTATCACCGCAGGAGGGGGTTTTTATGTCCACGTGTCTATGTTCACGAGTGAAGAAATGGCCAATCTTTATTTACATGCCCATAAATCTATGAGTTATAATGAGAGTTGGGATTATTTGACCACATTTCCAAGGTAAGAATCAATAGTTTTTTAATGAAGGCTTTTTCTGTGTCGTAAAATGGCCCCAGTGTCGACACATTTTCCGTTCATTCCTAACAGGGATTCTCTGTGTGTGGCACGGGGTTGGTGCTGGAATGCAGCCATTGTCTTGATTATACTGTACCATTTTTTTTTTTTTGTACCATATTTTATGGACTGGCTCTAATATTTCCGTCAGGGTACATTGTTTTATGAATTGAGTCCATAAAAGGGCAATAGTAGGACAGTAGACATGTAGACTACTGTGGGGGGGGGTCAGAGGGGGGGCCACTACTGTCTGTTGACAATAGCCAGAAGTAATTTATACCGTTTTGGAATTAGCTTGTAAACCTTAAAACCAGTTTGAGACATGATAGTTTGCTAAGAGGTGCTCACATTGGAGAGCTATAATTAGATTAGAGGAGGAATGGGGTTGGGGTGTGCTGGTGTGTGTGTGTGTGTGTGTGTGTGTCGGGGGGGGGGGGGGGGGGCGGTTAAATTAATATTCGTGCAAATATATTTATCTACTGAATATTTTTGACATTTGTCTCATGTGAAGATTGCTTTATTAATGAAGCACTATAATAAAAATGCTGTCTTGGGACTATATTGTATTGGATATAATATTGTATTGTTTTTGTTAAATGGTTTGCGGAAAGTGTTTGGCCCATACTCACCGTTTTTAAAAAGAATCGGGCCTGAGGAATGAGAAGCTGCAGAATCCTGGCGTAAGGAGCGAGAGATGCGGTTCGGTCAGGCGGGTGAATAATGACCGTGTGTTTTTTCTCTCCACAGTTCTTCAGCACCCTCTTTGCACCCCTGGGCTTCGTCATGGACAAGATGGAGAGCTTCATGCCTTCCAGTTTCTGGCATCAGCTGACTCGAATCTGACCCCCCCCCCCCCCCAAAAAACCTCCACCCCAATGCATTCTGGGACACCCGCCCGCGGACAGATAAAAGGTTCCCACTTCTGTCTTCCCCAGCGATCTCGCACCCCCTGTTGCCTCGGTGCCCCACACGTACCAAAATTTACCCAAATATATCCGTATCCCGCTATCCCGCCAGCAAAAACAGACAGGTTTTCTTGGTAGCAGCCACTCCTTTGTGTCTGATTTTAAGATTTTAAGTCTGATTTTAAGTCAGTAGAATATCGGGGGAGGGGGAGGGAATAAATCTTTTTTTTAAAAAGCAGATATTACATTTAAATAATACTTCAGAACCTTAGAGAAAATCACACGACTAGCAAAACACTTAAGATGTCGTACACTTTGGAGTAAACGTATTTGAGGTGCATAGGTCCTTCGGCAGTTTGGATTGACATCGTGTCGGCGGGGGCATCGAATTCATTCGCTTTTCTCAACCTCCCCGAATGAGGATGTTAGTGCCACGTGTGGCGCAGGTGAGAGGGCAACAGCGTCGAACGCAGTGCGAACGTGTGCGAACGCGGCTACGTCCAGCAGGGCGGCAGTAGCAAACACCCACGCGCGCGCTCAAAATGTGTGTTTCCAGACAGGATTACGCGAGCATGGGTGATTTAATGTGGCTTGGTAAGCCAGAGATGTGGTAGCTTTCAGCAGTCAGTAATAAAAGGAAGAAGGGCTCTTTAAATTCCTTTTCCTGCTGTCGTCCCCCGAATGTGTGGCGTCCTCCCTACACAGATAAACGATTCGTCTCGCAATATAAAACTGCGTAAGATTCATTGTCCGAATGGGTTTTTCTTATGCGGCTTTTCCTTTCGCATTTTAAATTGTTCAGTTATGATTGAAATAAGTGTTTTATTTTTTATTTTACTTCCGTAACGTGGAAAATGTGCATATAAATCGACTTATGCATTCACATTTTATCATCCACCACCACGCCACCTCGTTTTGCAATATCCGTATTCAATATTAACTCTGCCATCCTCTCCTTTCAAAAGCAACAGCAGCAGATCATTATAATTTGCTAAAATCTCACCAACCACATGCTGTGGTCACGCACTGTATAAATCTGGATTAGTCTTTTGGAAAATATGAATGTAATAATGTATTGTGACGAAGGTCTCATTTTTAGCGAATCCTGAAGTAATCCCAGGTAGTCTGACCAGCTCAGAGGAAAAGGCTTGAGATAGAGTGGAGTTAGGTGGAGCTGCAGTGAGCTGTCAGTAAGTCATCAGTTTGAACTCTCCTCAGAAAAGCACATCGATTGCATGATTGGCCCATACAGAAGCTCCGCCCATTTTCAGTTTTGTGAAACCTCGCTCGAAAAAGCCAGGAGGATAGTGGGGGATTGAAGGTGGGGATTGAGTGTGTGTGTGTGCGTGCGTTCCAGACAAATCTGCCACAGTAACCAACGTGAATTATGTTGACTCGTGTCTCGTGTCTTCCCTCCACGGCGTTACTATGCCAACCTATCGCCGCGGCGACCCTCCGTCTGTCTTTCTCCTCTTTCTCCCCGTCCTCCTCCTGTTCGTTACCTGTGTTCATTCTGCAGCCGGAGAACCCTCTGGAGACTGAGAGGCAAGCGTAGTCTTGCTCTTAATTTACACCGCTCTCGAATGACGATTTCTTTTCAAAGCACCGTTGTTCTCTCGCGTAGGGCCAGAACAGGGTTGGGATGAAGGGCCTGTGTTTTACAGTAACAAGCCGGGACGCCCGCCCCGCCCTGCCCATTCGTAACCGCCCCCTTCATCGTCAGGCGCAATCGGCGAGCCGTTTGTTTTGTGAGGCCCGAGAGAAACACTGCTGATTTACAGTCTCTCCTGCGAGCCCAGTGTATACACTGCTGTGTGTGTGACGTCGCGGCAACCACCTGCCCGCACAAGCATTGCACGAGAGAGCGTGATCTGTGAGAGATCACGAAGGAAGAGAGAGCACGGGATCCAGGAGAGATCCCACGTAGAGTAGATCATGTGAGGGATCACAGGGGACTACATGTTCCATGCCCTTTCGTTCAACACAGAAATTAATGCCAACCAATCCTATCACTAACACAAAAGGTTTATGACATCATATAACTTATAGCAGGTGAGGTATCGAGTAGGTGTGGTATCTGGTAGGTTAGGTGTCCTACAAGTGAGATATCTGGCAGGTGAGGAGTCAGGGAGATGAGTTGTCCTGCTTTAAGTAGGGCTGTACATGGAAAAGCTCATCAGAGTCGTTCAGAGGAATAAGTGACTCACCAGAGGGCCAATGATACACGACCATTGAAAACAGGTTTAGACAACATGACAGCACTGTGGCAGGATGAGTACGTGATTCGTGATTCGTTGCTATCTTTGTGTGGGTTTGAATCCGAGGCAAGCCACCCACAGACCCAAAAAGGGAGCGTGCACACATCGCTGAAGACGGAAGTGGCAGCTTTTTTTACATTGTCCATCAGCTCAAAATTCTCCAAGCCACCGTTTCCCAGAAGGGTGGGCGGTGGGAGTCCGTGCAAACCCAATCTTGTCCCTTTCTGTGTTAGATGCCTTTTTTTTTTTTGGGTTTAGTAATGCCGAGGAGGTTTTTTTATTTTTATTATTTTTTATTTTTTTTGAAAGGATATTGTTTGCTTGGCAGCTCAAAGTAAATGTTTTTAAACAGCATTCTTCCGATTCGTGTGTCCTCTTTGGCTTTGTTTATAATGGGCTGATTGTTTACTGGAGCCGCCAAAGTGCACCGCCGGCAGCGGTGCTGCTCGTCTCGCGGACGCTGCTCGTGAAGGTAAGTTGGGAAAGCGCTGTTTCATGAGGATGACTCATCGGGGGGGTGTGAGGGGGGGTTACAATGACGGGCCGAGCTTCCTGGGGAGCGCGGCGGTACTCGCGAGTATTCGGCAGCATCATTGGGAATCCTGGCGCTTCCTAATGAAAATTATTGCACCGAACAGTAGTTGGCGCACTCAAAGCATAGCGGATCGTTTTTAATATGAAGAAACTGCAGTGCCTGCAGCGTATTTCAACATTCATTTCTTCGCTGAGAAAAGAAAAACTAACCAAAATGAAGATGTGCTAAAAATGTAACGCTTTGCAAAACTTGAAGTCACTCTTGACTGAGAAAGGAGAATTAAGAGTTTTAAAAAGCCTTTATTTTTATGCATATCCATTGAGATTTTAAAGGGGACCAACTGCAAACAAAAACAGCAGTGTTTTCAGCGCATGTTTCAAGTAGACCTGTCCCCTTTCAGTTTAATCGGTTCAGGAAATTAATTAAAATTCAATTAATTAGCTGAAAATTCTCCATTGAACTTCAGAAGTTTTTTTATTCATTTTATTCCCGGAAAGAAAATGGATTTGACCCCCGACCCTGTAGTTTACCCAATTCTATGACGGAAGCTTCACGTTGTGCTACAGCAGAAGGTTTTCAGATGTAACAAACAGACTGTGATATTTCAAATGTTTGCCAGTAAAATCTAAAAGTGCACCTACAGGTCCATGAGGATTTCCCTACAAGCATGTTATTAACCGAAACGTCCCAACATGCAATAGAAGAATTATGTTTTGAATACTGGTGAAATTATATTTCAGCAATTTGCTGAAATTTGTTCTGGTGTCTAGAAAGTTTATAGGATTATTTCAAATAATGTGCGTGTCCCTTAGGTTTGGAAGCAAAAGAAAATTTGTTCACTTTGTCTTCTGTGCTCTGGCGTCGGCTGCACGGCCTTCGCGTGGCTTTTTACCTGCTTGCGTGAGAGACCAAGCGTGTGCTTTCTCACATACGGTCTCCCTCGGCAAGGTCATGCTTCGGCAAGGTCATGCTTCGGCTGCACTTCGTGGGAAAAAAAGCAGCCTCCACATGTTTACCAGCCTGTACCAGGTCATAGTAAAATAACAACCTGACCCACCCCTTAAATCAGAGAACTCAATTCTTGGAGGGCCGTAATGTGTGCTGTTTCTCCAATGTGTTTTTCCCAAGTCCTGAATTGGCTGCTGATTCCAGAGCCTTTATTTCTGCCCAAACAGTTCGGTTAGCGAGGCCCCGACACAACCATTGGGGATTCAGCAGGAGCATCGCAGACTTCCCCATCAAATATTTGTTTGAAATACTTCAACCCTTTAGACACCACAACAAATTCTGAGACTTTAGTGACAGTTTCAAAAGAAACTGGCTTTTTTTGCCAATATCTACAACACAATGAATCCCATTCTTTCGTATGATCGTACGATTTGGTTAGTAATGCATGTGAGAAAATGATAAGGGATCTGAGAACGTTTTGTTTGAAACACGTATTTGACCCAGGTCTGGTTCCCGCCCGGTTATCTCATTATCTCAGGACTTCGGGCAGTTTCGTTGACGTGAGCGTCGCAGGAATGACCATGTGGTAAAATAAGAAGACGCTTTTCTCTGACACCGAAGGCCTGAAACTGGACGAACGGGGCGCAGCCCTGCCGCCGGTGAGGGGGTGGTCGGGCGAGGAGTGGCGGCGAAGGGGCCTGCTTGCCGCGCACGTTTCCTGTCGCGCACAGGAAACGCGCTGTTTACAAATACGGCCTGTCCGAAGGGTCTCCGGCACCGACCCGCAGACCGGAGCGCCCCCCCCCCCCGCAGGGATTTCGGCTGGAGTGCACATCCAGCAGGTGCGCCTGCAATTCAGCGACAAGGTTGGTGCGCTAAACGGCGACCTGTCCCGCGCCGGAGTGTCCTCGTGTGAGTCTCCGAAAGTGAAAAGCACTTTGTGCTGTTTACGTCAAGGCATCTCTCATTCTTTCAGATTATGTTCACAAACATGTACACTGAACAATTGTGTTTGTTTAAAACTATTACGGTCCGTCTCGGGATTAATGAATCGGCATTAGCCGATTGAGATGCTCTGTTCTATTTTGAGTAAAATAGCTTTTTTTCTGGGCAGTAATTTTGATTTGGAAACAGCGTCGAGCATTTGTGTATCAAGAAGGGTTGTAATGACAAAAGATGTCATGCTTGCTTGGACTACATGGAACAGTTGTTGTTTTTTCCAGCATTCGTATGCAAATAAATAGTTGTAGACACAGAAAAGCTGATGCATCGAGCATTGAAACTCTGTCTTAATCGACGCGGTCGTGCTTAAGCCAAAGGCAACCGGATCGACCTTGAGCGTTCTGTCTGAGCTGTGTTTATGTTACTATGGTCAGCTGGACTGTTTGTTTGGAATGCACTGAACACATCTTTTATATTTACAGTTTGAAGTTATCACACTGGCTCCGGTTAGTGTTTGGTGAACACTGAAGCACAAACAATGTGGGGGGATAAGTAAATAACCGCTTGAGCGGAGCGTAGGTGCGCCTCTCCATGAAACTTTGCCTTACGTCTCATCCCTGCTGTTTTTGCTATGTCAGTTGCATTGGACAGCCTTCCACAATACATTTTTCCACATACAGGTTGCACAGGTATCTATAACCGTGGTCCTGAAGAACCACAGGGATGGCTGGTTTTTGTTTTCACCCTAAAATCAGTAAACATTTGAGAAACCAGGTGAGGTTAACTGTGTAGTTAACTGTGTAGTAGTAATAATAATAATAATAATAATAATAATGTATCATATAAAATCTTGCATGTTTCTTATTCTATTTGAATTTTGCCATCTTAGTATTGTCTTTGATGATGAAATTTCAAATGCCTTGTTAGTGAGAGCTAATGCATATAAGGTAAATTACATGTAAATGATTTGACACCAATATTTCAATGACATGCAGCATATCCATGCAATTCGGGGAAATGCATTTGGGTCATTCCGTGTCAAATCAACCAGTGGTCCCTGCATGACCCTCTCAGATTTTGATGAAACTCCATCATAATAATCCATTGTATGAAAAATGAACACACAAAAAAATAGCCTCATACGACATGTCGTTTCCGAGATATGGCCTCCTGAAATTTGCTCAAAACCTCCATCATGGTGATTCATCTTGTCAATGGATCACCATGTGGACAGTTAAAATTATTTCTGAAATTTACACCAGTTAAACAGATATATAAAGTACATGTACTATTCTGTTTGATGTCTGATACATAATTTGACACTTAAGTAGTAACGTAACTCTTAAGACTTATGTGAATTCCTGATATGTTAAAATATGTGTACTTTTCAAAATGCTATCTAACCATGAAGGAGTTGAGTACCAAAGCTGAAATTTGGTTGATGAGTAGATCTAATATATCTGTTTAACTGGTGTAAATTTCAGAAAAAGTTTTAACTGTCCACATGGTGATCCATTGACAAGACGGACGGTTGTGTTTTTGACTTTTTTTCACCCGGACCTAACTGTGGATGGATGTCATTCCTTTACAAATGAATTGTTTAGCCTGTACTTGCTTGTGACCATAGACATACACCTATAGATAAAACATTTGTGATATGGGATGTATATGTCCACTCGTATGGGCACAGGGTGACCTCGAAAATCACCAAAAACATGTGCGACTGAACAAAGTGGCTACTTTGGGTGCATATAACTTGTAAAGTTGAAATTACAATTAATTTGATGTCATATTCTTGCAATTTGGAAGAACGTAAGTTAGGATACCAAGTTTCAGCTCTATAGCTGTTACCAATCCCAAGTTATAAGCTTCCAAAGTTGAAAGAAATCACATTCGCGCGTTTTCACGACGCGCGAAAGACGGAGGTTTTGAGCAAATTTCAGGAGGCCATATCTCGGAAACGACATGTCGTATGAGGCTATGTTTTTGTGTGTGTTCATTTTTCATACAATGGATTATTATGATGGAGTTTCATCAAAATCTGAGAGGGTCATATAGGAACTTTTCAGAAAACTGGTTGATTTGACACGGAATGACCCATTTAGTTTTCCAATTTGCAGTATCATTTGAATAAAGGTAATCATAAAGCCTGCAAATCTCTGTTTAAATGACATGTGGATACTAGTACATGAAATGGCAAATGCAAATTGGAATTTGAATTTTGAGACCAAATTTGCATATACGTATGAGTGGACGCTTTCAGTCTGTCCTGCTGCTAAGCGCACAAGAATGTAAACTACAGGAATCCTGTTGACACGGCCTAAAACCGATCTCCCATTTGAATTCACTTTCTGAACTGAATGGATGATGCATCTCTTGTTCAAAAGTGCTGAAATAAATCACTATGACAAGATATTGTCTAAAAATCAGCGCAAAAAGCAAGAAGATGCTAGGAACTCGTATTACCTTGTCATAGCTAGACAAGCCATTAGCGATTCTTCAAATAGATAATAACAGCAGTTATCATGAATATAAATATGAAGTTGTCATACTCAAACTTAAAAACAATTCTGTCTTTTGAAGCATGACCTAATATCAAACCCAATATTAACCAACAAACCCAATATCTTCTTTCTCCCAGTGTAAGCAATTATCATCCTAAAGCCAGCATCCAGCATCCCCAAAACCCTATAGCTTTCTGCTATCGCTATCTCCCCTCACCATGATCACAAGCCAGAGTGCCTTCGCCTTAAGACAATCACAAGTCAGGGTGCCTTTGCCTTAAGACCAACAGCCAGTCATCAATTACTTAAGCTCTCATCCCAAACCTCAAAATGCAGGAAAGCAATGTGTTAACTTTCACTTTTTTAAATTCGATTTTTAATTATTTGTCAGACCTCCATCTTTCTCACTTGGGTTTTGTTAGGGATACACATAAACAATGAATTTCACTACACGTGATTCCACTTTGGCTCTTGTTCGCTGTCTGCAAAGGGGCTTGTTCATTGACCCTGACCTCCGACCCTGCGCTGTCCATCGTTCCCACACCTCTCCCGTCGGCCCGAAGCCCCTCTGCTGGAATTCCCAGCGGAATTCCCGCTATCTCTCTGGGTCTCTTGTGATTGTGTCCTGTCGGGCATCCATAAATTCCCACTCAGGAGAGGAATAAACATCTTCAAAGCCGACTGACAGGCCTCTCTCTGTGATCTGTCTCGCGTCGCGTCATCTGCACCTTGTGAGGTGAAAAATTCTGTGAGTTTGACCCTGGCGTGCCGCGCGGCTCCCCCGCTGGCTCGCGTCGGCCTTCGCTCCTCCGACGACTGCGACAGGGATGGCCAGTATCTCAAAGGAATATATTTCACATATCTAGTTGCATGTATGAATTTCCTATGTGTTGCTTGCCTTTTTGTTTTGTTTATAGCTCTCTACTTTGCTACCTGTAAAGCAACCTACACCTCCACCATTTTGATTGTGGTTTATAGATACATTTAATGTCATGATGATCTTTGTGACATTTTAGCGTAGTTTTTCCCCGACCCCAAGAGTAGGCACGTACAGATCGCGGTGAAAAGCTCAGACGCACTCACGCACTTACGGCTGAAGTGGTGAGGGGGCGGTGGTTTAAACAAACTGTCCCGGCTATCGCTGTTGCTGACGCGCCGGCTGCTCGGACACGGGGGCAGAGGGTTACTCCGGCGATCCTCGTTCTCGCCGACGCTTGTTTACGCTGTTTGAGGTGCCGAGAATGGCCCTCGCCGTCACTGCCCTCGCTTCTCATCTGCACACTTTCCTCAGCGAAAGGGGGAGAGGGGCAGGCGGCGGGGCATTGCGCTGGGATTGATAAGGCCCAACCCTTATTTTCTTACGGCATACACCGCACCGCTGGAAAGAGAAATAAAGAGAGGTAGACAAAGAGGAAGAGAGTGAAAGAGAAAGAGATGGGGAACAGAAGAGAGGGAGAGAGAAAGATGGGGAACAGAAGAGGGAGGAAGAGAGAGGAGAGAGACAGAGAGGCGTTCTTGGCATTTGACTTTTTCTACGCCGTAATCCCCTGCCGCTCGCCGCGTCCTCACTCCCCAGCCGCGGGCGTGTTAATGGACCGTCCCCTCCGCCTGAGCTCGCTCCCCCACAGGCCCTCGTAGGTCACGTAAATATTAGTCCTAATCCGCCAATAAATCTGCCCCCTCCTCGGGACTCCACGCCACCACGGCCGACTGCCTGGCGGGCAGGTAGGGAGGCCGGCCGAGAGTAAGTCCCGCCCATCCATCACCCACCAGCTGCAGGAGACTCGCGGCGTAACGTAGAACCGACCAACTCCCCCGAGGGGATTATGCAACGGATATGCGAAACCACGCCAAAGTACACACAATAATAATATATCATATATATCATCTAGACAGTGTTGCGTACGAGTGGGACGCAGTACAAGTGTACGAACGCTGTCAGTGTGAGCTCACCCAGAAACGCTGTGTCTGCCAGCGTTTGTTCCAACACAGCCGTTTGGCTGGATTGAACTTTGTCGAGAGGTGCGTGACCCCCTGGTGATAATTCCTCCAGCAGCCTGCCACCGGGCTGGGCCGACAGTCCGTCTTGTCCTCCCTTTCTCCTCATGACGAAGCCTTCCCTCGATCATTGCCCCATGAGGAGTTTTCATCATCTGAATTTACCCAACATTTAAGAGGTTTTTGTCTCTTGAATTTGCTCTGTGCTTATAAGGCTTGCATCTCCTGGTTTAAGTGAACACTTATCATGTGTTTTTCCCTTTATATTTGTCAATACTTATGGGTTTATGTTCCAACTTTAGTGAACATTTATTAGGAATTTAATGTTCCAACTTTAATGAACTCTTATTAGGCATTTATCGCCCTATACTAATGAACACTTATGAAGCGTTTATCTCCTGTTATTATTGAACACTTTTGTATGTTATATTTCCACAGGTATTACTGAACACTTAGGGAGAGTTTATCTTCCAATATTATTCAATGTCACCAGAGGGTACTAACAGAAATGTGCATGTAACACAATAATACACTTCAAAAATGTAACATGAAAAAGACTTTGTGAACACCAGCAATGGCTCAAAAAAATATTTGCACCTCGTAGAAAATAAAAGAAAAAAAAATTATCTTCGAAAAAATGTGAAGCAACTGTGTTAAGAAATGCAAGAACAAGATGGCTCGCCTTTTGCTTTGAAAAATGCTGAGTAAGATGTTATATTAGAGAATATTAAAAAACAATTCAACAGTTGTTACTCAGTGCTCCACTACGTAACCTCAGAAATGTTGCATAACATGAAATGAACGCTATGTAGAGTTTCAGAAAACCTGAGGATAAATAGTGGCGGTAGAGCGTGACTGACAGCCTGCACCAAATATAAATACAGGGGAGACTGAATGGCTGGGAGATGATACAGTCGACCGTATCGTGAAAAAAACCACACACACACTGACCGCATGAGTTCTGAAAGATGGATAGATGGGGGAAGAGAGAGATAAACCGCGAGGGAGTGAAATGAAAGACGTGGGGGGAGTATTTGTTGACACCCTACCACTTAACAAAGACAAATGGTTTTAGTGCCGCTGACATATCCAGGAGTACTGGTGGTGGTGGAACCCTTCCCAAGAGCCCCTCTGTCCTCCTGCCCCCCTCCTCCCTGTGCCCTGTCCCCCAGAGCATGTGCACAAAACAGCCTGTTGAAATCCCCTGTTCCCCCAACAGCCTGCCCACCCAAACACCCTCAGTTCAGGCAGGCCACAGGCAGTGTTGGGGTGGCCTTTGTAACCTGCACCCCCCCCCCCCAACCTCCCCATCCCAACACCCCACTGGTTTGTTTTGGTCCCGTTTAAGCTTCCCTGAGCTGGAGAAATGCACTGGCAGTCAATGCGGTAATGAAGATGAATTGGGGGAATGTGGCTCTTTCCTGCACAGATTAAGATCTGGGTTGCTGATAAACATGCCCGCCAGGCCACTCAGTAACCCGACTCTCCTTCGGACATGCAGGATGAACTTCAACCGCATGGGATAGGGTGGGTGGGTGGGTGGGTGGGGGCGGTTCTCGGCCCCTGCCCCCCGAAAATCGTGCTCCCGGTCAAGGCATTTCTCACATGCTAGGCCATGTCTCATCCTGCATCCTGCGAAGCCCCCATCCCCCTTCCTATCAAACCAAATTGGGGGAGTTGAATTAAATTGGGCATCTTTAACACCGCTGAGGGCGGCAGTGCCTTCGGTTCCTGTTGAGTCATTTTCAATCAGTGGCTAATTCAGAAACAAGGTGTGAGGACTTTAGCCAATCAGTAACTTCAATTAAGCTCTTATAAGCTAAAACATACTGAAGGACAGCCGACACTGTGACCCTTCAGAACTCAAGTCTGACACTATACTGCCTTTGAAAATGCCATTTTAAGCACACTGATAGTCTGCACAGCCACTGATAGCGATGAACCTGACCCTTTCACATAGTGATATGTATCGCCATGGAGAAAGTAGTTGTTTAGCGCAGGCTCTAAAGAGGAAAATGGCTCTTGTTCATTCGACTGTGCTAATTACCACCAGGCTCTGTGTGTCAGTATGGGAAGGAGAATCAGACTTATAATCCAAAGTCTTGGTTGCACGGTTCATGGGGGTAGTGTAGTATAATAGTTTAAAAAAAAAACTTGGTCGTAACTCATCTTGGCATCAAAACAGTATCATTAATAAGATTAGCACCCATCCTAATGGCCTTTCTTGCCGTTTCAATTCAAGATGGCTAACCTGTGCATTTAAAAAAAACAAAAAAAAAAAACTTGTGCGAGGCTTGGAGATAACGCTGTACTTTCTCCCAATAATAACTGCTGATGTCACTTGGCCAGGAACTCTCACGCTGACGTGTTTTATAGCCAGGACACAAGACAGGACCCATAAATCTTGATTACTGTCGATACGGTCTTGCTAGGGGCCAAGAAAATGAGAGAAAACGGGGGGGTGCTCATTTCTGAGGGAACCATTCATAATTTTCAACACTTTTCAAACGGGTCTCACTGGGGAGCGATTTGAAAACATTAAAACGCAAACATTCTTCAACAGTTTTTTCCCCTCTTTCTTCTTTCTCAACAGTTTTTGAAAATGAGTGAGGAGGAGATGGAGGAAGGGGGGAGGGGTGGGGGTGCAGAAAAGTTGAGCAATCCAACAGGCGGCTGGAAACGAAGAAGGAAAGAGCCACCGGTCTGCTTTAAAACGGCAGAGGCCTCGCAAACTGGCTGAATTTTGGTTATGAAATGGAGCTGTGAGGCTTGATGCCTCCCTATAAATCATATCACTACTGAGTAGCCTGTTTGTAGCTCTATCAGTGTTTTATGATGGTGCTCTTGTCACATTCAGAGCCATCACGTTGTTGCCAAGTCATTTTCCAAGGGTCGGACAGTACTGTCATTGCATTGGTGTTCTATGAACTCAATGCTGAGGAATGCCCCGTTCCCTCCTGAAGGTCCTGGGACTATCCGTATGGTGAGGTTTACCGGGAAATTTTTCTTCTACACCGTAATATATGACACCAGGTTGGGGTCAATTCAATTTCAATTCAGTCAGTTCATTAATGGCAGGGGAATCGGAGACTGTTGCAGTTATTAAATCCAGACTGAAAACCTACCTATACCCTTAGCTAATGCTATGGTATTATTAAATATTGTGTCTATGTTTACATGTTCATACTCTGCTTTTTGTTCTGTATACACTGTCTCCATTATTGTCCTGATTTGTGATTTGTGTATTAGTTTCTGTCCTATTCATTGTCCTTTTTAACCTTGTTAAATGACCTTTGGCTCAGATAAATTGCTATATAAATCGTATTTAGCATTATTATTGTCTTTATTATTTATTAGGCCTTCTTAATTCTGTTATTTAATGCCTAATGTGTAGATAAATAAGTGCAATGCAAATAATCCAGTTTTTGAAACTTTACTTGGTGGATGTTTTTTTTTTAGAGAAACAACTAGGGTATGAAATAAACTTTTTCAACCACTGGCCAGAGTGGCTTGTGGATTCTAAAAATCACCAGCCATTTTCAACAGCCACATTACCTTTCATTTTACCAGCCACATTACATTTTAAAATATAACGCAACCTGGTTGGTTACCTGCCAAAGTGACTGCTAGAGTAGACGATCCTACCAGCCACAATCAAACTTTTCCCAGCATTTGGCTGGAGGCCGGTGTTAATTTCACACCCTGGAAGCAACTTTTGATTATTTGAACCTTAATTAATGAATTTTGATTACTTTTGCTGAATTGAAATGTATTAGACCCACAGCTCTACATAACAGCCTTTGCATTTGTGAGCACTGTTAGTAGGGAGGGTCACATGGCTGAGATCCATCTGTTTATATTGTGTGAGAAGGCAATCAAGCCTCAAATTGATTAGGGGAAACTGATTAAAAAGAAATGACACCCCGGTGTGACCGAGACGTCTGATGCGGCTTCCATCAACAGAAGAACATCGTCCACCCCCATCCCTCTGCCGGTCACGTATGCTGCAAATTATGTGCGGGCATCCAATGGACTCTTCATGTCCCCATATGCCCTTTCTCCTAACCTGCCAGGTAGCCTCCCCCTCCCCCCCCACCCACCGACCTGCTGTCATCTCTCCGGCTATGTTGGAATGAAAGTGCTGTCGAACAAAGATATCCATCAGGTCCTGTGACAAATGGGAAAGCGTGCATCAAATGTCTGCTTGGCTATTTTTAAGCCCCGACAAGAGGGCTGCAGTGAACCTTCACCGCTCTTTGATGACATTTAACTGGTCTTGCTTAGAGGGTCCAGTTACAAGACATCTTAATAAAGCTCAATGCCCCTCTGGGACCAATAAAAGCATTTGACCGGGTCCATTCATTTTCTGTAATTATTTTACAATGATGGCCTGCCATGAGACTGCTGAGTGGTTGCCAGACAGTACGTTTGCCCCCCCAGTGATCTGCAATGGATCACTGTGGTCTGGTTCTATGAAATGGTTCTCGGTGAAGTTTAAAAATGTAAACGTTTCTTTGGTAAATGTATATATAGAGATGGGAAGCACACCTTTTCCCTTTTTAGTAAATATGCTTTTTTAAAAACCTGACAGGATATGCATGAAAAATGGACAATCAAAAAAACAAATAAGAGAAGAGAAGTATATCTCAAGAGTAGATATAAGGAAAGTGACAATGTAGTCTAGCTTTAAGTAACTGGTATAGCACTGAAGGTGTGTACTTCTACAATTCTACAATCTACAATTGTTTGGGACAAACATGTCGGGGCAACTCCTCAAACACATGGAACATTGCTTTCCCATTGGGGATGGCTGTATGTGATTGAAACTATAGCCCATCATCATTGCAATATACAGATATCAATCCAGTTGATATCTGGAAAACCGGTGATGGATTTTACACATTGAGGATATAACTAATTTTTGCTCCCATAGTAATAGAAATCCCCTTTGTGATTCAACACAGAAACACACACACACACACACAATGTTAAAATCCCTAAATCCCATAAGAGATTTCTTTTAGCCACCAAGTTAGACTAGAAGAAACTGATATTTTCCCATCCTGTCATATGCACTGCAAGCTTAGTGTTTGCTAGCATGAGGTTATTCTCCAAGATGATGGAGGATGAGCTCATTGCCTGTGGGAGACCTGTACTCTCTGAGCACATTGTACAAAGCAATCTAAAAGACAAGTCTGTCTAAGCAATATGGAAGACTTACAAGGGATCAAGGGCTTTTAGGGTAGAACAACTGGAGATCTCAGTTAGGCAATACACATAGGTGACGTTAACACTTACATCCTGTCCAAGACTACAATTCCCATGATTCCTGATAAAAATGCCCTGTGTCATCTGTTATTCTGGGTTAGCTTGTCATTATTCATTTAATTGACCTAGCAGTTCCCACATGTAGAGCAGTGTTAGATTTAATCATATAGAAAGCCAGTCACATAGGTGTGCAAAATAGATGTATCCTATTGCATCAGACATTTCATTCTGGGAAATAGCCATTTTTTTTATTGATCGGAACGTATCAGCCATTGTAATCTTAACATCTACCCACTTGTGTGTGCTGTCCAGCATGTAGTACAATTCTGTGGAATTCCTTTTATTAAAAAGTGCACTTCGCTACCTTAGGAATTAGCTCTAATATGGCATGGACCAAAGAAGATTGCTGGGAAATATGTGCTTTGATAATCCAGCCAAAAAAACTCCAACTAACACAAGCGCTTCTGTGGAACAGTGTCTCCCAAACGTCAGTATCAACCCGAGCCTTGTAATTAAACTCATCAAGTCATCACTGGCCAGTCTGGAGTTTCACCAGCCTTTATTATGGCAAAGGAGATTAAAAGGCTTTTCAATCGGACTTTAAATAACGGTGAACTTTTTTTTCCCACTCGCCCAGTCACCCCCGTCCTGACAAAAACAGTCTTTGTCATCGGCGCAGGGCTGGTTTGTATTTGAAACGGTCAGTTATTCTAGCATTGCTAGCTTGTTGAGTATTATTTTTAATGTGCTCTCTGGGAATCTGCACGGTCCGCAGAGGGTCTAATCTTGCTCGGTAAGTATTTTTCGAAAAAGCACAGAGAAGCGCAAACCTCTCCGGAACTCCCAAATGTGCACAACATCAAGAAAATATTTCGGTATTGAATTTGAAAGAAAAAAAACAAAACATTTGTGTGCACTGCTTATATATGTGCCATAGGACATATAGGTTGTGACAGATCGAGATCTTTAAAGAAGCAACACAAGCATTTCACTGTCGAATAAAGGGAAAGCAGCAATTCTACTGACGTACTAATAACATATATTTATATGAACTTCTGTTTTTAAAATAATGAAACGGTATACACAAGATACACAAGCAAGCTGGAGAACAGAGAACTGCCCTGGCATAATTCCCCATTCTGGAATCCCTGTCAAAGATATCCCTTGAAGTGGAGAGTAAGATTTTTTTCTTTTTTTTTTTGGCGGATTCACTCTTTCTGCCTTTGTACCAGTCCACGTCAGTAATTCTCTTCGCATAATTCATAAACAAATGCGTACAAATGTACTTATTCTTGCTCGCGCTTTAGCTAATGTCCTTAGTGCAGGTTCGTCTTCAGACAAGGGACTTATAGCTTTTTTTTCTTCTTTGCTTTAAATAAACGACTGTTCATTGTCCAGATTTCGAATTTTGGGGGAAAAGGCAGTGATTGCTCAGAGCAATGTCCAAATGCAGAACGCCCTTAGAGAAGACTTCATATCCATCCTTGCAGGAGAGTCCACTGCTTTTGCCTATGAGTGCCAATGCCTTGCCAAAGTCAAGCACAACCAAACCGGAGTCTGGCCCAGTGAAGGTCATATTCCAATGTCAGACAAAACAACTTGTTGGGTAAAGAGGGCATGGTTATATTCTCTGGTCCCTCCCCTGCCCCCAAAAATGCAAATGGTGTAAATACAGAAAAATTGCCCAAAGTCACAACTGTAAAATGCTCAAAATGAGTTTCTGTAATGTTAGAAAATATCTCCTCAAATGTATCTTAAAAGCAGCACACCTTTTTTTCCCCACACAAAAAAACTCAGTTGAAATACTCCCCTCTCCAAACATCAGCATTAACAAAAAAACACACACACAACACAACAGGTTCACAGTTAAAAGCAAACAATAGCAGCCCTTGCACTTACAGCCCTGTTCCAAAATAAAGGCAAAGGGGAAATATACTGAGCATTTTGTGCTAGGCGATCATGGGAAATGGGAGTTTAGTTTTAGTGCTCTTTTTGTTTTGCAGAGACAATGAAATTAAAAGCCATGCAACGGAACGGAGAGAAGGGTGGGATCAGTGTATATGAGGGATGGACTCTATATCCCAGAATGCCATGGCCCACAGGATGTCCTGAGGAAGGGGCGGGGCAATGGCCGGAGCAGCCCCTCAGGTCTGGTCCACCCATTCGGCACGCTTGGGGGCCTTGCAGGTGTGCACGTCCACCGACTCCTCGCAGTCTTTGCACTCCACAGCGCAGCACCACTTGAACTTGCACTCGCACTTGGTGATCCGCTTCACGCGTGTGGTGTCGTAGCCCCGCCCACAGCACATCACCTCGCAGCCGTCCGTCCCCCGTGACGACTTGTTGCACACTCGCCCGGCCGTGCCCAAAGAACCTGCCATGGACAGGACAGAGGATTTCAAACTGCTTTTAAAAAAGAGGCCATTGCACACACTGTACGAAACAGTTTTTCAAGCGGTTTTACATTACACTAATACCCATTGTATGAGTGTGTATGCATACAGCAGGAAAAAAAGTTGCACAAATCCAATAGGATGATTCTTAGCTCTTCTGGTATGATCATATTCAATAATGTGACAGGGTGCAATGTTTCAGTGTGTGCAGTATCCAGTATGTGATGCACGTAGCCTATGTAACCTGTCCATTATCTGTACTACAATGACTGTATTTTTGTATTTCAAGTTCTGTCATGTATATTATCTGTGTTGAGAGAAAGCAGCCGTGTAATATTTCTGTGAAACAGACAGTGAAGTATTTATTGTCTAATCTAAACTTCAGACTTGATTATTCTAAGTTTTATAAGCCAAGAGTCTCATGCTGTTCTCATATGGCAGGAGGTGGAGTTCTGAGCATGACAGAGCTAAGCCTGAGACTCAGAGGATTGAGCACCCGAGAAAAACCCCTACACCCCTCCTCTCAAACAAACATGAGACCCACACCAAGCAACATGGAGAATGGGATTTGAAAAATGAGCCTGATGTATCCTTGGGGTATGAATTCCAATGAGAAGGGGTGGTGGTGGGGGGACTAATGGAGGAACTGTTGACCTCCTGAAATGACAGTGTTTTAAGCTTCTGGAAACACCCCCGGCCCCATCCCTCAAAGCATCCCCCACTGCCAACCGACAAGCCCCTGGTTTTTAAAAAAAGGGATGGTTGGAGACCCACGCTGTGTTCAACTGCTGAGGTGAATGGTCAATACAAACAGTTGTTCATTTGAGCAAAGGAAGGATGGTGGTAAAAATGAGCATCACTTGACTCTTTTCACAAGTCTCTTGTCTGTGCTATACCTTTTTTGTCAGCAAACAGTACAAGGCATTTGCTGCTCAAACACTACACCACTGTGATTCGCCAGGCTTTTCTTTTGACCAATATACATAATCTGCTGTGGTGGGTGTAAAACATTCAGGCTCTGGATTAACAGTAATGCTTAGTAATGGCAGTGTATGGTTGGAGAAGTGGGCCTGTGATTACAGGTCAAGTCTCAGTTATACTGCTGAGGTACTTAATCTGATATGCTCCAATAAAAGTAAAAGTATAAGAAGTACCCTGTGCAAGTCTCTCTGGATAAGAGATTCTCATCTACTAAATGCCTAAGAAAGAGAAAGAAATGTTAGATTCACGCAGGTTTTCTTTGCCTTTCCTTGTCAGAACTTACGAGTGGTGAGGGAAAGTACGAGCCCCCAACCCCCCCTTATGCCGCTGCTCCAAAATGTTCCTTATGGCATAATGGCCATAGTGTGGGAGAGTGACGGGGATTAACAGGGTAGAGGAACCCTGGCCGCCCCCCCCTGGGCTTTTTTGGGAGACGAGCTAAGAGGAGGCAGGTGTGAGAATCCCCCCGTACTGCGGCTGGGGAAGACCCACCCGTCACTGACACCATCAAGTTCCCATTTCTCCTCCTCCTTCATGGGGATCATCCAGTCCCTTTCATGTTCACCGCGCGTTGAGAAGCGTGGGACCTGGGAGTTTGCTGCTAATGCGTTTAGTGGCTCAACTTTTACAATTCATGTAATAGACCATTAGTACCATTGTTGGACAAAAATAACGTTTAATTCTTTATTATTTCAAAACCTTACGGGCACCCATAGCATTTTACCTATGGTGACTTATGCTCCTTATAGTCTTGCAGCTAAAATAAATCTCAAGTGAGTACCTCGTTATTATTGCATTTGAGCACCTGAATAGGAAAGCACCTTTATAGGACCTTTTTTAGCATTCTGAAATTGTGTGTATTGGAGCATTGCAGGCTACATTATAGATATACTGTACAGAGTTTTTGAACAAAGGAATGCAAATACTACTGAAATCAGAGATTGGCGTGTATTCACATAGATTCTAGATGCACAAATGCACAAATTACAAAGCAGCAACTGGCCAAATAATTATGGACTGTAAAATGGAATTTGACATTGGTTTACCAGTATTTGAAACCTAGGGATCCCCTTTGTTTCTCTACTGTCTGCCTGACTCACTATAAAGACAGTCTAAGGCCAGCTGGACTTGGAATGATTCATGAGTAAATGTCCTTTCCACATTTGAATGAAAACAAGTGTCCCTAGCTAATCACAAACAATTAATAACTCAGATCATAGCTAAGAGGCTGATTACAGATGTCTTTTTCTGAGCAATATTTTGGTGACTTTGACAATTTTGGTGTCTCACCCACCTGCTGCTTTGTCCATGAGACAGTAATCCGGCGAATTCTCAAAGTACACTAAGTCGTTCTTAGTGGCCTTCCTGAAGTCCTTGTTGGTCACTGCAAACCCTGTGCCGTCCTGGTTCATGGTGACCTCAATGGCCCCGTTGTACTTCTTACGGAGGTAGTCTCCAGTCTTTCTGAAGTCAGACATGGCCAACCAACAAGTCCTAAGTGTGCAGGAGCCACTGACTCCATGACATTTACATTCTAGCTTCATAAAACGCTTCACCGCCTGCAAGGACAAGAAAATATATCTAATGAATAAAACATCACAGTGTCACACAAAACACTGGTATTGACTGCAAACTCCTCATACCATGGCAGACATAAAAAATCAGGTGAAGTAAGTTAAATATGTAATAAACTGCTTTAATTATCAATTTGGTGCTGAGTAACAACAAAACCAACAGGCTACACACCCTTAGTTTTTTTTAACTGTTAGAAATCTTACTGGTGTCTAAATGGTTGAAGTTTACTACAACACCAGTGAAATGGGAATCATCCATCACACCTTGATGTAATGATGTTATCATTATCACGAGAGAAGCAGGTGACACTGGGTCACAGTTCTACTTCTCAACCACAACAAGCTGATCTAAGTATGAATAACGAATGAGACTTGTATTCATTGAGTGTCTCAGAATAGCAGTGCTGATCTAGAGATTCCCTTGTCATATCCTAATCTTAGCTATTAAGAGATAAAGCTGATTCTAGATCACACTTCTTTGTATGTCATGGTAGCGTGAGAGTGTTGATCTAGGGTTTCCCTTGTGCATACACTATATAGTCAAAAGTATGTCGACACCCCTTGGTCTGGGGCTGTTTTTCATGGTTCAGGCTAGGCTCCTTAGTTACAGTGAAGGCAAATCTTAGCACTACAGCATACAATGACATTCTAGACGATTCTGGGTTTCCAACTTTGTGGCAACAGTTTGGGGAAGGCCCTTTCCTGTTTCAGAATGACAATGCCCCCGTGCACATATAGAGGTCCATACAGAAATGGTTTGTCGAGATTGGTATGGAAGAACTTGATTGGCCTGCACAGAGCCCTGACCTCAACCCCATCAAACACCATTGGGATCAATTGGAAAGCCGACTGCGAGCCAGGCCTAATAGCCCGCATCAGTGCCCGACCTCACAAATGCTCTTCTGACTGAATGGAAACAAATCCATGCAGCAATGTTCCAACATCTAGTGGAAAGCCTTCCCAGGAGAGTGGAGGCTGTTATAGCAGCAAATGGGGACCAACTTCATATTAATGCCCATGATTTTGGAATGAGATGTTGGATGAGCAGGTGTCCATATACTTTTGGCCATGTAGTGTATCTTAATCTTATCCATTATGAGCTAAAGGCAAAACTAAAAGCTCTGGGATGCTCTGTGAATATGGACGAATATTGTTTGGGTTATTAGACAGGAGAAGGCCTGTTTAAGCACTTTTCTCTCCATTTGTGTTGTCCCCGCCATCATCCGGAGTGTGAAGTATGAAATACGGGGCATTGACAGTCGAGGTCTTCACAGGTCCAAAATGTCATACCTGATATATTAACATGTATAAATGCATACCTGAGTGCATATGTTCAGTTATATAGGGTATTATGAACCTGACCTCTATAGGGCATTATGCACCTGACCCAGCTGGACCTGGCAAGTCACAATTCTGGAACCATACCCACTCAGGCCTCGGATTGGGTCTTGGGTATTTTGGTTCCAGTACACCCGTGAAGACCTCTGGTCAATCGGAAAGGTGACCGCGCTCTCACCGTCCTCCCACAGCGGTTGTTGTGCAGGTTCATTAGCGCCCGTGCATCTTTGACCGTCTTCTCCTTGGCGTCCACGAAGCCCTTGGCGAACTTGATGCCGTAGTTGATGTTGTCACTGCAGCCGCCCCAGTCAAAATCCCCCCTGTCGTCGCTGGCCCGGCCCCTCTTGTGGGGGTCACAGTTACACGTCTTGAGCTCCCCCTGGCTGCATGCCCTGGTAATGGCATAGACCACTCCGGCTGAGGAGATGGCGTACACGAACGCGGCCTCGCGGCTGCCTATGTAGAATACATTGATGAAGAGGGTTAACTATGAGCATTTCTTTTCTCATTTATTATAAAAAAAATGGAAAAAAATAAATATATATATATATATATATATATAGGAGGAAGCAGAGACAGTTGTGTATGTACACAATGTCTGGAATTGTCTGTAAAGATGTATGAACCATGAATGTGACTGTTCCATTTTTAAATATTATTGTACATTTAATCCTTCTCAAATGAGCAGTGCTTTGCTGTATAAATTGTTTAAATATGGCCACTTTGATTTGGCAATCTTCACCGCGTTAGCTCGTCAACCCCCAAGGCAAGAAATGTCACGCTGTGTGCACGCTCCGCTTTTAAAAGTGGATGATCAACAACGCCTTCACACGAATAAACACTGCCTCGGAGTCTAAGTACTTTAGCCGTAGTGCATGTTTGCGCCGCCGCTGACTGTCAGGTGAGTGGCATGGGGCCTGTGGAACGCGAGCGTGGCCGGTATTCCTCCGTCTCTCCCTGACAGCTGTGCGGTTAAGGCTGAGGGGCTGGCGAGGCCGGTCGGCATATGACCGCGTTCGGAGTACCTGTGCGTGTTTTCACTTAGAGGAAAGCAGGTTATGGATTATTGAGGCCTTGCTCGGCTTTCTCTTTTTTCATTCCGTCTCATGAAGTGAATCGGAGCAAGGGGGCGATAAGTGAGGGAGTGGGCCTTCCGTCTGTCTGCCAGAAACATCTATCCAAATATTTACAGCTCCTATTACTGTTTATACATGGCCCATGTGGATGCATCGACCTGTCTGCTACTTGTGTTCTGAGAACATCCACCCTGTCAGGCTGCAATTATAGAGAGGTATTGGACAAGCCTGATAATGACATAGCATTGTACCAAAATGGACATACAAATAATTGACATTTGTATTACCCAGCAAAACGGTTAACATATATTGCATAATACTGTATATATGATTCAATGTAATATTTTCAAATATTAACCAACTTTAAACTTTATATAATATAAGTGTATTATGCTTGTGTAATTCAATTCTATGCTGAACAGCGACATCAATATGCTTCCTTCAGACGTGAATGTTCATGATGATGACGCTACTTTGATTACCTTGAAGCTGAGAGTTAAACATTCTTGTCGATGTGTGAACATGGTTGTGAATTCCCAGTCTCCGGCTCAAAGTTCACGCAGCAAACAGGAACAAGTGGTAAAATTCTCAAACTCACAATAACCCCACCCCCCCCCCCCCCCACCCCCAGAAGGGAAAACTTTATGATCATGAAAGACGAATTGCCTTTCCCCAGAAGATGACAGCATGTCTGGAGAAATGCAAACCATTCTCTCGCCTGCTCTGGGTTTGGGTTTCTGGCACTGATGCACGGGGAAGATGACAACAACCATGCTTCTACTTCTACTATTTATTGACCATGCGTGGCAGTCCATTCACAACTGTAAACAAGCAAGAACTAGTGTCTGTGTGTGTGTGTGTGTGTGTGTGTGTGTGTGTGTGTGTGTGTGTGTGTGTTTGTGTGTGTATGTTTGTGTGTGTGCGTACATGTGTTTCTGCGGGTGTGTGTGTGCATGTGCATGTTTCTGTGTGGGCGTACATGTGTTTTAGTGTGTGTGTGTGTGTGCATGCTTGTGTATGTGCATACATGAGTTTGTGTGTGTGTGTGTGTGTGTGTGTACATGTGCATGTTTGTGTGTGCTTGTGTATGTGCATAAATGTTTTGTGTGTGCATGTGTGTGTGTGTGCGTACATGTGTGTGTGTGTGTGTGTGTGAGAGTATAAGTGGTTTAGAGGACTGTACATTTGTACAGCCCTGGTTTCCATGAGATAGGCTTTTTGGTCACACTCCTGTGATGTATTAAGGCTGATTTACATAGAGAGATTTCCTCTGACAAAACTCAAGGCCCAATACATTATTCACCTTCATCCACATGTGCACATTTCTACACACTGTACTTTTTATCCACTAAATGTCTTTTTTTCCAAACTAAAGCAAAAGCAGTGCAAAACAAGCATGGAAGGGTTTTGGGGTGTAGCGCTTACAGAAATGGAATATATTGCAATATATTGTACATTCGTGGACTTTCTGGAAGATAAAATGGCAAATATATTTAGCAGCAATTAATTATTTTATGTGAATAGCTGGAAGCGTGAATAATGTGCATACTTGCCCATATATTGTTAAGTATTGATAATATATTTGATAGTATATTGTTGAATATATTGCATTATACTGCATTTTGGTAAGGGCGCATTGGGGTAAGAAAGGAAAAAGGCACACACACTTACTGCGCAGCATGACCCGGCCGAAGACGGTGTGGTCACGGTCAAGCGTGCTGCAGTTCCAGCGGTGGTGGCGGAACTGGTGCTGGCACTCGCGGATCCACTCCTTGGCGCCCTCGCCAATGGACTGCATGATGTCGGGGTGCTTCTGGCACAGCTGGCGCTGTTTGTTCACCAGCCCTGGGATGTTGTCACAGATGACCCTCGCCCCCAGCGCCCCGATGTACCTGCGCCCACAGAAACAGACGGTCAATCCGTGGTCTTCTAGCAATCCACCGACCCATAAATTGCATTTGATACGGACTATTTGGGGTCAGCTCTACTTTATGTTCAGCTCATGAATTGAGAAATGCCTATAATGTTAAATGAGGATTTTAAGGTCAATTAACTTTTTATTTGATTAATTGAAATGGAATTGACCCAAACAAATAACAGATTTACAAATCACTTTAGGTGAACACCTTATGTAGCCTACATATAAACAGTATTATATAAATGTCACAAAAACAAGACTAGGTCAACCTAGTGCATGCCGGGCGCTGGAGGTCTATCATTAGGGGAGAACCAGGTCGAAAGATTAACTTTTTACATTCATCCGGTTTACTCGAAAGTCAATAGAGCTAGAGAGGCCATATTTTCTGACAAACAACTCGTATGTGTCCCTCACTAATAGCAACGGGAATTTTGTTACCAGAATAAACAAGTCGGATATAAATAGGCCGCAAACAGGATGAGTGCAATTAGGGGTGGGAATCAAGAACCGGTTCCAAGTTGTCCGATTCCTCGGAATCGTACGCCTTCGAGATTATCGATTCTCTTATCGATTCCAGCATGTATTCCCGACAGCTACGCATAGCAAAACAACGTCATGTCATGCACGCCATCGTTTTTCATTCAGTCAGCGCATGATGGCAAGCAGAGTTTGGCGCCCCGTCTAAAAATATAAAATGTAAACGTCATTTTTAAAAAACTAATACTACTGCTACTGTCATTTAAAAATCAATAGAAAATGTGTTCGCAGAAGCTCCAAGTGTAAAACTACAGTGTTTTGATTGGCGGTAGACTAATCTGACAACGATTGCCTGCTTGGCGATGCACAGGTGAATAGCCTAGATTTGGAAAGCTAATAACTAACCTAAATTAGCTAAATGATAATCTTCAATCTTCGTCATCTTCAGCAAATAAGAGAAGCCAGTTTGCCTCGGGTAACGTTAAAGATCTCATCTTTCTTCCATGTAAATGTATAGGCTAAATGAGATAGGGGAGAATGGTGACAGTTGAGACTGTTCGGATAATACAGAAACCAACGCAAATGTTACGCTGCAGCTTATGAAACACGCCTAGGAGCGTAACTAACTCATAAGTAAAGTTTGCGATCTTCGTCAGAGAATGAAACTACTAAACATCCCAATCACAGAGCAGCGGTTAAACAACACTATTTTAGCCATCTTTTTTATCAGTTAAACTGATCATTTATCCTCTCTTCTCGCGTCCTTTTTCATTATTTTCCGGTGTTTAATGGCCTGGGAGCAAATAATATTTAAGGAATCGATAAAGAATCGGATCGATAATGGCATCGGTATCAATAAAATCTAACGATTCCCATCCCTAAGTGCAATGTGTCTTAATTTCGTCGATGCCGTGCCGAATCGGGACGAAATAATCACGTGAGGAAAAGTGTGCTTTAGCGGTCTATCTCTGTCTTGTTGTTTTTTATGCTCATTCCTTTCAACAAATGTACTGTCAGGCAAAATACCATGTTAGGGACGAGTGAATGAATAATGGTATAAGTTTAAAATCCATGAAAATCAACCATGCGTCAAGAGCATAATGTTGCATAATTAATAGAATTTTGCATCGCAACGTTAAACGGTCTGAAATTGATTATTTAATAGCAACTCACCTTTATTAATAGCTACTAGACATCATTTATTGATGCTTATTATACCACGGCATTGTTGAATACTCGGATCTGATGGGGTCAATACGCATTCCAAGGTTGTGCGTTGATTTTAACCACGGCCTTTTAACAAGTGTGTCTTTCGTCCCGCTCGTGTCTCACTTGCTTTCAACTTGGCTAGCAGCTAAGTCTCGCAAGCATGCCATTCGAAACCTATGCTGTCCTTTAGTCAACAGTTGTGTTAAGAAAATTATGCATGTTTGGAAAATTCTAAACATAAATACACTTATACAACCGAAAAACACTTCCGGTTTCGATATTTTACTTTCAGCGGTCAAAAATAACGTTGGTCTAGCACTCCGCCAAAACGGGACGCACATCACTGGTTTTTTGCAGAGTGAAATGATTACACGTGTCACATACTGACTGATCTACGGCATTCGGGTTTCTGTAGTTTTCGCGAAAATCGATGTTATTCTTTCGTCTCGGTTCTCCCCTATACACATTGAACGTTAATGAACTAGGTCGGTTTGTTTATTTACGCAAACGATCAGCTGTGCTCGATATCCTATCTTAGACTTGTCGCATCTAAACTTAGACAATGCTTCAAAATGAGTGAACTATCCCGTTAATGACAAGCCCTGAAAACAATTTACCGACACAGAAGCATCTTTGGCGAGTTGCTAATTTCGGGGTTTACCCCAATGCGTGCATGATCATAACCGATTCAAAAGCCAATCAACCGTTTTCGTGGATCATATGCGGTCCAATTTGACTTTGAAATAAATCCCCCAAGCAGGAAAAAATTATACTTTGCATTTATTGCTCATTGTCGTTTTTATAATGTTAATTATTGTATTTATTTCAGTTTTTAATTGTTTATGGCTGTTATACTGTACTATGTTCCCAGGGGTAGGCCTACTGTATTCTTTCTTACAGCCGTCTGTAATGAGAATAATGACAAACTTGGTGCATACATTCACTTTTATTGCACGTATAGCAATAAAAAACGTACCTCTTAACGCAATTACATTAAATTAAATCAATGCAAAATAGATAGCCTATCGTCTTCCAATGCTAATCCTAAAGGCGACAAAAGTCGCTAATAAATGTGGCGAGGAAATGGGATATGTTGCATGGGGAAAATTGGAAATAGATAAATGAGTTGGAAAATAAAAAAGAGCCAGTAAATTATAAATGGGAGAGTAAAATAAATTATTTTAAAATTTATTTTATTGACTGATTGGAGGCTAAGGAAATTATTAAAACTTTTTTATTTTTCACGGTCCAGATAACCCATTCGTGACTTTTTCCCCCGACCATGACCGAATGGGCGTGTTCTGCTGACGTTTTTCACTAAACCACGTGATGCGGGATAGCCCGACATGGTCAAAACGAGTCCAATGCACACGGCTCTTAAAGGCACTGAAGAGGTCATTTGATTAGCTATGGTGCAGCTGAAGCACACCCACTGATAAATATTCAGCATAACCCAGCCCATTTTCAACCTGTGCAGCGCGCTGTGAGCTCAGCTTTGCGCTCCTCGCCTCTGGTTCCGAAAATAGCGAAATTCAGTAGCCACGCCCAGTGCGCCATACGCTACCCTACGCCATTGACTTGACGGCTCGCCGCACGCCAGCGCTTCCCGGAAAATAGAGCCCATAGTCTCACCCATAGAGCGTATATGAGTTCAGTGGTCTCACCTGGCGGGCAGTGCGAGCGCGAGCGCGAATCGCAGTGTAATTTAGCCCAAAATAGCATTCCACCGCAGTAAAATTTAACTGGGCCGCTCCCTCTTGACGGACACCCCCACCCCCCCCCCCCAGCAGCAGCTTCCCTCCCACTTCAGGGCAGGGCGAGTCACCAAATTATTACCAAAAGAGCTCAGGCGCGTGTAAATCCGTGACGAAATTGCTACCTCGCCAATTTGCAAATAGAGGAAATAGAGCCCCAAATTTGCAGTTACGCTGCTCGCTCTGGACTGACACACCTCCACCAGCGACTCTCCTCCCACTTCCGGCGCACAGCGAGTCAAACGGGCTCAGGAGTGTTACAATACATTCCGAAAATGTCACTTCGCCAATGCACTGGCTCGCCACCCGCCATGCGCCTGAATTAATCTTGTAGGTGTTCTGTAAATGTGTAGGTGTGTTCAAATAGACTCACCATATGTCTCAAACATAACAATCACCTAATTTAAAATTAATATGTAAATTAATATTTTCTTCTGATAATAATCAATAAATAATTAAACATAATAAAGAACGTAAACCTACATTTTAATATAAGACTCTCTTTTTCTGACAATATGTCAACACTGTGAGCAGGAAAATTTAAATAAAGTAAGGCATCAGAATTCTTCCTCATGCAATTCAGTGGATTCATGCAACCCAGCACCCACTGTTTTAAGTGCACAACACACTTAATGAGTGGACATGTTTGCTGTGTCCCACTCCTAGTTAAAGCATAGCCTGGTATATGTTCCAATAAGGATTTACAATCTAAAGCATTCCATACTAGTTACATACGACAATATAAAAACTTGAATCTTGAATCTACAAAGCTTTTAAAAAATGTTTTTCCTGCAAAAAAAATGTACACTGTACCTAATATAATGCTTAATCTGACTGGTGTCAATGATCGGTGTAAAGTGGATTAGCCTACATACAGTAAGTCATTTACTTATGCGTCTATACTTATGATAAATGAGGCATTTTTTCTTTCTCATCTCGTGACCTGTCTCAACTCCTCTATCGGCCCACCACTGGGACCTGCTGACTCCCCGCAGTTTAGGAACCACTGTTTTGACCCAGGACACCTGTGGAAAACGCCACTGCTAAACCTCCTTAATCAATTTATCTGTTAAAGATGGCTCCTCTCATATCCTGACCACAGTGGTGGTGGGGTGGGGCTACAGTTGTGTTTGGGTGTAAAACAGTTCCACTCCTGTTAAGGCTCACTAATTCCCCATCCTTCACCATTTTCCGTGCAGGTAATGCTGGACAGAGTTAGCGAGCTCTGACATACCCCCCATCTACCTCCTGACCCCCACCCAGAGCCAGACATATAGTAACACTAAGCATCTCATAACCCCCCTGACTATAACCCCTGTCAGTGTAAATCACAATAGTGAGTCACTCTGCTTATCATTCTAGCCAGAGTAACTGTAACTCTCCTGTATAAGTTAGTGTAGTCATATGGACTTATACGGAACTAGTTTTCACGTGCAAGGGAAAATGTACAGCCAAATGATTTTCTGTAAAATTCCTGTGGTGACCTTTCATCTCATTAATTACAGTCATGCATTACATGCATTCTCAGCTCAAGACCTAATACACACACAGGCTCACACGTACACACACGCACGCATGTGTGTGTGTGTGTGTGTGTGTGTATTGGGACAGCTGCAATACCTCAAGATAATGACTTAATTACTAAAATATGTACTTCACCTCTATGTACAGAAAGTCCAGATGTGCAATTGCAACATCTACTCCAGGAATTGTATATGTACTGTATGTCTAGAAATATTTTTCATAGGTGTTTCCACCAGGCAGCTGAATGGAGGCTTATTAGGTGCAGGGTCTGGAAGATAGCAGATGCATGTGGTCGTAACCAAAAGGAGGTTGTGATTAAGGTTATCTCTGTTACGATCCTGATACGGGACGAACCCAAGTGCAACGACCAGGAGACAGATTACAGGAAGTGGAACTTTATTAAGCGTTGGGGTGGTCCCAAAGCTGTACACGGGAGCAAAACAGGTTAGTTAGTTAACACAGGATAGCGTCCAACTGAGGACTGCTCCAAGCCGGAGCTGGACTTGAGGAAACACGGAACTGTTCCAAGCCGGAACTGGACTTGAACGGAGGTGTCTAAAACACCGGAACTGGACTGGAACTGGACTGGAACTGGACTGGAAACTGGATCGGAACTGGACTGGAAACTGGACCGGAAGGTCCACTCAGGAAACGGGAACGGCACGGAACTTGTTCCAAGCCGGAACTGGACTTGAACGGAGGTGTATAAAACACCGGAACTGGACTGGAACTGGACTGGGAACTGGACTGGAAACTGGACCGGGAGATCCACTCAGGAAACGGGAACGGCACGGAACTTGTTCCAAGCCGGAACTGGACTTGAACGGAGGTGTATGAAACACCGGAACTGGACTGGAACTGGACTGGAAGCTGGACCGGAAGGTCCACTCAGGAACACAGGGGACGGCACGGGACTTGTTCCAAGCCGGAACTGGACTAGAACGGAGGTGTCTAAAACACCGGAACTGGACTGGAACTGGACTGGAAACTGGACTGGAGCTGGACTGGAAACGGGATCGGAACTGGGCTGGAACAGGACTGGAAACTGGACCGGGTAGCTTGAGTAACCGGGCAGAAAGCAGAGGTTAAAGGCAGGGTGTTGTGACAGGACTGTAGCTGGTGAATGCACCGCCGAGTTGGAAGGTGCGGCGTAGCTCGGGCAATACTGGCGTAAGCCGGCTGGCATGCAGAGGTCCTGGTACTGCAACACGAGTACGGGAGGTACGTAACACGGGGAGGACAAACACAGCTGCGGGAAGACTGGAACTGCGGCGTCTGGAGGTTTTGAAGGGAAACAGGTAAATGCATGCAGCAGCGAAAGATTAGCAGAGATAGCTACCAGTCAGGAAACCAGGCGAACAGGTATGAACCAGCAGGTTCACAAACACTGGACCAGAAACGGGATACGAAACAAACACGGTAGGTTAGTCAACGAACTGGCGCTGAATAGCAGCCAGCCAGGGGTTTAAATGGTGCAGGAAGTGAAGGAGAAAACGAGAAACAGGTGTGATGTTAAATCAGGAGTGATTGCCGAAGCACAGCAGTGAGGAATGTGAGTAACGAGAGGGGCGAGTGATAGGCGGAAGCTAAAGTGGAAAATGAAACCAAAAGTACCCGAGGGAGACGCCCAGTCCACAGCCAGGAGGGAAACACGGACAAGGGATCCAACATGACACGGAAGGAAACAAGGAAAACATGGAAAACGGACAGGACGGGAACGGAACGTTACAGTACCCCCCCCTCAATGTACGCCACCTGGCGTACCCGGAGGCCTGGTCTTGTCAGGGAACTGTTCGTGGAAGTCTTGGATTACTGAATGGTCCAAGATCAGGCTCTTGTGGAGCCACGACCTCTCCTCAGGACCGTACCCCTCCCAGTCGACGAGGTATTGGAAACCCCGGCCCCTGCGGCGGATATCAATAACACGGTTCACCGTGTAGGCCGGGGCGTTGTCAACAACTCGGACGGGAGGAGGCGGGATGGTAGGGGTACTGAGGGGGCTGGAGGAGACAGGCTTAACCTGGGACACATGAAACACCGGGTAAACTTTGAGGGAGGCGGGGAGGGAAAGTTTAACAGACACCGGGTTAACTAGACAAATGATGGGGAAGGGACCAATAAAACGGGGCTGAAGCTTTCTGGATGAAGAGGGAAGGGAGATGTTTGCAGTGGAGAGCCAGACCTGCTGACCGGCCCTATACTGTGGGGCTGCGGTCCTGTGAAGGTCCGCCAGACGTTGGGAGCGGGAATTGGCGTGAAGGAGTGCGGTGCGTGTGAGTCTCCAAATGTTTTTACAACGAAGGACATGGGCCCTAACAGAGGGGACAGCTATCTCGGCCTCCTGGGTCGACAGAAGAGGGGGTTGATAGCCTAAAGCACACTCAAACGGGGATAGGCCAGTAGAGGCACTCTTAAGGGAGTTATGTGCGTACTCGACCCAGGGGAGAAAACGGCTCCAAGAGGCAGGATTGCGCACTGTAACGCACCGCAGGGCGGCCCCCAGGTCCTGGTTCGCCCTCTCTGCCTGACCATTAGACTGGGGATGGAAACCCGAGGAAAGACTAGGAGAGGCACCCAGGGCTGCACAGAACGCCCTCCAAACTCGGGAGGAGAACTGGGGCCCACGGTCTGACACGATGTCAGAGGGGATCCCGTGCAGCCTGACCACGTGTAGCACCAAGAGCTCAGCGGTTTCAAGGGCGGACGGGAGCTTGGGGAGGGGAACAAAGTGAACCGCCTTGGAGAACCGGTCCACTATTGTCAGAATGACGGTGTTACCTTCTGACAACGGCAGACCGGTTACGAAGTCCACACCAATGTGACTCCAAGGACGGCCAGGGACGGGGAGGGAAAGGAGAAGACCGGAGGGAGGCTGGTGGGAAGCCTTGCTCCTGGCGCACACCGAGCAGGCCAGGACGAAGGCACGGGTATCCCCTTTAAGGGTAGGCCACCAGAAACTCCTCCTGACGAGGGCGATAGTTCTGGCGACACCTGGGTGACATGCCAGGCACGAGGCGTGAACCCATTCGAGGACCTGGGAGCGGACGGAATCGGGGACAAAAAGACAGGAGTTAGGGTTATTGCGGGGGTCCGGTTGGGAAGTCTGGGCGGCCTTCACAATGCCCTCAATCTCCCAGGAGACCGCAGCCACCACACAGGAGGCCGGCAAAATGGGCTCCGGATCAGCAGGACTGGAGGGAGGGGAAAAAATGCGGGACAGGGCATCTGCTTTAATATTACGGGAACCAGGGCGGAAAGAAACAGAGAAATTAAAGCGTGCAAAAAATAACGACCATCTAGCCTGACGAGAATTGAGCCTCTTGGCAGATCTTAAATAAATGAGGTTTTGATGGTCGGTAAAAACAAGAAAAGGGGTACCTGCCCCCTCCAGCCAGTGGCGCCACTCCTCAAGAGCCAGTTTTATCGCCAGCAGTTCCCGATCCCCGACATCGTAGTTCCTCTCGGCGGAGGACAGCCTCCGGGAGAAGAATGCGCAGGGATGGAGCTTGCTATCAGAGGCGGACCGTTGAGACAGAATGGCCCCCACGCCGGTGTCGGAGGCATCCACCTCAACGACAAACTGCCGAGAAGTGTCAGGGTGAAGGAGGATAGGTGCTGAGGAAAACCGAGCCTTGAGTAGCTCGAAAGCTCGCTGGGCATCGGAATTCCAACAGTAAGGCAGGGCAACGGAAGTGAGTTTAGTCAGGGGAGCAGCAATGGAACTGTAATTGCGAATAAAGCGGCGGTAGAAATTTGCAAACCCCAGGAACTGTTGAAGGTGCTTGCGGGAGGTGGGTTGGGGCCATTCTGTCACCGCCTTGATTTTCACAGGGTCCGCCCGGATACTGCCCTCCTCGATAATGAAGCCGAGGAACGGGACCGTGGAAGCGTGGAAGGAACATTTCTCAGCCTTAACAAACAGCTGATTCTCCAACAGCCACTGGAGAACCTCTCGAACGTGACGGACATGCTCCTGCGGGGATTGAGAAAAAATTAAAATATCATCGATATAAACAAAAACGCTCCTCCCTAGGAGGTCCCGCAGGACGTCGTTCACCATGCTCTGGAAGACTGCTGGGGCGTTAGTAAGGCCGAAAGGGACCACCAGGTATTCGTAGTGGCCCAACGGGGTATTAAAAGCAGTCTTCCACTCGTCCCCCTCACGGATACGCACCAAGTGATACGCATTCCGGAGGTCGAGCTTGGTGAACGTCACAGCTGGAGAGAGGGCTTCAAAGGCGGTGTTAATGAGGGGAAGAGGGTATTTGTTACGGATGGTGACCTGGTTGAGGCCCCGGTAGTCGATGCAGGGTCGCAGGGAGCCATCCTTCTTCCCAACGAAGAAGAACCCTGCACCGACTGGGGATGAAGAGGGACGGATAATACCCGAAGCGAGGGAGTCGTGGATGTATTCCTCCATGGCTAGTTTCTCCGGTCCAGACAGACTGTAGAGGCGTCCCGATGGCAGTTTAGCTCCAGCCAGTAGGTCAATGGCGCAGTCATACGGCCTGTGAGGAGGTAAGGACAGAGCACGTGATTTAGAAAATACTTGCGCGAGGTCGTGATACTCGCTGGGAACATTCGTTAAATCCGGTATAGGTTGCATGGAACAGGGTTTACTGGGCCCCGGAGGGGGTAGTGCAGAACGGAGACAGCTGGCTAGACAGTGGGCACTCCACGCCAGGATGCGACCGGCTTTCCAGTCAATATGGGGATTGTGGAGGCGAAGCCAGGTCTGACCTAAAACCAGAGCAGATTGTTGGGAGTTAATCAGTAATAGCTGAATGGACTCCCGATGATTGCCAGATAGAACTAATTGGATAGGAACGGTGGAGTGGGTAACTAACCCCAAACTCCTGCCGTCCAGAGCTAGAGCTGAAATGGGTGAAGTGAGACGTTCCGTGGGAATGCCGGCCCTCCTGGCGAAGGTGATATCCATGAAGCTGGCGTCAGCTCCGGAGTCAATTAGGGCCGAAGAAGATAGGGTCTTGTCCCTCCAAAGGAGCGTAGCCTTGAACATGAGGCGGTCCTGGGCAGCATGGTTGGGAACGATGGGGCTCGTCAGTACGCCCAGTCTTACTGGCGAGCCCCTTCTTTTGGGCGAATGGGACAGGAGGCGATCTGATGGCCAGGCTTGCCGCAATAGAAACAGGATCTGGTGCGCTGACGGCGCTGACGCTCCTCGGGATTGACCGCAACTCTGCCCAGTTGCATGGGCTCTTCCTCGGACCCGGCCGTAGGCGCCCGAGATCCAGTGATGGAGTGTGAATGAACATTAGAGACGACGGAGGGCGAATGACGCCCGGAACTTCCTCCCCGCTCCCGGGCCCGGATGCGGAGACGATTATCGATGGCTATAGCGAGGCTGATGAGGCTATTAAGGGAGTTGGATTCCTCCCGAGTGGCAAGCTGGTCCTTGAGTTCCTCGCTGAGAGCTTGGCGGAAAGCCCCCTGGAGGGAGGCGTCATTCCATCCTGACTCCGCGGCGAGGGTACGAAACTGAATGGCCATTTCTGCGACACTGCGGTTGCCTTGGCGAACTTGAAGCAGACGCTGGGTAGCGTCACGTCCACAGGTCGGGTGTTCAAACACACGTCGCATCTCTGCCGTAAAGGCTGCGAAGTTGCTGCATAACGGAGCCTGGCTGTCCCAGATGGATGTAGCCCACTCCAGGGCGCTCCCTCCCAGGCTGCTCATAATGAACGCGATCTTGCTGGAGTCAGAGGCGAAGGAGGAGGGCTGCATCCGAAACACTATGTCACATTTAAGTAGAAATTCACGACATCTCCCCAACCCCCCGCGATATAACTCGGGGTGTTGTACACGGGGCTCACGGCTGGAAGTGGGAGCCGGTGCCTCCGGATGGGGTTCGGGAGAGGAAGGAGTAGGGTTGGCTGGAATCCGTAGTAGCGGTTGGTGGAGCGAAAGTTGGGATACTTGCTCCGTGATGCCCCTAACTACTTCCAGCACATCATCCAAACGGCGACCCTGTTGGTCGCTGATCGCAGTTTGGCAGGAGAAGGCGTGGCGAATCTGTTCCAGATCGGCTGGGTCCATATTGTGGGCCAGTTCGTTCTGTTACGATCCTGATACGGGACGAACCCAAGTGCAACGACCAGGAGACAGATTACAGGAAGTGGAACTTTATTAAGCGTTGGGGTGGTCCCAAAGCTGTACACGGGAGCAAAACAGGTTAGTTAGTTAACACAGGATAGCGTCCAACTGAGGACTGCTCCAAGCCGGAGCTGGACTTGAGGAAACACGGAACTGTTCCAAGCCGGAACTGGACTTGAACGGAGGTGTCTAAAACACCGGAACTGGACTGGAACTGGACTGGAACTGGACTGGAAACTGGATCGGAACTGGACTGGAAACTGGACCGGAAGGTCCACTCAGGAAACGGGAACGGCACGGAACTTGTTCCAAGCCGGAACTGGACTTGAACGGAGGTGTATAAAACACCGGAACTGGACTGGAACTGGACTGGGAACTGGACTGGAAACTGGACCGGGAGATCCACTCAGGAAACGGGAACGGCACGGAACTTGTTCCAAGCCGGAACTGGACTTGAACGGAGGTGTATGAAACACCGGAACTGGACTGGAACTGGACTGGAAGCTGGACCGGAAGGTCCACTCAGGAACACAGGGGACGGCACGGGACTTGTTCCAAGCCGGAACTGGACTAGAACGGAGGTGTCTAAAACACCGGAACTGGACTGGAACTGGACTGGAAACTGGACTGGAGCTGGACTGGAAACGGGATCGGAACTGGGCTGGAACAGGACTGGAAACTGGACCGGGTAGCTTGAGTAACCGGGCAGAAAGCAGAGGTTAAAGGCAGGGTGTTGTGACAGGACTGTAGCTGGTGAATGCACCGCCGAGTTGGAAGGTGCGGCGTAGCTCGGGCAATACTGGCGTAAGCCGGCTGGCATGCAGAGGTCCTGGTACTGCAACACGAGTACGGGAGGTACGTAACACGGGGAGGACAAACACAGCTGCGGGAAGACTGGAACTGCGGCGTCTGGAGGTTTTGAAGGGAAACAGGTAAATGCATGCAGCAGCGAAAGATTAGCAGAGATAGCTACCAGTCAGGAAACCAGGCGAACAGGTATGAACCAGCAGGTTCACAAACACTGGACCAGAAACGGGATACGAAACAAACACGGTAGGTTAGTCAACGAACTGGCGCTGAATAGCAGCCAGCCAGGGGTTTAAATGGTGCAGGAAGTGAAGGAGAAAACGAGAAACAGGTGTGATGTTAAATCAGGAGTGATTGCCGAAGCACAGCAGTGAGGAATGTGAGTAACGAGAGGGGCGAGTGATAGGCGGAAGCTAAAGTGGAAAATGAAACCAAAAGTACCCGAGGGAGACGCCCAGTCCACAGCCAGGAGGGAAACACGGACAAGGGATCCAACATGACACGGAAGGAAACAAGGAAAACATGGAAAACGGACAGGACGGGAACGGAACGTTACAATCACCTCTTTCACTAAATATGACAGAGACTGAGTCAGCACCTTCTAAACACAACTGATTACTTTTAACTAGATCAAAAGCAGTTTAGATAGATGTGGAACATATTTTAAATAGGAGGAAAAATGCAACCTGTTACATTTAAATTTAATGCATTGTTAAACCCTGCCACTCATAAACTTATACAGTAAGTGGCTCTGTACTTCTCAGTTAAGAGACTGGGCCTGTATTCATGAAGCGTCCCAGAGTAGTAGTGCTGATGTCGGATCAGTTTTGCCTTTAACTCACAACAGATAAAGTTATGATATTGGAAGATGACACCTGATGCGAGATCAGCGCCGCTACTTTGAGATGCTTTATGAATACTGGTCCTGACTTACAATGATGGCAACAACTATGAGCTGAGCATATTTGATATTCAGATTTTTAAATCTGCAGTCTGTGAGCCGAAGAGCGTAACAGTTGATTACTGATTTCTCAAGTGCAGATGATCCGTGTTATAAGCGGTAATTGCTCTGGGATAGCTGTCGGAAGTGTGAAGGGCCTGGGGCTTGTCACGGCATGTCCCCTGGACCTCAGAGCACCCTCCTGGCAGGGCTCTAACATGCACGCTGGCCACAGCTCCACATCAGCCTCTTTTTTTTTTTACGGTGGCTGTAAATCATTAGCCCCAGGGCTACAATAACATGCCATAAAAGCTGCGCTATTAACAAAGTGTTGATTTTCACAAGATCCAGGGTGGCAGTGGTGAGAGCCAGGATCGGGGATATGAAGGAGGAGGAAGGGGATCTTATGGCCAGGAGAACTTCCTCTGCGAACGTAACTCTTTGAGTTCCTTAAACAGATCGACCTTGCACCTTTTTTCCCCTGGCTAAAGGGAGTATAAAATAACGTGAACTCCTTTTTCAGCCAACTTTATTTCAAGGCTTTGAGGACAAATTTAACTGTAAATCCCAGTTCAGATATAACTGTGACAGCAGGTGAGATGAGAATGATGGGTTTAAATTTATTTATTTATTGGTGAGTGTTGTTGAGTAAAGACTACACAGTCTGCATCAAAATAATGGTTGAAAAAAACTGTTTCCATAGCAACAAGCATATGAGTTGGTTGACGGGTCCATCTCATCTTTAGTGGACATTGTAAAAAAAACTTCTAAAATTGTGAACACTCACACTGAACAAAATTTCACATGAGTATGTTCTAGAATGTCTCATCGGTAGATGACGTTTTGATCTTAAATGGCTGTTAAAGAGCCAAACTTGTGTTCATTTGAACATCACCAAATAATTTGGTAATTTGTTACCACAAGGAAAGTAGGAAACAAAGAGTTCTTAAACAAAGAGAGAATACTTTGACAGTCATGTTTATACATTTAGAAAACTATTGGGTCAAGAAAATTAAACCCAGGAAAATGCTGGACACTCCCAATGACAAAACAGAAAGATATGTATTATTATAGGCAAAATTATTAAATTATTGCTTCATGCAACACACTTCAAATGAAATTGTGTTTATTCTTAATTCCTCACCAAGTCTTTTTCACACAAACCTAAAAGTTATTTCAGGATACAATCTGATATGTAAAATTCTTCAAACAATGTTTTATTTTTCATGGGAGAGCTAAATGTACATTTTAACATTGTGTAAATAACAATTAGTTGATTCCACATCTACATGCAACTAAATGTTCAAAGATTTGATATAAAAACCTCTACATAGAGACCCTCAGATGGAACACCCACGAAATGGAATTTGTACAACAGATAATGTGTACACCTTATCACCTACAAGATTAAACACAAGTTCCCGGTGGGTAACAGTCTCAACATTAGGTTTAGTCCTGAATCACAATCAATCTTTCTCACAGAAATTAACTTATGTTGCACGAAAGACTCCATTTTGAAAGTTGCTCTTCTCTGACCCATTGCTATTATTAAGACCTCCTGTGATATAGCCTAAAGTCCGGAGGTGACAGGTAAAATGCTTTAATCAAGAGGATTCTAGTTTGCATTCTGCTCAAGAACTACCATGCCAAACCTAGATACTCAAATCTGACCCTGGAGGGGTATACAGGTGGTCGAGCAGGTTCTCGTGGAAGGTGACAGTGAATAAATTGCAGTACATAAAGAATGAACATACAGAATAATATTGCAGTGTCCACTTGGGAAAACAGGAAGTGTGATGTGGAACGTGGATGTAATTCCCTCCTCAATTCACGACCATTCAACCTTGAATGGCAACAGTGCTATTCTCTTTTCCCCACTTTTCAAGTGATTGGAACATGACAGAGATCAGAAAGGAGTCCCAGAGTGCATTCTGGGACATGGGACAGAATGGAACAGTTGCCTTGGTGATATTAGAATAAATTCCTACTGATTGTCAGGGGTTTGGAAGAACGTAACTGCCGATTCCAGCCCCTGGAATCAGCAAGCATCACTGTGCCTGTCTGTTCCGAACTGTGGGATTGATTGCAGCGACCCCTGTGCTCTCCCAGCCTTGATGTACGCAAATCCAAATCCACTGGGTTGAACTAATCTCAATTCACGGTTACTGAGCAACACTAATTCAACACATTTTCCACTTTTGTGTATGGCAGACATCCAAAATAGTATGATTTAAGCCTCACAGCCCAGTCGGTAATACAGTAGCGTCAGATGAAATCTCTTTGGGGTAGCCTATTTACATTTCAGAGGTGCTTGTTAATGTGATGGACGTCACATGTTACTGAACCAAATGTTGAGGTAACTCCAATTGATCATAACTTTGTGTACATATAAAGTTATATTATCTTATAAATACAGATATGTTATACACTGCCCGGCCAAAAAAAAAGTCGCACACTGTAATATTTTGTTGGACCGCCTTTAGCTTTGATTATGGCGCGCATTCGTCGTGGCATTGTTTCGACAACCTTATGCAACGTCACAACATTTATTTCCGTCCAGACTTGCATTCATTTTTGGCCGAGATCTTGTATTGACGACGGGAGAGTCGAACCACTCCGTGAAGTCTTCTCCAGCACATCCCAAAGACTTTCAATGGGGTTAAGGTCAGGACTCTGGTGGCCAATTCATGTGTGAAAATGATTCCTCATGCTCCCTGAACCACTCTTTCACAATTTGAGCCCGATGAATCTTGGCATTGTCGTCCTGGAATATGCCCATTGATGGGATAACCTGGTCATTCAGTACATTCAGGTACTCAGCTGACTTCATTTTATTGTTGCATAACGTTGCTGAGCCTAGACCTCACCAATTGAAGCAACCCCAGATCATAACACTGCCTCCAGAGGCTTGTACAGTGGGCACTATGCATGACTGGTGCAACTGCCACTTTTTTTTTGGCCGGGCAGTGTATTAACTGTTGCACAAATACATTTCCTTTATTCTGTTAATGTGGACAGCAAACACAAGGCATGCTGTCTTGTGCACGTGCACATACATGGACAAAAATGCATACACACACACACACACACACACACACACACACACACACACACACACACACACACACACACACACACACACACACACACACACACACACACACACACATACAGAACACCAACACCAACATAATTTCTTAACATCACATTTAGTTCAGATTACTGAATTTTTTTAAATAAGTGCCTGGCAAATTAATGATTTTATGCCTTGTTGTTTATAGACACCAGCTGGGCCAAATATAGGTAGAGCCAGGAGGGCCTACATAAATTACATTTATTGCTCTATTATTGCAAAATTGGCGGCTAAACTGCTTTGCCTGTGTCATGAAAAAGAAGGCTATAATCCCCATTTGTGTTGCTAAAGACCTAAAAACACTAAAGACCTAAAAACACAATTAATTCACACACTTTTTTGAAATGGTTCTTTTCTGTGAAGAACACATCTCAGCTTTCAAAGAGCATGACTGAGGTGTGGTGTGCTGCTCGACTGCAACCTACTGCTTAAATTCCACAAAATTAAGACCAAAGCCCTTTGTACTTAGAATGGCTTTGAGGCCAACATCTGATTTTGGCAGGCAGTGCAAATTATTTTAATAGCAAATTTATTCTTCCTTTGCTGAGAGCATTCATGTTTTCCAAGTGCAGGTGGCTGAACAAAGCTGTCACTGACATATTTTAACAGCAGAAAGGGCACACTAAGTGCAATCACAGATGAGCCCAGAGTGTCACTGAAATGATTGACGCTGAAATTGCAGTGTTGGATTATTGCAGTAGAGCATCACACATTAAGATCAACGGGGTTACTGTATCAGTGGCAGACATGGGAAATTCCTGCCCTGGAGGGCCACAATTAGGCTGGTTTCCATTCGGCTTCAAGTATTCATTGTTTAACTGACGTAATTATTTGGATAGGTAAGTGGTGTACATCAGGTGTACAGTACATCGCTAGACAGTCTCTAAATAGATTCCCAATCTGAAAATTTGTATTCACATAGCTGATAAATAGTTTTATTTGAAAGTTTGGTGGGTCTGTACTATCTTACATGTTAAAAATAAATGTATACTTTAAATTCATAGTTTTGAAATTAACCATTATCAACGGCTAACTGACTATAACAGACGTACAGTATCATAATATCCATCGATTACTGCATTTCCATGCATGGACAGGTCTATGTGCCCTGGCATGTGATATATATATATATATATATATATATATATATATATATATATATATATATATATATATATATATATATATATATAATCGTAGAATTAAACTGCAATAGGTTCGTCCTGGCTTTCCTGAAGGACTATATTTTATTTATGTAATCTTCATATGGAGGTCACATATCATGGGTAGCAACGCAATTACTACTACCACTACTACTACTACTACTAGGCCTACTACTACTATTACTATTACAGTCGCACTACTGATAATAATAATAATTCCAGGGCTATTGTGGCATAATCATGTGATAATGAAAAACAAAAAACACTTCAAAATTGCTGTAGACAATACTGTGTTTATTTCCGATTGTGAGGCAATCCAATCTTGATCAGTGTAATTATTCATAGAAAGGAATTATTTGTATTGTATGTAATGTATGGTGTCCACTGAATATGCGTTGTTCCGCTGTTGAATTTCAGTTTTTCAAATGTAACCAATAGTTTGCGTATTAATGCAACACGGATTGAAGAAACTGTTACGGACTGAAAAACACTTATCGCTACATTATGTGATTAATAAAATTTTAATGAACTACACATTCTTTTCCAAGTGAAAATGGAGCCATCTTTTGTCTGGAACGAGTGTGGAACGAATGTTCCCCTAACATGGAGACAGTAATTCTCAACAGGTGTTACACCGCCTCCAGAATGTAAATCCTGTAAAGCTTAAGTTTACTCCCCGACATATTAAAACCATTCACACAACTTTTAATATTCTGATACTCGAACTCAGAAAAACGCATGATGAGTGATATATACTAAAGTGATGATTTATTTCAACCTCAAATGTTGAATACACACACACACAAACACACACACACACGCGCGCACACGCACACACGCTTAATGTATTTCATTTCCGAAGATGACATCGGAAAAACCTTCTGGACACTGTTATATTTTAAAATAAATAGTGTCCAAAAACTACTGTCGGCATTGGAATAGCCACACCAAATAGGCTACGTATTTCATTCTCGAGCACCTCCGTGCCGCATTGTTTTGTTAAACAGCAACAGTTTCCTTTCTTTCATAATGAAGGGCTGTGATCCCGCTGTGAGATTTCTAATTGACGGGCACCCTTTTAATCCCATCAAAAGCAACCTAGCGCCAATCCGTTCATTGCTGAGAAGCGAACAAAACTTTTAAAGGATTTGCAAGTATGCTTGAGTGAACGATACTCTTTGAATGCAACTAACAGAGTAGAGTAGGCTACTTACCACCATGAAGAATCCACTCTGGGTGTTAGCATGAGAAGGAGTATAATAAAGGCAACGTATAGCCTGGAGTTGGCATTTGAGCCGTCTGAAGAAGGTGCCCCGGTCCTGGACAGATGTCTTAATCCTGGGGCTCCCGTGGAAACCGTTGGTTTGCTGTAAATCCGGGAAGAACCCTGAACTTTGCTGAAACCAAACATTGTGTTCCCCCAAGTAGACAGATGGGAAAGCAAAAGAAAGTCCAGTAGTAGGCTACTATTTTCTCACTCTCAGAGCTGGACAACGCTGAAACCATGCATGCTTGTTCAGGTGAATTTTTCCATCTGGCTTGTGATGCTGCAGTATTTGCTTTATGTATAAATTTCACACGTGAGTTGTAAATTCACCAGGGCATGCCAAAATGTATTCCTCCTAAAAATCCAACAGAATTCTGTAACAGAATTGGAACTAAAATAATCCGAGCCAGGGGGCCGATTTGCGGAATAACCTACTGGGCATTGGAAGTCAAATTCGTTTCACTGAAATTTCATCTTCTTTGAAGAAAAAAAAAACAGTACTCCCCACTTGGATCAAATGTGCATTTCGGTAATATCAGGTATTGCTCATTCAGGGAAAGAACAAAAAAGGGACTCCTCCGGGTCTTTTCTCCTATGGGATATTTTTCATGGAATAGCCTCTAACCGTTATCAGCCAGTGAGTGAGATAAACTGAAGCGTTGAACTGAAGAAACTGTAAAACTGTGGGGTGGGGGGAAAAGGGGTGAGGGGCAGAAAAAATGTTGACAGCTCTCTTGCCTCTCTTTTCTCATTGGGCAGAGTCAATGGGGGACGGAGTGATGCTTTGTGTTCTTCTGTGGGATGCGTGACTCTCCGGCAAAAACACAGAGGTGTAGCCGGAACGTTTGACTGAACCAAGCCACCTGCCACCGCAGCTGTAGGAGAGTCACAAATACACGATTAAGATGCGGACTACCAGGAGTAGCTATGACAAGTAGGCCTATCACAGAGCCGGCAATAATAATAATAATAATAAGAAGAAGAAGAAGAAGAAGAAGAAGAAGAAGAAGAAGAAGAAGAAGAAGAAGAAGAAGAAGAAGAAGAAGAAAAATAAAATGTAGCCTAATTTATGGGAAAACAATTACACAAATAGGGCGTATTATACTATAATACAAATATATCTGTGAAACAGCACAGGTAAAATTGCAATCAAATTAATACCATTTTGGAATAATCTGGATATCACCCTTGTGCCAAAATTCTGAAGAATGTTGAACGGGTAGCATTGAAATGTTAAACTACCGAGCTATCGCACCACTGGGACACACTTTAGGTTAAATGTACATAATCTATCGACCCAAGAGCACCTCATGCTACGAATGTGGAGTTAAATGTCCAATAATTTTCTTTTTAAACAGGCTTAGTTTTCAACCTGTTCAATGACAGCCTTTACGCCCAATCTACTGCCTAGGAATTGTAGCTGAATAATTGACTGTTGCAGGGTTTTTTTTCTTCTTTTCTTCTAAAAGGATGCACAACATGGCAAGCATCCTGTAGCTCCTGTGCAGAATGTCTAGCTGTGCAAAATACGAGAAGACGTTGATTTAGCTTACTGAAGGGAATTTAATTTTATATTTACATATTCATAAGTAGCCTATGTGTCAATGACGAGAAGGAAATATTGGCCGTTCCACAAAACAACTAATCGAAGCGAGTAAAAACTACACATTAAGTATAGGCTACACTGGGAAAATTATACACATTTTAACATAGGATTAGCAGTACTGCACTGAAAACCAAAATATTATCGTATTATCTTAAAAGGGAGATAATTCCACATTATGCTCTGAATTTATTTTGCAAAATGCTAAATAGAATATTAAAAAAAAAATGTTTTTGCACAACTTGTGCACACACTGCAATTGCACATCACATAACAAACAAGAGGGGGAAATATCAGCATTAATTAATTCCAAAAGGCTTTTCGCCTTACATTGCATCAAGTGTCCAAAAAGTAGCATTAATACACATTCACTATAGCCTATATGGGATAATACAATTAGATGTACTTGCAAAATCTAGGTTGAAGTATACCTCCGAAAAGGTGTGACAATAAGAGAAAACGGGTTTGCATTTCAAGAGCTATCGCTCTTTAAAAACTTCGATAAATAATTGTTTGCAAACGAACTGTATCTGTAAACTATGTGGTTCCAGTTAAGTAGCCGATAGATCGTAGCCTATAGTATGCCGTCATTTATTTTATCAGTTGGGTGAATATTTGCTTACTCGGCAAACGCAACAGGTCTCATGAAAACGATTTGCTTTTTAAATACCATGTCTCTATATGTTTGTGATCAAATGTTATTATGGCTATATAATCAAAAACCTCTGTGCATTTTTGCTTACGATTTGGACAAACGTCTGCACAATGCATACAACCTATAGGCAAACAAAAAAACTGCTGTTTTATCGGCTAGGTTACAGGTGTACAGTAGTGCGTTTTCCGCAAGTAGACTAAAATACATTTTCCTGCGCTATAACATAATATTGTAATAAAATAACGATTATACCATAATAATACAGCGACATAGCCTATTAAGTATTGTTTGTCGACTGACCGAACAGGTGCTGTTCTGCGTGAACACGCACAATCTGGTATGATTTGGTATGAATTCCTGCTTTGTGATATGGCTTTGCTATCATTTAAAATTATAATGATGCAGTATCTGTGTGTGATTTTAAGCTATTTTACTAATTCCGAGAGCATCTACAGCACAGTGAGCAAAAGGAAAGCTCAGGCTACGGATTCATTAAAATGTAATCTCAGGGGCAGCTTAATGAATGTCTAAAATATTTTTTTCGTCATTAAGTGAAAAATATTCATATAACATTATGGGTATTTTTTAATTCACTTGACAAAATTGAGTGAATTGAAATGGAATTGACCACACTGGATACCTTTTCCTAGATGCTTTCCCATAAAAAAAACACAACTAGGCTATTGGCTTTCACCGGACGCTTAAACCAATGTTTTTTAAAAAACTTTTTCTGATCCAGGGACCCCAAACCAGGCTCAAAGGCGTGCATCCAGGGGACCCCCACCAAGTTAAAAAGTGCTATATTTAAGAAAGGGTTTCTATTTTGAAATATTTTCCAAAATCTATAGCCCATAGGCTATATTCGTTGTTACATATCAAGTCTGGCCATGGACCCCCTATAGTAGGCCTGTATATCTTCAAGGACCCCCTGTTGAAAATCCAGGACTGAAACAACCAATCTCCAAAAATATCCTTGGGCATAGCTTACGTGTTAACAGATGCCAGTCAAATGGTGAAATTAAAATGGTGTAGGCCTATATCTCCGGAGATCCAGCAAGTTGGATAATTCCACCGCTTAACCACGTGCTCGAATCCTTAATGTATAACAATTGCTACAAATACTCAAGCAAATACCTCGTTGTAGTGATTGATACCCCCTACCTCTACTTCAAGTTGAGCGCAGTTAGAAATAATATGTCCAGAGACTTAGATCTTAGATTCGTGGTTTCGTCTGAGAGTGATTTATGACCCTCGGATTAGTTTCAATGGCCGCAGCCTATTGGTTAGAAGAAATATGGAAAATTGCACTGCGACGCCTCTCGCCCGAAGCTCTTCAAAAGACTTAAAACTCGTTTCATCCATCTCTATTGTTCGCCGCTGACATATCGAATTCTCAGTGGAAATGAGTGCATTCTGCATATTTATGTTGGCCATATCTACAAGCATATATTGGGCCAACTGCTTTCTTAAAGAAGACAGGCGCCGTCAGCTGATAACGTGAACTAGAAGAAAAAATAGTTGCCACAGCAGTGGCATTTCCCCCATGTTCGTTTCCAACAAACAGGATAAGAAACACTGTGACAGGTTATTGTCATGGGGACTCTTTGACCACTATGTAGGTCTAATAATTAGATAATATTGAAGTACCACTGAGTGAAACCGACGGAGAGACTGGTTTATGGTTGTGTATGGTTTCGTAGGTCTACATAAAATCAGGGTGTGCTATGTCTGTCTGTCGAGTAGGCTAATGTAGGCTATACTTTAAAGCATCTACAAGAGGTTCTGCCCGTTTTACTGCTACATCGAATATTATAATAATTATTATTATAATTAATAATAATAATGAACAACAACAACAATAATAATAATAATAATTTTGGTTAGCCTACATATTGGTAAACATTTTCAACATTCTAACCCTACGTCTCAACACAACTGTAACATCGACTTTTTCATATTAAAAACATTTAAAAAAATTCATATTAAAAGAGACATTTTTTGACAAAGTTGAGTCTGGGGAATTGAAATAGAGGAGCGGGGGCAGAGCAATGCACGCATAAATGATTCCGTATCATCATCAGCAGGAATGCAGGTAGTCTGTAAATCGATACCCTTCCGTGTGTGTGTGTTTATGTATGTGGAGAGAGATACAACACTAATGGCTGGGTCTGTGTATAAACATCACGGATTCCGATTTCGTGAAAACAGAAACTGAGCTGCGCCAGATGTAGCCTATGGCTAATACTTGCACATAATTATTCTTTTAACCCTGGTTTAACCCAGTGACGATCTCCAATCCCTACTCTTATGTGCAGATCCACCAAACCAATAAGATGAACCGAAGCATCTCATGCATTTATCACATGTAGCTGCAAACAGCTCGCCCAGAGCCATAAAACAAGATAGCCTACATTTGTTTTTTCTCGCGACCACTGTGGATTGTGTATTTACACGCACAATAATGAGTCAAGAGGGATTTAGATTTTCTGAGATTAGATCCCCCCAGTTCTGGGTAAACATTCACAAGCACGAATGAAAACATCCATTTTTGATTGAGTGCGATCTTGTGAATGTGAATACAAATGTAAATGATCTGACATTGTTTATCCTGAATGTATTCTCAAAGTCACTGGATTTTCTTGGACTCTCCGACCAACATGCAGCTCACTTGTCTGGCCAAGACTCATATCTGATGTCATTTGCAAATATTAGCCTACTGTAATGAGGATGCTGCCGTCACCAGGTTCGCAGTTTTTTTTAATCACCACATGATGCTCATCAAGGCATAATTTCCAAGTTGCTTCAGTATAATGATTTCGTACAGCTATACACGCAACATTAGATCATGAGTAGCCTGCAATAAAGATGTAGCGACGGGGTGGGGTGGGGGGGGGGGGATTCTTAAACCATAGAAACATGGCTCATAAAAAGCATTGTTAATTTACAGAGGTGTAAAATCCAATTTTAGAAAATAAAATTCCTCCCCAGTATTTTGTTCCAATCACCTAGCACAATTATTCAGGCAGGAGGTAGGACTAATTAGTGAAATCAGCTGGTTGAGTTCATGGGTGGAAGAAACACATGGTAGGATTTTTTGACACCTGGACTTTCCACCCCTGGGGGTAGCTATTTCACAACGTTAGCTGGATAACTGCACTAAGAAAACCACGGAACAGCTCTCTTTACTGAAGTCCATGTTCCAGATTTTGGAGGGTTCCGGATTTTCCTCAGTGCAGTTATCCAGCTAACTGTGTAATCCTGCTTCCTGGAACAGGCGCCTGGAATGGTCAACCACAAGTCTCATTTACGAACACTTATTTTATTTTGGAGGGGTAGAGGCACGTAGTAGCGTGATTGTGCAGCACTTAGCACGTGCGTTACAAACCATACACCTCTTCCTTCCCGACCTCAACTGGAGGAAGATGATGATTCGGGCCGGGGAGCTCAGCAGAGGACATATAAATAACTTTATTTAAGTTTTTGTGGGTTTGTCGCTGATAGTCGCTTGTGTGGATATCTGGATACGCGGGAAACTTGCTTTGATTTAGAGTGCTTTGCGGTTTGTTAAGACCAAAGAGGGGTGGCGTGGTGTTAATGTGATCTATTCGGCTATGCACTGGCTCGTTTGCGTTGGAACACCTATGATTGCTGGAGTTCTACTGGATATAAAGCAACCAAAGGAAGTCTCGAGGAGCGTGGAGTCAAGGCGGTTTGCAAGGCCAACTCTTTTGTTTTAAACACGTGTAATGACTAAACATTACCGTTCGAACTTTATGTTCCGTTCTTTGACTATAAATTAAGAAACTGTTACCATAATAACAGAGAGAAGAAACGCACCGCATGGCCAATTCCAGTGGTCTGACGTCTGGGCTGTCGTGGGTCAAAGGACTTTTCCTATGGCTGGGGTGAGTCCACCGTATTCCCTGTGTTTTGATTGACGCTGCTTTGGCTTTGTTTTCCATGGCACGCACACACACGCACGCACGCACACGCACACACACACACAAGACTTTGGTAGCCAGACCATTATTACACGTCTTTGGGTCTAAGGGGAGAGTATTAACAGTCATTTTGTACGGAAATTGACCAGTTAACCCTCTGTTGTCAATTACACCAAAAATTAACTAAATGTGTAGGCCTATTTATGTTTAAATACAGAAAAGTGCACAAAAGGACACTTCATAACTTCATTAATAAGTGTTTGAACTGTTTTTTTCAACAGAAACAATTTAGTGAAAGGAATAGACTGAGATGTGCATGAATCAATTATTAAAAAAATAGTTCAGGTCACATTTGTTTTCGGGTCAAATGTCAATTTGTTATACCAACCTCGGAACTGGCCTTTATTTACAGTGTCTATTACTTCTTAGAAGACAAAGAATATAAGTTTGAAACTGTAGAAAGAAGATATGGTGGAAGCAGTGTGACAGGTTACTCGCATAAAAATAAAGGTAAGCACAAAGTGATGATGCGAGGCACTCTGTTGCAAATGACTGCTGAAAGGCAAAGCAAATTAGTAACTGAAAATGAAAAGTGTTTTCATTGGCAATTTAAAGCTAAATCTGGAGTTACCAGCTTTTCACCAGTGAATGAAGGCATATTTAACTTGTGAACAAATCACATGGTATACCATTAAGGTCAATGCTATATTAGAGCAATGAATTGAGCAACAATGGGGAAAATATGTAGTTGCCTATTTTCTAACTCATGAAGCCACAAAACTGACATTTAAAAGAAAACAAAAAGTGTCCAACATGGTTGTCTCGAGCAACTAATTTACTGTAAAATAATCACATTTCCCAGAATTAATTACAATGGGAAAACCATGCTGTTGTTTAACTGAAATTTTCAATTATTGTGTTTTTTTTTTAAGGTTAATCTTTTTTTACAGTCCACATACTGGAAAAAAAAACTAGAAACTAAGAAGTTGTTTCAAATGATAGCTTTTACATTATGCAAGACCCATATGAGAGAATTTAAACTGCAAAAATGTCAGTTTCATACAAATACACCCATCTGTACCATAGATGCTATGGGCGGCAGTGTAGTATAATGGTTAAGGAACTGGCCTTGTAACCGAAAGGTTGCAGGTCAGGGAGAAAACTGCCGTTGTACCCTTGAGCAAGGTACTTAACCTGAAAATGCTTCAGTATATATCCAGCTGTATAAATGGATAATATGTAAAAAAATAAAAATAATTATAATAAATGCAAAAAAGTCGTGTAAGTCGCTCTGGATAAGAGCATCTGCTAAATAGTGAAGTGTATGACATCTCTGGTCTCCCATACACTGAGCCTGAAACTAAAGACACTGACATACGTACCTGGCTTAGCAGCTGCCTCTAGCAAAGTCACATCCTCTGTGGGAAATGTTTTTTTGTATGGAGACCTGTCTTGCACACCCTGGACAAGAATTAATCTGCTGCTGTACAGCCAGTGCATAATGTACAGTCCACACATGCATGTGATTGTGTTCATGCAGTCATGATGCTACATTTAACTTTACTTATGTTCAAACTGGCTAATAGGCTACTTTAGACTACAGGTAAACAAATAAACAAATAAACTATGATCACTTGTCTAAATCACAAATGAAAGCCACAAAAACGAATACGGTATACTCTCCGTTGCGTAACAATTCCAAAACTGAAATGAATTCCTTTTGGAACTGGAACTTACAAACCTATGTTTCGATGAAAGCCAGTGTAAATCTGCATGTCACAGTTTTATTGCTGCTCATCAATACAAAAACAAAGCTCCTTGATGTTATTTATGTTCTTAAACCTGCCAGGACAAAACCGAGCACAACTTCTTGACGTTTGGAAAAAGACAGGAGGGAAATAATTTCTGGGAGCCATATACTGCGATGCCAGTGTCTGGAAACAGCCGTGCCACGCAGTTTAGCCTATGGTAACTCAAATGGAATTAGTACAGCACAAATATCAGTGAATTATGCCCTCTGTCTCCAAGGGCTGAGCCAGACAAAGCCTGCCCACAGAAAGCTGCCTTCTCCAAGGGGTTTGCCAGTGCTGGAAAGGATCCCTGCTCTGCTCTGTTAACTTTGCCCTAGCGTCCTACTGTTGAAATTCAAACGTGCATTCTGGGACCGTGTTAGAAAAGCCTAAACTGATTTCAGTCTGAGTAAACTGAAGACAATTAACTTTTTTGTATGGTGGATCGCTTAGAGCAGGGAGAATCACAGACTTAATAGAGGGATTGTGAATTTCAATCTCGCTGTGGCACGGGTTTGCCTGGAAGCATTGTGAATTGACTCCGACTGAAAAGCAAATACCCCGCGCTACCTGAATCATAGTGGTACCGTGTTTTCAATATACAGGCAGCACCAATCCCAATCTATAAAAGTTACATAAGAATAAAAAAACGAACTATTTATAATGTGAATGGGCAAATTATATTTAATGCCAGTAAATTGATTATCATAAAATACATTTTAAAAGTCATTGACATCATTAAATAAAAACGAAATTGTTTTATTTTGACTAGAATGATTATGTCTACTATACCCGGAAACAACAAACATGTTGTTCAACAAATAAATGGTTTCCAGTTGTAATCGTACCCATTGTAACTAACTAATTATTGGTAAAGTGTGCTATATAAATGATTGATTGTATTCTCTTGATAAACTCCAACACAGACCATTTAACTGAAACAATGATGTGCAATCAACAGTTTTACATATATACAGAATGTATGCAAAGCTATTAAAAATGCTAAACTAATACCACAAACGCTACACAGAGCAATAACATTTGTTTTTTCCAGTTAGCTACATATTGCTCAAAGAACAATATCCTCCCATTTTTAATCGGCACTTTCAAGATTTAAAATATAATTCATTACTTCACCAGCTAGTAAAGACCAGCTCTTGCTGAACCTATTTATAGTGTGATGAGCACATTACATATGCTGACTATAACCATAATTCATTTATTTTCGGAGACGGCATTGTCTTTACCCATAAGCCCACTGGTTTATAAAATATGGTGTTGAAATGGCAGAATAAATCAGGTGATCAAACGGCAGTAATTCAGAACACAAGGGCATGATCAGTGGCAGGGAGAAAAGCAATAAACCTTGACGCTGGTTTTGAACACAGATTGAAATTAGTCGTTGAGTCTTGTCCATTTATTACCCGGATATCAACATTTTCAATGCCCTGTTTGCTTTAAATTCTGAAATATACTATTCAATAATATTGTGGTATCACAGTATGTCTCATGGTATATTATAACAGGCATGCAATGAATTGGGATTCAGAGAATATGGGAATTGTCCAGTAGCGGAAAGGGCTATCCAGATTCTGGTCATTTCCATTGGTCATTGGATTCAGTCAACATTTGTTCTTTCACCTCACATTTAATAGAATTCACAAAAATGAATTTATTTTAAGAATTAAAATAAATGTGTTATCAGAAAGAATGCGGTTGAAGGGCTGGTGATGACAGTGCTGGACTCTTTGATGATGTCAGGCCTTGGACCAGGTTCAAGTATGCGGACATGATTGGGCTTTTGCCAGTTTGTGTGGCTGTAAATCTGAGTTGAGAGCTGTGCGGGTATATTGAGCTTGGGCCTCTGCAGGTGTCTCCATGCCCACCTGCTAATTTCAGAGTTACCAGAAGCTTTGAGAAGAGAAGAGTGCTAAGATGGGTATTAGTGACATACAGCGAGATCCTATTTAAAAGGGTGGATGACCTAGTTGTCATTTTAATGAATGATAACCTTTAGTGCAGTGGAAGAATCTGAACAGAAGGACATCTCACCGTGTTGCTCAAATAGGCATGTTGCGCAGGATCCAATTTTGTGTTTATGAATCAGGGTTAAAGGGATAGTTTGGAATTTTGGACATAATGTCTCAAATACGACTTACCCATGATGTAGTTGATTGATGGAAACCATTTTCAGCTAATTCCATGCTATCCCTTCTTTTGGACATACACACGTTGCTAATGCTAGCGCAACTCTAAGGTAACCGGTAGCATCCACTACCAAACGCACTTAAACACTCCACAGTGCACCCAAAGCAAATAAAATACGACGATAGTCAATCAGGGTTATTTTGAGTGTTTATACCATCATTTTTGAAGTCAAACTATCAACTACAACAACAAAGAAGAGCAACAAGTTGCAATGGCCCCGTTCGCTCCGCCACCGTACTTCCACAGAGAATATAGGTCAGCACAAAGTAAAGGATTCAACGATAGTTTGACTTAAAAAATGATGGTGAACACTCAAAATAACCCCGATTGACTATCGTCGTATTTTATTTGCTTTAGGTGCACTGTGGAGTGTTTAAGTATGTTTGGTAGTGGATGCTACCGGTTGCCATAGAGTTGCGCTAGCATTAGCAACGTGTGTATGTCCAAAAGAAGGGACAGCATGGAATTGTCTGAAAATGGTTTCCATCAATCAACTACATCATGGGTAAGTCGTAATTGAGACATTATGTCCAAAATTCCGAACTATCCCTTTAAGCTTGGGGAAAATGGTCTGTGTATCTGTGTGTTTTAATGGATAATGACATTGCAACATGTTAAAGCCACTGCAATTCCTTGTAACGTTCTACTTGCATCAAAGCAAAGAAAGTGGCTAAATACATTTTTGAACGCTTACATCCTTGCGCCAATTAATTGAATTAAGCATATGCTCGGATTTAAATTTGCAGTCATCTTAGTTTACCATTTCATCCATACATTCCACACATCTTCATTTGGATAAATTCCAGACCATCCTCATCCGGGTGTGTTCATTCTTTTATTCTTGCTTATTGTTATTCTAGTCCCCCCCCCCCCCCCCCCCCCGCCCCCTCCTGTTTTTTCCGTCTTCATCGTAAATTCTTATCAGTTCTTCTCGTGACTTCGAGTAGCCTACTTCTGTTGGATCCCACCAATTCATGTGTTTTTTTATATGACGCTTATAATTTTTTTCTACTCTACATTGGGAAGATGCAATATGGCACTGTATCATCCATCCACCGGAAGACATATTTCACAGGAATCACTGGAAATTAATGCTTGGAAAACAAAAACTAACCAGAAGAATGTTTTCTGAGAGATTTATAGGGTTTCAGAAATGCATAACAACAAATGGCGGACATAGAAACTCATCAAATGCAAAAAATTATGTAATCAGCCAGTGATTAAATTAATTTGCACAAGGATGTACTGCTAAGCTTGTGTATCATGAAACATACTCATAATTAATTTCTGTGGAAAAATCCTCACGGTAATTAAAAAAACGCATATAAATATAGTTTTTTTCTTTTCCAAGGTGGCACATTACTAGTGTCAAAAACATTGAAACATTAGTGAAATTACATTGAAACATTCTATTGCTATTTAAGAATTCGCTCATTTTTGTAGCGTCCGAAAGACCCTTCCAACAATTACAGCAATATAAAGCAAAAAAAATTAATTAAGCATTCTGTTTTCTGTCTCTAAGACTAATCCATGCTCTATCAGACTAGTAGCACTCTACAAACATCAGTATTCTGTCTTACCCTGGCTTTTGGTTTTTAAAAAGAAAAACCTGCTCTGTAACATTTCTGCAGCTGGCTTTAAAGAAAGCGGATTCAGGAAGGCTTTCGGGTACTTACCGGTCTGGTTCGAGTCGGCAGGCGATGTGCACGGCGAGGCTCTGCGCAGCCAGCTGGGTAACAGAAGCATGCATGAGTGCTTTGATTCATATTAATCAGCACAAATCCTTGAGCATTAGTCATAAACCTAACTAAAGGTCAAAAACGATGCAGCCCCTAAATATACCACTCAACCACTGACCATAGAGAGGAGTGGAGGGGGCTGACAAAATGTTCCCTTGTCAGCTCCCTCTGCCTTTACATCCACTTAGTCTTCCATAATTTATTGTTCAGTGTGTATATATATATAACCTGGCAACCTAATGGCTGTTTCTCAGAATAGGTGACAAAGGTGATCTCACACACGCGTGCACGCACACAGATGTACCCACACACATATGAGGAGGGTTGGGGCTTAATCCATGTTTCATTCGCCTTATCCTCCACGCAGTGTGTCTGAATTAGATTTTATTGTGACAACTCTACAACAAGCTGTTTATGGGATGGCTGGAGTATGGAGTCAGCCCCAGCCAGCTGAAGCTGACAGCTAGGGAGGATTCTGAGGATCCATCCAATGGCCCCATTCAAACCCAGTGCCCATAAGCATACTTCAGTGCCCCCATTCGATTAAAAAATTCACAACCAGTGCCCCTAACCCTCCTGGCCGAGGGCCTTTCTGTGCGGAGTTTGCATGTTCTCCTTGTGTCTGCGTGGGTTTCCTCCGGGTACTCCGGTTTCCTCCCACAGTCCAAAGACATGCAGGTTAGGCTCTAAAATGGGAGACTCATATTTTCCATAGGCATGAGTGTGTGAGGGAATGATGTGTGTGCCCTGCGATAGATTGACGACCTGTCCTGGGTGTATTCCTGCCTCTCGCCCAATGCATGCTGGGATAGGCTTCAGCCCCCCGGCGACCCTGACCAGGAATAAGCGGGTTCGATAATTGATGGACGGATGGATGCCCCTAACCCAAGTCCATTGGCCTCATTCAAACCTAGAGCCCATCACGCAACCCTGATGCCCCCATTCCAACCTAATGTCCTTCCACATGCAATGCCCCCATTTGAATCCAGTGCCCCTCTCTCTTCAACCAATTGTGTCTCTTCCCCCTTCAACCCAAAATCACATCGCTCTTCAATCCTATTGCCCCTCCCCCCTTCAATCCCAGTGAAGTTCCCACTATTCATCCCCTGTGTGTGCGCTCTAGTTCATCCGTAACTTGGGTCGTTGCAATCGCGGAGTGAGCAGTGAGGTCACTCAGGTGGCGGCGTAGTTAACATTGCCGCGCAGCCAAGTCTCGCGCAGCTGCTGCTTCCTCTTTGACGTGACCCGCTGACTGGTTTCCTGCCCGACGGCGTGGTGCTGCTGATGCAGCTTTTGCACAAACCTTCCAGGACAACTGAGCATTAGGTGGAAGGAGGAGCTTTTTCAAGCTAGCAGATCATCAGTCTGATATCATTTGTTTCAATTGTGCAATGGAGGGTTGTGTTGATGCCTTTGCCCTAATAGCCATCCTCTGCGTTGGCTTCAACTTGGTATTTTGCACAGTGTGCATTCATTGTGTCTATTGTTTGGTTTGATCCAAATCCAAAATAAAAGGAACCAGGTTTAAACCAGGAGAAATCCTTGCACAAATGTCTCGTGCTCCTTAGAGCCAGAGGTGGCCTGTGCGTGTTTAATTAGTGTCGGACTGGTTGCTGGACTGGTACTGTATAATGAGACTGGTATGTTGGGGTAACTATCTCACGGACGGAATTGCACTCAAATCTACCGTGGCAGCTGTTGCGGCCTGGCCTAACTGCTCTCTTTCATGCTTGATCTCATGTATAAATAGAAATACACGCAAATGTACACGCATGCACATGCATGCACACGTATGTATATGCACACATAATTGTACACATCCACATGCACACACCCTCTTTTCCCTGAGTAGCGCTGGCCTCCTTAAATTCTAGTTTTAGTGTGGCATTTGGTTGCTGTGGCTTGGCTAAAACGACAAGCCTCAAGAGACACACCCTAGCACCCTAAGACACCATAGACTGTATAAAAATATGGACAAAGCCACTGTGACGTCACCCATTGCCTTTCCACGGCCTCGTAAAAACTGAATTGAAGCTCGGAGGTCTTTTTCGCCGCCCGTTTGTACAAACAGTGCCTGCTCCGTGGAGCCAAAGAGGACTCAACTTGTCCCTCTGATTGGTCCTGGCAGTGAGAACCATATAGAACCTATCTATGCCAGTGATCCCAGGACTCAACCTGTCCCTCTGATTGGTCCTGAACAAATGTTAATACCCTGTCCAAACAACACAATATTTAAAAAAATCAGCACATGCACAGGCATTAGATGAAGGAAAGGCACATATTGCAATAAAAAATCTTTGTGTAAAAAATTTATTGACTGAGTATTTTGACCACATTGCTGCCATTGACTTACATGGGGAAAGACCTATACTGGAGCCAACCGCAGTGGCGCTAGTGAGCAACAGCACCAGGAAGTGAGCTTCAGAATGAAAGCCCAGTCTTGGCCCCTTGTAAGACACTCCCTAGCACCCTAAGACACACCCCCTAGCACAAGGGTAAAAGGGCCAGCAGCATGTACCATTCGGGGGGGGGGGGGGGGGGGGGGTGGAAACACAATCTCTCATACAGCGGAAATGACTAGCTGTGTTTGCACAGACTCGGACGTATGTCTAGACTGGTCTATCCTAGGGTCTGCTTGACCAACCTCTCTGTTGGACTCTTTCCGGGGTGCCCTCAAATCTCTGATTACAGGAAAAGGCTGGATTATGGCCAGCCTTGCCGGATATCATTGTGGTGCTGAGGTTCAATGTGCGCAAACACATTGGTCGATTACTATAATGAGCTGGCTTATGAAAACAGCGTTGTGCTGAGTCACGCTTTTGAACATGTCATTAAAAAAAAATTCCCTGAGCCAGACAGTAATCCTGTTTAACGGAAAGGGGCCAGTGACGCTCACCTAATCTTGTGAGCCTGGCCACTGTTTCTAATCTTCAAATTTTTGGTTAGCAGTCATGCATAACGATAACAAAAGTATAGTATATTCAACTAATCAAGGTCTTGATTAAAGACCATTTATTAGTTGATTAATTGATGTATTTGTCAAGAAAGATGCACTGCCTCCTTTTCTTGGGAAACATTTCACCAAGAACTGGCTACCTAATTTTTGTTGATGGAGACTCTTCTGTTTGACGTTTTGCCACCACTAGCCTCTCACTTCCAGTCAAGCCCTGCACTCACACATATGAGGAGACACCAGACCAGGCGTCTGTCCTCTCTTCGCCTGGAGCTGCTCAGAAAACAGAGTGTACGGGTCAAGCTGCCAGTTTACCACTAAGGCTATGTTTCTACACAACCCAAAATATCTTGGTCGATCTAAATCAGGGTTGCTTAGTCCTGGTCCTTTTTGTTGAAAGGTTTTTTTCTTTATAAAATGTATGCATTTTGCTTAATTTGAGATGTAATTTTGGTCAATATCCCTTTTGTATTTTTCTTTTTGAGTTTCATTTGCCATGTTTTTGGTTTGGTTACTATGCTTGACTATACATGTGAAATGGCGTTTTAAAGTATTCTTTTAGTAAGTGGCCCATTAATGATCAGTTGATTGAACCTCTGATTCAAAAAACCAATCAACACAGCCTGTCATCAGTGAGTGTATTAAAGGGATAGTTCACTTTATGGGTACACCATGGTTCCCAAACACCAGTCCGTGGACCAGTGCTGGTCCCTAGCGACATGGCAGTCGGTCCCCAGCAAGCTGCTGTAGCTATTAGCAGACATAGATTTAACAAAAGAGGAATCATTGCGCAATCAATTATTGGAGGGCCAGTTTACTTTTAACAGCCACTTCTGTCACAGCCTGCATAAGGTAAAGTCTCCCTCAATTGCTACATTCATTGCAAGAATTGGAGTGCAGTGCATGTGCTTCAAACGGACAAATAGCCACATAAAAATAGCTGCATAGCTAGCTAGCTAGTGGTTGGCTAGCAAGTAAGCTTTATCCATCTTTAAGCATATTAGCTAGCTAGCTAGCTAACTTGTCATCTTAAAATAAAATGTCAACCTTGCTTAGTAGCTAGTTAGGTAGGCAACACATGATGGATTGGAAATTCTAGCTAATAAATTTGACAGTTTATCTGGCTAGTTAGCCAGCTAGTGGGTCCCTGACAGCCTCCTGTAAAACAGCCTGCATGAGTCATCGGTCATTAGAAATTGCTGCGCACAGTGTTGCCAGGTTCCTCTTAATTTCCCTGTCATTGAGCTAAAAGTCAGTAATTCCAGAGAGAGACATTGGGATGTTTAGATTAAATGTCAAAGTTGATGAGGCACTGTTAAGAGCTGTGGAAAAAGTACAAGATTAGTGACAGTTATAGAATAAAAGTGTTATTGCAGTTAGTCGGAACGAAATGCATCACAATGTGTGGTGGTCCCTGGGACTGTGAGACTCGGAATTGCTGGTCCACAGGCTGGAAAACCTTGGGAACCACTGATCTCCAGCATTCCTCGGCTGGAGTTAGAAGCCCTGGCCTAAAAGAACTCTAGGGCAGTGTAGCAACTGATACACAAGTGTTAGCCGTGCCTCAGGCTATATTCAGATTAATGGTGACTAAGTAAACATGTCACCTATAGGGATTAGCAGAGTATTTTCTCATGACCAGGAATTCAGCAGTGCTCAGAAAGGCTTCAGTATCCCACTTCATCCCAGTCATGTGTGATATGATTGGAGAGTGACCTGAAACTGAGACATGCTCAGAACAGGCCACAGCTAAATCCTCTACTGATGTCTTACGGGAAAACGGAATTCTGCAATATTACTCTGGGAGAGGTCATCCTGCCGAATATGCTAAACATCGGCCATAAATCTAGTGTTGTTTTGATGATGGTGATTCATCACTATCTACTGTCCATCAGGATTATCTTTCCCTGGACCATGGAACAATATCTTTAGCAAGTCGGAGTGTGCGCTGAAGACTTATTTTGTAATGGCCGTTATATACATGTTCCGTCAGTTACTGCAGTTTAGGCTGCAGCAACACTGTGGTTAAGATGATCTTTAGATAAAGCACCACAAGAAATATGACTGGGTATAAAATGTGTGGTATTAATGGAACAGACCCCCTCTTGTAAATAACAGTGCCCGTGCACACTGTAATCACATATCGGTGAGCGCAACTTTGGAAAGGATTTCCTGCAACTTCCTGCCCAGGAAGTGCACAAATGAGCACGGGCAACAAATGAGTCACGGCCATGCCTGCTTGCTCATTGGTGCAGCGTTATTGTGCGGCACTGATCCGCTCCAGCGTGCCAAATCCCTTCATTCAGCTCCCAAGAACGACCTCACAAACTACTTGCAGAGGAATGATTAGTTAGCATGTCCAGTAATAATCTGAGTAGAAACATCAATAGGGACTCATTCACAGCAGAGATCACAGGATACACTGCGCGGGTGACGTCAGCCAGCCCACAGCAGCACGGGCAATCGGCCCGTCGGTTTATTCTTTACACCGAGGACAAACGGTTGACTCTAATGTATTGGTGTGTTATGGGTAAATTCATGGGGATGGAAAAATTAAGAACAACATTTTTTGCATGTCTTGAAATCAAGTTGCTCATCCAAGTGTTCTTTGTTGGAGTTTATTGTGTTCTGAACCTCATTGTTTTATCCTGTTCTTAACCCCAAGCATTTCTGCATATGCTCTGGACACAGCCCCAAAGTCCCTGTCAAAGGGAGCAGTGCCACCTCAGTTCTACTGCACAGTTCATGTGTTAAATCAGTGTAAAAGGGACCACACACTATTCACACTATTAGAGTTGAAGGTACTCCAATTAGTTAATTTTATACTGAAGATCCTGTTGTGTGTATATCAGTTGCATAAAAATGACTGAAAGATTCTCCCATGCTTGTATCTGACCAGAGTTTACATAAAATGGTGTAAAATGGGGAGTGGTAAGTCAACACTGAGAAAGATACTTATTGGACTCGTATAAACTGAATATTATAGCACTGAATATTATACTTTTAATTATTTTATATTAGTGTACACAGCAGAACAGAAACATAACTGATACAATTTACTGTCGTACAAACAAAAGTGATCAGTGTTAAAGCGAGTCCTCGGAATTCGATAAATTCTCCTCCTCCTCAAACAAAAGCAATACCAAAGCTTAACACATGGTTGTCCTTACAAACTGCATCACAGCTAGTGTTCTAAGCGTTTTTGCTGTATTTAGTTTTAGTTGTGTAGTGATAAAGCTTTAGGTGTGGTTTAACTCTTAACATAATACTGGGCGGGGCGTCTAACAGAGCGGCTGCTCTGGGAACGTGCTCGGTCAGCATAGCTGTCATATCACTTTGGGATCAGGGCATATTGATTCGACCGCCAGGGCCCTGCGATGAAAGGCAGCCACAGACAGCAGGCTTGCAGGCTGTGGCCCAAGTGAAGTTAAGGGGAAGGAATGGGATTAGTCTCTTGAATCGCTGGCCTTGACATTGTTATAGTTCTGTACCTGATTATGAGCTAAGCCGTGCAACTGTTTATTTAGTGGTATAAGCCTCCGCCTCCCTGTTTTTAAGGGAAAAAGAAAACCCCTGATTTACCTTTTGCACCGTAAAAAGGGCGCCGTGGCAACGGCCTGTGTAATTACCCGCCCGTTCACTGCGTGTTGCGAAAGGAGGGGGGAGGGCAGCGGATCACGCCTATTGTGCTTAAGCGATTAGGCTACTGTAGCCGCACTCTAATGCGCAAATGCACAAACGTTCGCGGCGGCTCAGTAATGGATCCCATTCCGGGGGCCCCCCGCGGCGGTTGCCGTGGTTACCTGTAACGATGCCGCTCTGCCTCCTGTGTTTTCCCACCGCTCCCCGAACAGGTGCGAACCCTTAATCCCGTGCCGGGCCCAGCAGCTCCGAAGGCCGCCCACGGCGTGGCTATGCGGGGCGAACGCGGAGGGCCGGGGATGTAAGCAGGCCCTGGGGCCTAAGAGGGCTGATGAGGGACGTCCGGGGGCTCTCATCTCTCAGGGAGGGGAATCCTCGGCAAAGGGCAAGGCCTCCTCCACACCCTTGAGTGATGACACCAGGCCTTAACAGCCTGCAGGTGTGCCTGAAGACCCAGGCAACAGGGCTGGCTTTGAAGTTTCAGCCAACTGGGACCTCTGCCCATCTCCTGGCCAAGCTCTCCTCTCCTCCTGCATTCTGTTTCAATTAGCACTTTCTTCCACTCCCCCCCCCCCCCCACCCCACCCACCCTTTCTTTCCCATCGTCTTGCTTTTACTTATTTCGATTCACTTTAAAATCATTATCTGATGTGAACAGCCACACAGGGTGATGAGGAAGGCAAGAACATTGATGAAGGCCTTTGCACGTATACTGTATTCTGTAAGATGCAATCATTTGTGGAGCCATAGTTTAGCTAAGCTCTGTAACTTACATGGGTCACCCAATGTAACTAAAGTTACGGCCCTCTCTTTACCATGCTTTTCATCAATCAAGGGAATTTTTTTACTTAAAAAAATTGTTAAAAGTTTAAAAATTGTTTTAATAACTTGTATTCTGCAGTGAATATGGATACACAGGCTCTGTGATGTAATGATGATGCCAATTGGAATTTGATTTGCATTGCAGAGTGGTTGTGAAATATAGTGGTGTCAGTGCTTATGACAAGTTAAGTAGAAATACTTGATTATCCCAATTTCATTATTTTTAAGTGCTATTTATACTTAAGCAGTTTGAGTTTAGGTATACATCTAATCTATCTCAGTTATTATAATAATGCATATCTGTCTTGGACATTATCTAGAAAATGAAGTGTTCTGATTGCTTTGTGCTTTTTAATTACTTCTGGCCTACAACTCCCATCAGTAGTAGAATCTTTCGGAATGCCTCCGGCACAACAAAAAAAAAAGGAAAACGGATCAATTAATAAATCTAAATGTTAATTTCTGTTTGCAAACTGTGTGGTACAATTAAAGTAATAACACTACAGTTTGGTAGCCAGTAAACAAACAAAAACATGTTGGTGATCTCATTTCTGGAAATGAAATGGAGGTAAAAAGTACTTTTATGAAGCCAGTAAATGTGTACATTGCTTTCAAAATAAATTATAACAATTTTACAGATTAGTGTATACTGTGAGATGCATATGTAGTCTTTGTTTCATCCCAAGTGGGTATGACACATTTGCAACATAAATAGATTTCTCATTTAATTTGTGCGGGGTCACTGTATGCCTTCAATACCATATCAAGCAACAGGTGCACTCCCTTTATTCTAACACAGCAATGAAATGTAACACTGGCTTCTAGCTCATGTTTTTGAATAATTTGAATTACAATAATGTAATTATATGTAATAGAGCTGAATTAACACTGTATAATCTCAAATTGCTGATCTGAACAATTCCATACACATTACATTACATTTATTTAGCAGACGCTTTTATCCAAAGCGACGTACAGTAAGTGCGTACAGAGACATCATCATCATTACAGAACAGACAAGGCAAAGCACATCCTTTGCATAATGTAGCAGCTATCCCTAGCAATGAACGTTGACTGTAGTTCACAGTAAGCTGTGGGCAAATCAGCAACACCACACTTTCATTCCAAATACTATTATAAACTATACTATTATAAACCATTCCAAATACTATTATAAACTATGCTATTATAAACCATTCCAAAATACTATTATAAACTATACTATTATAAACCATTCCAAATACTATTATAAACTGTGCTATTATAAACCATTCCAAATACTATTATAAACTATAATAAACAAACAGGAAAACACAGGGAACAGGGAACTGATATTCCTAGGTGAGGATATCAGTCAAGGTGGAGTCTGAAGAGGTGTGTCTTCAGGCCTCGACGGAATGCAGGCAGGGTTGGAGTAGAACGTAGGGGAATGGGAAGTTCATTCCACCACTGAGGTGCTAATGTGGAAAAACTCCGCAGTCGGGACAAGCGAGAGCCTTTGACACGGAGGGGGGGGAAGTGCCAGTCGCCCTGCTGTAGAAGAGCGAAGTGGTCGAGCAGGAACATAGTTCTGGATTAAGTCCTGCAGGTAGGCGGGGCCTGTCCTATTTGCTGCAGTGTAGGCCAGGGTCAGAACTTTGAACCTGATCCTGGCTGCAACTGGCAGCCAGCGGAGAGACCTCAGCAGGGGGGTTACGTGGGAAAATTTCGGGAGGTTGAACACAAGCCGGGCAGCTGCATTCTGGATGAGTTGAAGAGGCAGAATGGTGCAGGCCGGTAGGCTTGCGAGCAGGGAGTTGCAGTAGTCCAGGCGTGAGGTGACCATGGTCTGGACAAGAAGCTGGGTGGAGTAGGTGGTCAGGTACGGTCGAATCCTCCTGATGTTGTACAGGAGGAACCTGCAGGACCGTGCCGTCGCCCTGATGTGCTCTTTGAAGTCCAGCCGGTCGTCCAGGACCACCCCCAGGTTCCTTGCAGAGCGGGAGGCAGCCACCACGGTCCCATCAACGGTGATGGAGAGGTCATGTAGTGGGGAGGTCTTGTATGGCATGAAGAGGAGCTCTGTCTTGTCAAGGTTGAGCTTCAGGTGATGGGTAGCCATCCACTCAGAGATGTCAGTCAGACAAGCAGATATCCTCTCCTTAACCTGTGGGGTAGAGGGAGGGAAAGAGAGGAAGAGTTGAGTATCGTCAGCATAGCTATGGTATGAGAAGCCATGTGAATGGATTATTGAGCCAAGAGACTTAGTATACATAGAGAACAGCAGAGGACCCAGTACAGATCCCTGCGGGACTCCTGTAGACAGGGGACGGGGAGCAGAGACGGAACCCTTCCAGGAGACTTGGTAGGATCTATCAGTAAGGTACGATACAAACCAAGAGAGGGCAGTTCCAGAAATGCCCATCTCAGCGAGTGTGGAGATCAGGAGTTTGTGGTTGACCGTGTCGAATGCCGCAGACAGGTCAAGGAGAATCAGAACAGAGGAGAGGGAGGAGGCTCTAGCAGTGGCGAGTGCCTCAGTCACAGCCAGGAGAGCAGTTTCGGTGGAATGGCCGGTTCTGAAGCCAGACTGATGCGGGTCAAGCAGGTTGTTCTGGTGGAGAAAAACAGACAGTTGGTTAAGGACAGCACGTTCAAGTGTTTTGGACAGGAAGGGCAAGAGAGATACAGGACGGTAGTTCCTGACATCAGCGGGATCTAAGCTAGGTTTTTTAAGGAGTGGGGTTACACGGGCAGTTTTAAAGGCAGCAGGAACATGGCCACAGATTAGGGAGGTGTTAATAACGGAGGACAGATATGGAAGGAGCTCAGCAGATATAGACTGGAGGACTGCTGAAGGTATGGGGTCTAGTGGACAGGTGGTTGCGCGCTGGCGCGTCACCAGCTCGAGCACATCGGAGTCCTTCAGAGTCTTGAAGGACGACAGTGTAGCGATGGGTTCAGTATGGGGGATGTGGGGTGTCACCGGATGCGTGAAGGAGTTCCGGATCGTAGCCACCTTCCCCTCAAAGTGGGTCAGGAAGTCATCTGCAGAGAGGGAGGAGGGTGAAGGGGGTGGAGGGGGGGTGAGCAGGGAGGAGAAGGTGGAAAAGAGTTTACGTGGGTTAGATAGACATGTATCAATTTTCGACTGGAAAAATGAAGTTTTAGCTGATGTAGTTGCAGCTGTGAAGGCTGCCAGCAGAGTGTGGTAGGAGGCCAGGTCATCTGGGGATCTGGATTTCCTCCACTTTCTCTCAGCGGCTCGTAGCATGGTTCTGCTGGATCTGAGAGAATCCGTCAGCCACGGGGAAGGGGGTGATAGTCGGGCTGGTTTGGAGACAAGAGGGCATAGTTTGTTGAGAGACTGAGAGAGGCATGAGTTAAACACAGAGGTGGCGACATCAATGGGCATTTTGGCAAAGGTAGCAGGAGGAGGAAGTGCAGAGAGAGCAGAAGTAGTGAGAGAGGTGTGAGAGAGGGTGCGGAGATTTCTCCTGAACATAACAGCGGGTGGGTTGTTAGCGGATTTGAGGGAGAGTGGGCAGGAGACACCTCCTGGGGAATGACTGTTTCTAACCGGATTTTAAACCTGCTTGTCACCTTTTTAGTCAGAGGTGATTGCAGCCAAATTTTACTTGTTTACTGATTAAGATTTTGTATTATGTTTTTGTAAATCAGCCCTTGTTCGTAAATGTATCTCAATCCCTATAGGTAGCTGGTCAGGCAGGCAGAAGTTGCAACATCATAGCCAGCAGATCTGTAATATGTGCCAGGGCAGGAAAAAATGGGATGTGTAGGCACAAGAAAGGAAATTCCGACTTCCTTTTCATATGGAATGCAACTGATTAAAAACAAATACGTACTGGAAGCCTGTCATGGAAGATTGTGTGGCGCAGTCCGTAGGACGGCCTACTGTCCTCCTGGCCTAATCTGTGCGGCCGGTGGTTCGAATCCCCACTGTGGCGCACTCTACACTGTGATCTCTCTGTAACCCGCTCTGCTTTCCCCCTGTCTACATTAGGAGAGCAGTCTGTCTACTCTCATATTATACTTAAATTCTATCATACTTTATGCAATATATCTTTTTGAAACAATATATTTTGCTGTAATCTCTACAGTAATACAGCAGATTTAATCTACCTAAAGGATGATAAAACCCTCTGTGGGTCGATAAAAATTACAGCTATCTGTCATTTCTGTGAATCCATCCCTTTAATTTTACTTGTTAATGCGTTTATGCATTGTGTCGCCATTGGTTTGATTTGTCTGAATTTGGCACATTGGCCAGTGATTAATGGGCTTTGGGATGCATCTGTGGACAATTGTTGGAGGGGATTTTGGATTTTCTACAATTTACTGATCTTGTGAAGGCCGCTGGCATAATACTTTTGCAGGCAGGCTTTGCTTTCAGAGAAATAATGTTTTGAAAAACAAACTATTCTTCTGATCTCCTGGGACAGTGGAGTGATTTGTGAATCCTTCATCGCTTTCCAAAGATCCAAAGAGCGAGCTGCGGGAAAGATTTTCTGAGATCACCCAGAGCTCCAAGTTTCATCGAGATGTTCAGCTGTACCAGAGGATTATTGGCACCTTTGTTTCCTGACGGCCTGATAGCTCTGTTGATTCTATGGTATTGCCGATATAACTGTCGCTTAATGTATCACTTAAAGTGGTCACATACAATGATGTCTAACAGGAAAATGGAAAATAAGAAACAACAAACGATGCATAAGGAGTGGTCTAAAAGGTCAATCTTACCACCGTGCATAGAAAAACCCAACCTCACGTTGGCTGTTTTTTTCCCCCCCATAAGTGAAACAGAGGTTTTCAGAGAGTGATGCTTTATCTCCTCCAACCTATCAATTACACAGAGCAGCATATTCCATTGAAGATATGGCCCAGCTGGAGATGGCAGTTTAGATTTCATCACCAACCAGAGTCCTATATTTATACCCTCATGTGGTGTAAATGCTGTGGTTTACAGCTCTAGAAGTTTGGATAATTAAATAACAAGTGATACTGCCATGTGGTTTGCTGGGTGGCTCATCCTGTTAAGGAACTATTCGAGTGCATAGATGGGCCCCACAATTTGGTATCAATTCCAGACCGTGCCAGTGTCCACTGTGGTTGGCAGCCCCGCCGGGCGACACGCAATTGGTTGTAGCATCATCCAGGGATGAGTGGGTTTCTGTTGTCTAGGGTGATGGCGTTTTGTGCCTTTGTGAGCCCGACTGAGTGTAATGTGCGCAGTCCCAAATTTACAGCAGAGCTTGTGATGAGTGTTACAGTGTGAGCAGGGTTGGGCATTGCAAATTGGGGAGAAAAAGCATTAAAAATACCACTATGCAAATATGCAAAACCAGAACTCCCATCCCACATATGCAGGCACACACACGCGCATACACGTAAACACACATACACACACACACACACTGTCATTAATGAGAGCAAGCGAGAAATGGCTCTTTCATTGGCTGTTTCTCAGGAGGCAAGTACATCTGGCTCATGTTAGCCAGGAGCATATAAAAATCAAAGGTGGGTTAGTCACAGGCCTGCTCGCAGCACTAGCATTTGTGCTTGGGCTACATGTCTGTACTTCAGTGTTTCACCCTCTCTTAGCAAGCCTGTCACTACTGAAGCAAACAGGTGGTGACGAGAACCACAGAGAGGCCTTATCCTGAACAGATACAGTGCGCCAGCTAGTTTTCTTCTACACAGAAGAAAAACAGTGCACGGAAGAAGTGTTTCGTGGGAAAATGAAAACATGAAATACAGACGCGAGACGACGAGTCGTTGGGTGACGGGAGCGTGAAGCTGGGCCTCTGCCACTAATTAGTTGGCTTTCAAACAAATCAAACTCACTTGGTTTTAGTGATGCGGAGAAAAGGGTTGTGCGGAAAATGATGAATCATGGGACTGTGCCATGTCAGCGACACTATTTGGTTTTTTTTTTTGTTAATGGTGAGTCATCACTTTTCACAAGCTTTCATTTCCAGATTGAAAATGCTCTCGAGTAACCCGTGGATATGACCACAACCACCAATGTCATTTAACAGGAAGCTCATCGTTTTTCCAATGAGTTGACTTCCCAGATGGGATGATGATGCATGGAACTTTTCACACTTTTAATAGTTAAATGTGTACCATTTTAAGCTTACTTCAAGATAAAAAATAACAAAAAAAACAGCCTTCTGTTGAGCTAACCTTTCCTGTTAGCATGCTGACACCACAGAACTGTGTAGTGGACAGAGTGACTAGCATTTTATGTTCTTATTTTAGCTGCAGTACTGTGATACATTTACTGTACTTCAGAGCATTGCTTTACATGGAAACTTTTCAGATAAGCCTGATAAATTTGTTTTGTTAGGCATATTTGCCAAGTGCAACCAAATTATATTTATCGTAGACAAAGTCCAAAATCTGGATTAATGTCCCAAATAACATTTGTTGTATTAATGTTATGGAGTAAATTAAAGGAGAAGACGAGAACTGACCATTTTGCTTTCTCTAAATGTTTGTGTGAGTTCCTGACCCCTGTAATTGGTTGATAAATGCTCGTAATCCGCCGCCTTTTTCTCACAGGGCTCAGTGGATTCTTGGTGTAAACATGCTGCTGCAGTTATCGTGGCAAATGCAATCTACCACCTGTCTGTCTTAAAATGTATCTAAAGAATAAAAATGACCTGCATAAACACAAAGAACTAAAAGGCCACAGCTGAGATGAGGAGGTGACTACTCCATTAAGTACAAGGTTTCCACATGACTGCCTACTGCTCCTGAATTGAGCTATGGAATGATACAGCTGATCAGGGTGGAATTGCACAAGGGGGAACACTAATAAGGACAAGTTCATCTTTTGCTCTAAAGCTAAGCAAGGACAGGCCTGGTTTATAAATGGATGGGAGACTGCCTGGCAATGCCAGGTGCTGTACTGTATCATAAGAACAATTACCGTGTTTTTTTGATTGGTATCCATTTACGGCAGAGAGCAATAAAATTTTTTAAAACTCCTACGTAGAAGCGGTCAATTTTGGAAATTCCCCCGGTTTTACTATTATCAATAGAACAACCCTCAACAAAATCCGTATCTACCTGAAATCCTTTTATTATTCATGTGAATAGGTGAGACAATGTATTACGTTTAAAGTGCACAGCTGTGAGCAGCAATTGTTCATTAAGTAATTTTCAGAGCGTGTACCTTTTGTTTTCCAGAAAAACCATGGCGTGTAGGGGTTTAAAAAAAGGCCATAGCTGACATGCAGTATATGGTGTAAATTAATGGAATTTAATGCAATTACACTGAAAAAGCCTGGCTTGAGTTAACAAAATCACATTAACCATGAAGCTGTGATGGGGAAACAACATTAGATCCCTTGCGTGGACCATGCTAACTCAAACCAGATAACTTCAAGCTAAAAGCCACTCGGCATGACATGGCACCCGAGACTTCCAAAACAGTGAAAATAACAACAAGGCTCAATACAGCAGGAGCCCATCTGGGGGGTATACTACGAAGGAAGCTTAACATAGCCAGGTCTTTGTGTTAGCTGGCTTCGGAAAGCCTAACCACCACAATCTGGCTTAACCGGTACTATGAACGTGGTTATCAACTTGTTAAGTGAACACGGGCTTTGTTAATCAAGGTACCTGCACATTCCCATAAAAGGGGCGGTGTCTGCAATAACGAGCCTATAGCGGTGCAGCATGGGCTGTAGGCTACTAGAGCAACGTATTTCTCTCCTGTGGGGAAAAAGACTGATACGGACAGATATAATGGACGGATGAGAACATGAAACAGTCATGCAAAAAGCAACACCGTTGCCTCCAACAAAGCCAGGCAGGAGCTTTTGTAAAAATTCTCATCGTGTAGGTTAAATTCGTTAGGCTAGTTAATAGCTACCTTATTCACTTTACAACTCGTAACAAATCAATACTCTCAGTACATTGACATTGTACAGTTTCTTTCTAATGTGACAACTGTACTACTACATTCTAAAGCTCCTAAACTTTAAACTTGCTACAGCATGTTTAAAATATTGCTGAAGCAATCACATCAACGTTTTTTCATTTAAAAAAAAGTCTCAAGCATTTTCCGGAACTCAGAAAATCTTTTGCGAAACTCACCCTGCGAAGAGATTCCCTCAGTATCCGCACATATCTCTACGGGATCCTTTGGAATGGAGATGCCTTTTTCCAAAGCCAATGAGTTGATTGATCAAAGGGTGGTGCTTTTATATGTTTCAATTTGTTATCCTGAACATAACCTGTCCCGGAGCAGGTTAGCCATGCAGAGTAAGTTGCCGTGGCAATATACCGCGATTAAAAGTGAATCGGCTTCGTGATACAGAAAACCCAGGGTTGAAGCTTAATTTAGCTCGCTATCCCCTTAATCTCGCTTCGTAGTACACCACTCTGTACAGGCTGAGAGTCACAAATGCTTTAATGTGAGTGTTGTCGTTCAATATTGTATACTGTATACTGACGTGTAGTTATCAAATACTCTAAAATAAACTGTAAAACACTCTTGTAGTTTCCTGTGAATTTTGAATGAAATCTATTATCCAAAATACACAACCATGCATTTTGGAAGATTTTTGTTTTGAATATTTGTTTATTTTAAGATAGTCAATAATCTGGTGTCTTAAAGGTCAAAATATTTCACTTAAGTATTTAATCCAGGTCTGGTAGTTGCTCCATGAATTGGCTTGTGCCATGTTTCACCTACAAGTACCTCAGTCAGTCACTGTTATTACACAAAATATTTTTTATAATGCTGAACGCTACTAGCCTATGTTGGAGAAAGAATGATTTTGGAGTGCACAGCGTTGTCTTTCTCTGAAACATTAGGGCTGCAAATTCACTGTCCCAGCATCCCAGATGGGCTGTCGACCGAACAAAGATGAATGCCGTTATTCCGTACCCAAATGAGAAAAAGGGGAAAATTGGGAAAGGGGGAGGTGTGTGTGTGTGTGTGTGTGTGTGTGTGTGTGTGTGTGTGTGTGTGTGTGTGTGTGTGTGTGTGTGTGTGTGTGTGTGTGTGTGTGTGTGTGTGTGTGTGTGTGTGTGTGTGTGTGTGTGTGTGTGTGTGTGTGTGTGGGGTGTGATGGAGGTTGGGGTGACAGTTTCATTAGGCCTGTATGTTCAAGCTGCGCTCACTCTGAAATCAGGCCAAGGCCCATCTGACAGGCAGTCACTCTCACTTTCAGTGGCTTTGCACTTTGTTTACAGAGACTCAGGATATTTGGGAGACGTGGACATACTGCGCCGAGAGCTGGGTTTAACCGAGCTGGTTCTAATGGCCCCTCTGCAGACATAAGCCTTTTAAAGACAGAGATCTGCGCATGGGAGACTGAGGAGACGTGGGAGAATGAGGCTTCATCAAAACTCGAAATGGGCGGGGCTGCTGTTTGACAGCAGTGATTCAATGATTTTAGCCAATCATTGTGCATTGCCATGGAGAGCAAGCAAACCTTTTTATTGAAACAAGTGAGTGATTGGCTAGTTATTATAGCTCCACCCATTTTAGGATTCATGAAACTTCACAAATCTTCCATCACTAGGGATCGCTCCATTTTGGCAGATTTAAGATAGGCTACATGGTTTGTATTACTCATATGTCATGGCAAAAATACAAATATTATACTTGGCTAAAATAATATCTGAATCATCGACTTAAAAAAAAATAAATAAATGATACTGTATGTATTTTTTTTAAAGATGGCTTTTACATGTAAAATATAATGGTTTTGATAAATTAAATTAAAAATTGTCTGATAAAAATCGGTTGTTTAATGATTATGGCAACAAAAAAAATCACATGCCATAATATAGATGACTTTATTATAAAATCTGAAATAATAGTTATATGAATGGTAATACTAAAGATATAAATTTTCACCGTCAATCTGAAATTACATGTAAAGTAAAAACAATTATTAATGAAATATGTAAATAAAATGCCTTATGAGTATTAGCTTTCACATGCTATTATAACAGGCAAACCCTAGAACAATTTTTTAAGGGCAGTTAAAATAAAAGATGGGGGTTAATAAATTATACATCTGTAAGATATTCAAAATATTGTGTTTCTAAGGAAAACTCCTCAAGATCCAAATGCACCAGTTTCCCTCTGCCCTGTGGCCTGGGCTGAACTTAGGTCCATGTCTCTCCGTAGAATTGCCTTGTTTTGACATTCTCTGGCGTTGGCGCTTTCCTGGAAAGACAAAGTAGATGCAGTGTTTGTTGCAACTGGAGACGATCAGTTTTCCAGAACGATCCAGCGACCTCGTCTAAAGCCATGGCCAACAGAACAAAATGAGGCCAGGTGGGCAAGGGGGTGTAGCTGGTTGAAGCACGTTTGGGCCCTACACCCGGCCTTGGGGTACAAGTGGGTGGGTGAAGTAAATGACTGGCTACTCAAGGATAAAATGACATTTACCTCAGTACCATCTAATATATGCTTATCCACTGGAGATTATCCCAAGGAAATTATGCTGCTGGGAAGACCTTTGCCAATTTCTCCAACTATTGAAAATGCAGCAGAATCCTGGAGATACAAACACAACAAAATTTGGAACTTTGAAAGTGATTTCAAAATATGCAGATTTTAATCCATTATTGTTTGTAATAAGTACTTAGAATATTATAGCCTTATTTTTTAAATGGCTATAAATTAACCAATAATCAAACCTGCAGTAATCAAAATTCAATTAAATTCAATTCAATTTTATTTGTATAGCGCTTTTTACAGAGAACTGTCACAAAGACGCTGCACAGGGAAACAGAAGGAAAATTGAGCAAAAAACCAGGCCTTAGCCCCCACCAGCAAAATGAGGTAAAAAACTCCCCGGTAGGGGAGAAAAAAACACTGAACAGTGGCGAGAAAAAACTCCCCAGTGGGAAGAAATCTCGGAAGGAACCTGGCTAGAGAGGGGGTGCCCATCCTTCGCTGGCCGGCCCGGTTTAGACTAAAGGTGGACTGAATGGTAATAGTCAATTCAATAATCAGTTCAATCATCAGTTCAGTTCAAAGGGGGCGGGGTGATGCATCTGGGACTCCAGTTGTGTGAAAATCTCATTTGAACATTAGACTAACAGGGCTTTCTGAATGATATATACATATGAACCATGATGAGGCACAATTGCTTGTGCTATGGCCGACTATCCGGTTTCAGTTGACTTGTCCGTTCATAACTCTGTGTATTTGGTAGTTTGTGTGTTTGACATTCTACTGTATTTCACTGGTCTATTTGATCCTCAAGACAAGTGGCAGAGGACATGATTCCTCAGGACATACAGAAATCACAGTATGCAGCACCATATAAATCGTAGTAAGATTAATCATATGTAACTGGGTTAGAGATGGTTCACAGATGACATAGTTCCATAAAGATATGATCAGGAAAATAAAAATATGAATTTGTCCCTTTTTTTCTAGACAATGAACTTAAACGTTGAGGGGAAAAAAGGTCGCTGCCTGGTGAAGTGGTATCTTTAAAACCCTGCACAGTAAAGGCCTACCTGCTTTCACCCCGGACACTGATACAGCCACTTTCCCAAACCTAACAAGGCTTTTAATGTCCCATCAAGTCCTTCACATGTGTTTGTTATTGAGCTTTGACATAAGTGCTTGCAGAAGACCGTCACATATTGAGTCGAGCCTCCTCGATTCCCCATTTTTACTATTAGGGACGTTTAGTGCATGTTGTGTTTATTTTAAGAGCCCCAAAGACAGGTTTGACATGGGAATTTGAAGTTAACTGCTACCCTGCCACCCCCCCCTCCCCCACTCTGTCTTTGTGTCTATATTAACCTCCATGTGTATAATGGGCTCACTTGTGCTTATCGGGATGTATGTCAGCCATAAAGGTTTAGTGACTGTCCAAATGAAAGGAGAGCACGAAGCATGATCTTGGATTAGGTTAGATTAAAGTTTTTAGCAATTATTTTGTAAGGGAATGACACAACACACAAAGATTACAGTTTTACACGATTAGAAATTATACAAGCACATCGCAAATAGCAGCACATAATGTGTCCTTCACAATGAAATGAGTGTGCTGAACCGATTATATCAAAATGCAGTTCAGTGCAGCAAATTGGGCTTCTCAGCTTGTTCATGTGAAAAGCGTATTGAGGTAGGCAAAGCGTGTGGCGCCTCTCTTGGCTTTCCTGACCGTGTGGGAATGCAAGCGTTGGGAGGGGGGAGGGGTGGAGGGTTTCAGAAGAAATAAGACTCACGTCTCCTTTTACACAACCTGACAGGAACGTAGATCCAGTCCCGGCCAATCGAAATGTTGGCTATCTTTAATGGCATCTGTAAACCTGCTCTGTACTCGGTATATTATCTCCGCGGTGATGGATTATTGTGCGTCTCCGAATTTATGGAGAAGAGACGTTGTTTTCTACCTGCGGGTTTTTATCCCACTTTGAATCGGTTTTCCTCTTGAAACCAAGTCGGAGGAGGACAGTAGTCTTAAATTCCTGATGGGTCAACTAGCAGTTTGAAGAGGGATGGGGGAACGGGGGAGGGGGGGAGGGGGGGATGGGGGGTGTGGGGGCGGGGTATGGTCGGCGGGTCCAACGACATGCACATGAATCTTGAGGGTGGCAAGGGGGTCAGATCTTGGGCAAGTAGACCACAGCTCCGGGTGGGGGGGGGTGGGCTATTAGCACGTGGAAAACAGTGGGGCTCCACGATCAATCAGGACCACCGCCAGCTTCCGGGGGCGCCCACCACCCCAAGCTTTCAAAGCCCCCCCCCCCCCCCCACCACCACCATGTGTTTCCAATCCAGGCCTATGTTCTGCCCACGTTCCTTGGTGGTCTGTGTCTATACATACCTATCTAGAATTCTTTGCCCCCGGCCCCTCACCCCCACCGTTGGAGCCCCTCAGATTTAACAGCAGCTGGATGATCACACAATTTCCTCATGCTATGTGTAGTTTGTAACAATTGTTTTTAAAAATATATATTTTTTAAAGCTCTGTACCTTTAAGAAATGCTATTTCTTTTTTATGCTGTTTTCCCCCAATTTCTGCCCAGTTTGCAATTACCAATCATATACGGCCGTGCTCATGCTGCAGCCTCCACAGGGCAATGTGGGAGAGTGTATACGAGCACGCGCTCTCCTCCAATGTATATGATGTCACCAGCTGTTCCTTTCCACGCTGCAGCCTGCAAGCCAAACTTGCACAGATAAGGGCTGGAGGAAGATGCTTCGTGTGCGGCTTTAGTAAGAAAACTGGCCAGCAGGGGTCGCTAGAGTCTGATGAGTCGTGGTTCCTGGCTGACTGAACCCTCCCTAACCACCACCAATAGCTAAAAAAATCTATGTTAACCTAAGTCTTTCCGATGCCTTCGCATAGGACAGTATCAACAACCTGGGTCCTCTGTCCAGTCAGGTTTTTTGTAATTTACAAAAAAATAAATACAGTGCATCTCGGTGGAATACAGAGAACGGTAGGAATATTTTGCATCCTTGCATACAGAGCCTGATCACTGCTTTTATGCAAAATGCTTCTTCCCACAGCTGCGGAAGGTCACAGGATGCTGAGATTTCTGCAAAACAAAATCAGAGAACACCTTCCCAAGTAAAACTAGGGACTAATCTTTGACTATCCCATATAAAATCATCCCCGTTAAATTTTCCTATTTTCAAAAGTTTCTTCTTAATGAGGCCACAATGCCCTGAAAGCACCTTTGGCTCTCGCTCAGAATGCTTTAACATACTTATCTAGTTATTCTAAACAAGATTTCAGGGTGACTCGGGGGAGGGGTGGGGGGAAAGCATGTGTCAGGGTTTTGTGTAACTCTGGAACCACAGAAACGCAAACAGTCTTGACCTCGCGCGGTCAGTGGCCCGCGTCTGTTTGTAAATAACTGTTTGCGGCGATTCGCACCTCATTACCTTCCAGCTGCGTGAGACTACTGCTCTAAACTTCAGCGGGGGATACTGAAAATAATATTCATAATACGCCGCTTTGTTACTTTATAGTTCCGTCCTACCAGCAGTGCGCATTCTAATGAATTTCATATGGCGAAAAGAAAAGATCGCTGATGTCAAGTGGTTACTGAGAGAGCGTATGCGAACCCGTATTGCTGAAGTGGAACGATGAAATGGCTTGATGCCAAACGGGAAGATCGGCGAGTAGCGCGATTCTAGTGTTTGATGTTTTTATTGTATTATCATAATGGATGCATTTGTGCCTTTTTCACCGAGGAAGAATGTGGAAAAAACACTTAAAAAAAAATAAAAAATATATATATATACACTACTCACAAAAAGTTAGGGATATTTGGCTTTCGGGTGAAATTTATGGAAAATGTAAGTTCACGCTACAGTGATATTATACGTATCATGAAAGTAGGGCATTTAAGTAGAAGCATGCAATGGTGATTTCCTCATCTCAAACAATTTATTGAAACAAAAGCCAACAACAGTGGTGGGTATACCACAACAAAAATGTCAATGTCTCAATAACTTGTCATGTGCCCTTGAGCATCAATTACAGCTTGACAACGACGTCTCATGCTGTTCACAAGTCGACTTATTGTCTGCTGAGGCATGGCATCCCACTCTTCTTGAAGGGCGGCCCTCAGGTCATTGAGGTTCTGGGGTACAGAGTTACGAGCCTCTACACGGTGAGTCAGCTGATCCCATAGGTTTTCTATGGGA